>JACEFZ010019475.1:0-21891 GCA_014155875.1 Cepaea nemoralis
GTTGAGAAAAGAAGTCCATTGATGTTTAGGGGGGAAGTGTTGTATAATGAAGGGCGGATAGCTATTTCATGCGGGGTTGTAATTTACCTGTAACTTACTTAGTTTTGGGACGTAAATAATATTATAAAAGTAAAAGTAGCTAGTTATCTGAGAGGTGGAGTAAAGTAAAGTTGCGTGTGGGGGATAGTAGCGGATGGCTATATATATATATATATATATATATATATATATATATATATTATATATATATATATATATATATATATATATATATATATATATATATTGTAGGATATTTTACTTAGATCTTTTTGGCTGGAAATTATAGTAGGGTTCAAGACTTTTCAGGGAAAAGTCTTGGTTGAAGAAAGGGAGGAAATGTAACAGAGTTAAGAATAGGAAGAAGGGGCAACGAGGTGTGCATAGTCAATAGGGAAGTAGGGCACGGTCAAGCACCATAATATGGGGTAGTTAGGGTGGGTCGTCCGATGACGAACATCGTAGAAACAAGGTCCCATCCTCCGATATGGATGTATGATTTATTTGGGCAACATCTGGCTTGATTGATGGTTTGTTATAATTATCTACGTTGATTCTGAATAAAGTAATATGAAGAAAGAACAGTCTCGGAGTTATTGACAGTTCACCGTTACTTCGCTGTACTGTTACATATCAGGCTCTTTGATGCAGCCAGCAGGTGGGTTCTCCACGTTCTTCTTCTTGTTGTCGGCTCCCACGCTGCACATCTTGGCAACAGCGTGTTTCTTGTTGTTGGATTTTCCACGTGACATTTTCCCGCTGATCAGGCTTCTTGACAGAATAATGCGACTTGACTTGTTAGCGCTCGCAGTGCGAATGTTGCAATGCTGTCGACTTTTAAGCTACTTTTTTTTTTATTGCACCTACTCCCATACGAATCTGGCTATGCCTTGTACTTGTGTCCTTACCCTAAATAACGTGGTTTACTGTGAGACTAGTTTGTTAGCGTGAATTCACTACATTTTCCCTAAAACATCAAAGAAATGTTTCCGCTTTCGATGATTTAGGTTGCTTTTTGACCTATCAAAGACATATTCCTTGGGTGGGGGTAAATATAAGACGGCTGGAAAAATTTCATAACTATGCAACAAACAGTTTTCAAAATAATTGATCGTGAATGACGGCATTCATTTCCGGACAGACTATAGGTTAGGTTATGTCAAACAATATCACTGCACATTGTCAGTCAGTCAGTCAGTCAGTCAGTCGAGGTTCCAACATTGTTATTTTCATGCGAGCTCAGTCTCCCGATGCAACAGCCAGCCCAAAGTATTTCTGCCCACTGTGGCCATGAGTTGGTTATGTCTGGCTCCTCTCCTGGCCTCTAAAGTGGCATTGAAGTGCTCGTGTAGTCGGACTATCATCGGAGTTTCGACAGTAACCGTCATCCTAGTCCATATTTGTCTTCTCCTGTTGCCCCTTATCTTCAGCTACCCCACACAGCTCTGTCCATGTCCTTCCTACACAGTTCATTTGTTTCTTCTTCTATATGAGTTGTTAGATCTTCCTCTATTTGCTTTTGTTCTGCGTTTTCCAGACTAAGACTTGTCTAGTGACACTATTCTCAGGTTGTCTCAATGTATAGACTATCTTGCGACATCGTTGTTTCTTCACGTCTTGGTTTACTGGTATTTCTCTAGTTCTCTCCATGATCTATTGTTATTGTGACCTCCTAATCCTATCTTGTGCTGTTAATTTATACTGCATCTAATTTCGTGTGTGAGACAGGAGGGCAATGTCGTCAGCAAACTCCAGATCTTCGGGCTGCTTTCTCAAGGGGTTTCATTAGATATCATTTATGGCAGTGCTTGTTGTTATCTTCATAATCCAGTCTATAATGTTGTTTGTCCATCAAGAATGATGATGACCATTCATTTCATCCAGTGGGGTTGAAGGTGTGGAGCCGTGGGTTCTAAGATGGCTGATAAGGCCTATTTTGGCTCGAAATGTTCTTTGACAATGTGGGCAAAGAATGCTTGACGTCTCTGGAGGAGGATTTCCTGCAGTGGTTTTTTCTGTCCTGCCTTTTCTTCACAGCTCTTGCAGTCCTGGTTGCCTCACATATGACTGCACTTTTGCGCAATGATGCACGCCACGAATTTCGGTCTCTGGCTGCAGCCTCCCAGGTGTCATGATGAATTCCAAAAGCATTCAGTGAAATTTTCAGAGTGTCTTTAAAACGTTTCCTCTGGCCACCTTGGGAGCGTTTACCACAACGCAGTTCGCTGTAAAAAGTTCGTTTAGGGAGCCTGTGATCTGGCATGCGAGTCAAGTGACCAGCCCAGCGAATCTGATTCTTCATCAGTAGAGTGTGGATACTGGGCATGGATGCTCTTTCTAGGACTTCAGTGTCTGGAATCTTGTCTTGCCATTTAATCTTCAGTAGCTTCCTTAGGCAGACTGTGTGGAAGTGGTTTAATTTCCTAGCGTGTCGCTGATAAACAGTCCAGGTTTCACAAGCATATAGCAGTGTGGATATCAAAGTGAATGATCATAGACTAAGTGTTGTGGACAAATTCACCTATCTTGGCAGCACCGTGTCACAAGCTGCCACAATCGATGACGAAGTGAATGCAAGAATCTCAAAGGCCAGTGCAGCCTTTGGCAGACTGTACACGAATGTATGGGACAGAACTGGAATAAGCCTGCAAACAAAGCTAAAGTCTACAAGACTTTAGCTTTGTTTGCAGGCTTATTCCAGTTCTGTCCCATACATTCTTGTACAGTCTGCCAAAGGCTGCACTGGCCTTTGAGATTCTTGCATTCACTTCGTCATCGATTGTGGCAGCTTGTGACACGGTGCTGCCAAGATAGGTGAATTTGTCCACAACACTTAGTCTATGATCATTCACTTTGATATTCGGCACAGTGTGATTATTCCCTGGAGCTGGCTGGTACATAACTACAGTCTTCTCCAAGTTGATATTGAGCCCAAAGTTGGCACAGGCATGTGAGAAAGCTGAAACATTATGTTGCATGTCCGCCTCTGAGTTGGCGTATAGAGCGCAATCATCAGCAAACAGGAGCTCTCTGACGGTGCCGCTGTCAATTTTGGTTTTAGCTTTCAGCCTTCTGAGATTGAATAACTTTCCATCCATACGGTAGTTGATGTCTATTCCAATGTCGTCGTTCTCGAAGGCATTCATCAACATGGCTGAAAACATGAGGCTGAACAGTGTTGGTGCCAGGACACATCCTTGCTTCACTCCATTGGTTACAGGAAAGGGTTCAGACAGTTCACCATTTTCCTGTACTCTCGCCTGCATGCCGTCATGAAATAGCCGCACTATTTGGACAAACTTTCGTGGACAGCCATATTTTGCCATAATCTTCCACAGTCCTTCTCTGCTGACTGTATCAAAAGCCTTGGTAAGGTCAATGAAAGTGGAGAACATTTCGCAGTTCTGTTCTTGACATTTCTCTTGCAGCTGCCTTGCAGCGAAAATCATGTCAACAGTTCCACGTTCTTTTCTGAAGCCACATTGACTCTCAGGAAGAAGACCTTGATCGAGATGGGCTGTGAGGCGATTGAGAAGAATTCTGGCGAGTATCTTCCCTGCAATTGAAAGCAAGGAGATGCCTCGGTGGTTGTCACAGGATTGGCGGTTTCCTTTACGTTTGTAAAGGTGGACTATTGACGCATCCTTAAAATCTTGTGGCATGGTCTCGTTCATCCATATGTTTGTGAAGACTTGGTGAAGCTGCTCTGTTAGGACCGGCCCACCTGCCTTGTATATCTCTGCTGGGATGGAGTCAGGACCAGGTGCCTTGCCGCTGGAGAGTTGCTGGATGGCTTTGTTTATTTCCACTATGGTTGGCAGGTCATCAAGTGTCTCATTGGTGGGAACTTGAGGAAGGCAGTTGATGGTTTCATCATCGAAGAAGGAAGTTGCATTTAAGATGTTGCTGAAATGCTCTGCCCAGCGTTGGAGGATTTCTTTCTTATCAGTGACCAATGTTCCCCCGTCTGCACTGAGGAGGGGAACTATGCCTGGTGATGAAGAACCATAGACCGCTTTCAGTGAGTCGTAGAAGTTTTTCATATATGTGACGTTGGATGAAGAATGACTTGCGCGATGACTTGGATTAAAGTGAGGAAGAGTTGCGCAATTCGTCGACCTCACTCTCTCGCCTGAGTCCATCTGAGTCCAGTGGCAAGACAAGTCGAGACGATTGGAGACGAATACAGGTGCAGTGGATGACCAGGGCGCTCTACGTGCCTTGCCGTGCTCATTACGTTCCACAACGCTTTGCAGGTAAACGCCGTCTTGCCCGTTGAATCAGGAATGATTTCTTCCGCGCAGTCTGCCGAATCCTGTCTTCACATGCTGGGTAGGCATACCATAGTTTACCTCTTGGTTTGACACCAAATCGGATACCCATGCCTGGTTTAGCCAGCCTCTCACAGCTGTTGCCCGGGGGTGGTCGCTGTCGCATGCTGACAGCTACTAGGAGCCACAGGCACGAGCTGGGTGTCAGACTTGGACCAGTGGGGGATGGGTCCTGAAAGGACATGAGAGCCATCCTTACCAAAGGTGCTACCAATGCCTGACACCCCGTACCCCCCCCCCCCAGTCTACAATAGTGTGACAAGTGTTCACAAGAAGCATCCTTGCATCGCTCCTGTCCTTATCTCGAACATCTCCGCTAGTTGCCCCTCATGGAGGACCTTTCTTATATTCCGCCCAACCCGCAGCCTTCAAATGAATGAATGATAACCAGCACGGGGCTGAACTGAATGAATATAATGATTGCTCCCTCCCGTGTATGAGGTGACGTTCAACACAAAACATGGCGTCACTGAAGCTGATGAGAACAGTCGTTGCCCGACAAGTTGGTAAGATTTGTTCAAAGTGAGTTGCGTTTGTTCCAAGCTGTCTTAACACCATCTCAGAATGCGTTACGTCGCTGCCTACCTCCTAGCCTCCCTTTACGTAAAAGCTTTACCAGCTTTGTAGCTGATTTGGAGAATATTCTCGGCAATGTGCAAATCGAAACAGAATTAAGAATCCGACAAGATGAGACAAAATCAGCACACACAAAATAAATAGTGAATTCAAGAAAAGAAGAAAAAAAAACATTGCAGAGCTCATCGAATTAGGTTCCGTACTTCAATTTTTAATTTAAAAAAATTTTTAATTTAATTTCATAAGAAGACGCCGTTGGAACTACATCGGCCATGTACTCAGAATGGACAAGTCAAGACTATCCTACTAGCATGAACCATCAGATTTTTAAATTTGAGTATTTTCTGATGGGACCACCACCAAAAGATAGACCTTGAGAAACCGAATCTAATGGTACCAAGATGATGCATGTATGTCAATTAGAAGCGAAGATATGCAACTTTGAGTGTCGTGGTCATTAACGCAGAAATTGACACAAAAGATCTCCTCTGCACATCTTTTTTTCGTGTCCGAACCAAGGTCATAGCAGAAGTTATCAAAATGTATGTTCTTACTAGCGTAGATGGTTTATTTTTAAACGAACACCCTAGCAACCATACATCATTGCGATTGGTGTAGCGAAGCCTAACTGCTCATGTCATCTATTTTTACATATGATGTAACGTTATCTAATTAGCATACAAAAATGGCCGCCAATTAGTTGTTATTTTAATTAATTACCATGTGCATTCTTCATATTAGCTTTAAACCCTGGCAAGTTGTATCTTGTATTATGCGGAATGATGATATACTCTTAACGGATATCCTCCTGTTTAGATAGTATGCAATGTAATCTAATTAGCATATAAAAATGGCCGCCAATTAGTTATTATATAAATTAATTATATAGTGCATTCTTTATATTAGCTTTAAACCCTGGCAAGTAATATCTTGTATTATGCGGATGGATGCTACGCACATAATGGGTTAAATCCTATTTACATATGATGCAACCTTATCTAATTAGCATATAAAAATGGCGCCAATTAGTTATTATATAAATTAATTTTTGCGTTAACGATCATGACACTCAAAGTTGCATATCTTTGCTTCTAATTGACATACATGCATCATCTTGGTACCATTAAATCCGGTTTCTCAAGACCTATCATTTGGTGGTGGTCTCATTAGTGAATACTCACATTGAAAATCTGATGGGGCATGCTAAATTAGATTTTTAACAAATAAAAACTTTTGTTATTTTTGCAGATTGGCCGTAAATCACGAGGTAGACCAAGAAGATGGTGGAGAGAGAATATATGTACAGACCTACAAGCACTTGGAATCAACGATTGGCAAGAGGAAGTCAACCAGAGAGACGAATGGAGACGGATTGTATCTACAGCAAAGAACCTAAATGGCTCGGAACGTTGAAGAAGAAGAAGAAGAAGAAGAGAAGAAGAAGATTGGCCAAGATATGAAAAATATTTGCAGAAAGAAATACAGAAAGACAGCATGATCGACCACAGTTGTACTCACCATTTCTTGCTGCACCTCTTGTACTTACTGTTTACTGTGTACTCTGTTGTGCCAGCTCTTTTCAGCAAATTGAAATTCCTGAAATATAAGCATAAGTTAGCAACTGCTGCATAATTGAACTAATATTTGATAAATTATTATTTCTAACTTGCTAGTTAAATACATAAATTAACACACATATGTTTGTTAACGATTGCATCAGATAGTATCAGCAAGATAGCTATGATTATCATCATTTGCAATCAGTTCTAAGACATTGTTATGACCCAAACCTGAAAAGAAAAAAAAACCTGAAAAGAAAAAAAAAACAACAACACGAAGTGTCTATTCGCAACCAAGTTGCGAATAAACGAAGTCTTGACTCGCAACCAAAGGCTAGTCATGTGACATAAGTGACGTCATTGGGACATGTGTTTGACTATATGATACATTTGTGGTAAGATTTCATCGTGGTCCCAGTTGTCATTGCGGTGAGTATCTCCGCTTGTAACCGTGTTTACCGTGGTTCGATTCCCCGCCAGCAAAATTTATTTATATAATATGCTGCCACTACTGGAGAGTGCACTGGACTGATATTTGCATGTGGATTATTTTTCCTATTACTATTACCATTGCCCCTCACCATCAGATAAACCCACTCAGACTTCAGGCAGGGGCAGACTTGGGCATTCCCCGCACATGGCTGCTTAATTGGATAAGCTTCTACATAGGTTTGTTAGATGTGTACTCACTCCATATTGGTTAAGGATTTACCACAGCTTGTTTCTATCTACTCTTGGTTGCGAATAGAGACTTTGTTTATTTGTAACTTGGTTGCGAATAAACTCTCCCATAATAAAATGCTGTATATTAACATGAATAAGTAGTACATTAGTAATTTACATCTCTGAAGAATGAAATAGAAATTTAAGTTAACGTATATGTTTAAAACAGTATCATCAATAGATCTTAAAACTATAAACATATATAAACTCAACTCACCGCAGAAAGGTGTCAATTTGATAAATACTACCTATGCTGCCGATGGAAGCAGACCACTGTCTCGACAGGCAAGGGCACGTCAGCCTTCACAGCACCTCTGTTACCTTTACAGACAAGAAATCATAAGGTGAATAAAAAGAAATTAGGGAAATGGTATACATATTTTTAAATATCAACTAGACAAAAACCTGGAGGGAAAAAAGCTGAAAAGAAAGAAAACAATAATACATACGAATAAATTGACAAACATGTATAAGTAGTGCATTCAAAATTATCTCTGAGGAATGAAATAGAAATTGAGGTTATTGTAAATGTTTAAAAGACATCTGAAAACCATAAATTTATATAAACTCAACTCACCATAGAAATGTGGGCATGAACATTTCTTTGCCCTGTGCTTATATATAAGTTCTACTTACCCTGGAGACCAGTGAGAACTTAGCAATGCTTACAAAAAAAAACAACAACAACAACAAAGAACCTAACAATCTAAATGCTAACCAAATACTATTTACAGATCATGCCAAGATGATGGACAATAAGGCTACATAAATGACAAATCAAGTACTGCAAAATCTACAAGGAACTCAGTCATGTCCATACTGAAGGAGTCCATGTCCATACTGAAGGAGTCATCGGAGGGTATTTCAGCCTCCTTCCAGCACCACAGGTCGATTTCTGTTGTTACCTTACCCTTACCTTTCAACTCATGGGTACTTACATCCCTGATCATCTCCAGATAGACACGGTCCTCTCCTTCAAGCTGCCACACATGACGCAACAACAAAGTAGATAAAGCATTGTTATCAACAATAAAGTTCTTCAGTCTCTGTATGGTCTCAACATTTAACTGGCTAAACATATCTAAATCTATTAATGATGGATTTAATCCCTGACTGTCAGCTTCAGTCTTCAGCTCCTTTTCGAAACTGACTCTCCTATCATTTTCATATTTCTTATGTACTGCAGTTTCCATAACTTTCTTTCTCTCTAACATTCTCCGGCTAACCATTGCTTCTTGCTGCATAGCAAACTTAACAAGTTCCTCTTGCTCATCTTCTGAGAAAGACCTTAGTCACTGCAAAGTGTCATTTTTGCGAGCCCTCACCTTGGCCGCAATTGAAGCCAAGCCTAGCAATCGGAGCTCTCCGCATTAAGGCATCCATCATGCCTAGAACACGCTCAGCATGCATATTATGCATGGGAGCTGAAGCTGTCGCTTCAGTCATCTGAGATGATACACCAGACGCATCTGCACTATCACCTAACTGCCTGTTAAGAGTGTATTAATAAACAGTTCTGTTAATGTTCTCACGGTCTCCACTGAACTCATCTTAGTGGCCATCTCCAAGCGTTGTAATTCTGGCTGCACATCCCTCATCTCCTTCCCAAATACATCAGTTGTGGTGTTGATGAAGTCCTCTGGTTTCTCAATGTAAGGCTTTCAATCGCTGGATACAAGGATGGAATTCGACAGCCTGGATGAAAAGAATGTTACAAATAAATGGGACATTTTGGCCAAGACATGTCAGGTGCCACCTTTAGCGCCTGATAATTCCAAGACATTTATCAGGCACATTTCATATTTTAAACATCCAGTGTGACTACAGGATTAAAAAATAGAAATGCCTCATGACTAGAAACACTATGATTTTAAACATGTAATTTCATAAAACACATCCAAATGCTTAGTCATACTTACTCCAAGCTGATATCCTGGCCCTCCTTCTCGTTCATAAAAGAACCGCATCCATGGTCCTGTCAAATACTTGGAGAACAGTGCAAGGACTTGCAACTGAACTTCGATGATGGGGTCCGTCAAGCCAGTCAGAATTCGGTTGCACAAGTCTCTGGTCTTCCTGGCTGTCATAAATTCTACGAAGGCGCTGCGGTGAGTGTGTAAGATGGCTGCCATGTGGAACATGATGTTCAGTCTATTCCCCACATAGCGCAGGATGATCCCAGGCGGGATGTTGTGCCTCTTTAAAAAGACCATGAAAGCAAGTGGATCACCTGAGCCGTCTTTGAATCTGCAAAAAAAAAAAATTGTATACATGTAACACTAGTGACAGATGTCCATGCGTCTGCATTTGTTTAATGATACCAAAGTTTGACAGGTAAGTAAATTATGTTTTCTTTGTGTTATTTAATTGAGTCAATATCAAGTACAGTATGGCACTGGCATAATTTATTATGTCAATTTACATGTTTTCAAAGAAATTGGTAACTTGTTAATATTCACCTATTCTGCTCAAACAGTTATAGGTAGGTAAATTATAATTCAATAAAAGATCTACATTTATGTTGACATAAAAGCTCTGTAAGAATTACCTCAATCGAGAAACTTGGTATATCACATTGGCAGCACGGCATCCTAGGGCTGGGGTTTGTTCTGCAGGGCATCTCTCCTTTCGTACATCCATCTCATGAAGAGATTTTCTAGCAGCAGTGGCCAGTCCATCCAAGGGGTGAACGCTGCACTTCAGCTCGACAAAATACCCCCATCTTCTCTTTCAGTTTCTCGTGCACGCAGTGGTTAACTGGGGCCCTGTCAGACATGCTACAGCGAATTTTCTTAAAGATTCTGTTTCTTACCTCTGACTCTGACTCAGTTAGACCAAAAGCACAGATATATGTGTCACAAATATCTGATAGAGACTGAGTGATATTGTCATAGATGTTATCTGTCGCTCCACCTGAAAGATAACTCAAACTCATTGTTTGTAGAAATTTCCTACCATCTTCCATGAGCACTGTAACATGTACTTCATTGATGTGCATTCCGCCTTTTGTCGTGGAGTCCCAGCCGAGAGTGGCACTTTTGCAGTGGTCAAGTACATGACCAACTTGCACTTCAGCAAGCACACCAATTTCCACAGCCATCCGTGCTACAAGTGCTAGCAGATGGGAGATCTGAAATAGATCTAGCAAAAAAATGATTGCCCTATGCTACTCAACAAATTACTTACATTCCTTACGCTAACATTATACAATACTAAGTTATAAACACACAGGTGGACCATCACTTTATACGTCCCTTTACTTTTGGTTTGAATTATACTGAGATCTTGGTCATCGTCCTCAGCTTCTTCTTGCAATACAGAAATCTGATTTTCATAAGCAGCATGTGTTTCTGCAACAGTTTTCTTTAACTCTCTTATTTGTTTTTCATGCTGCTTTTTCATTTTTGCCTTTCAATGGCGGTAGTCTTTTTGAAGTCATTAAGCTTCTTCTTCTGCATCTTAGTTTTTTCTTCACTTTTATCTCTCAGCTTGACCAGTTGCTTATTTCTCTTCACTAATTTCTTTTTTTCATCTAAGCTGGTTTCCAATTCAGTTTCCAGTTCAGTTATTCTCTGCCTCAATGGGCCCAACTGTCTTAGTTTTATCTCGGCATCCTCACATTTTTCCTTCATAGCTACGTATTTCTCTTTCCAAGCCTCTACTGACTGTGTCTTTCTTTTGATCTTAGCATTCAATCTCTTCAATGAAAACTGCTTAGGTGGAGCAGTTTTAAGATTTCTTACCTGCTCCTTTAACTGTCTGATCTTACCTGACAGATTCAAAATTGTTCTTTGCTTGTTGACACAGCTTGCACAGTCTCTTTTAAGTTTCTTTGGTGATGGCAAGCTACTGCACTCTGAAATGAAAGGTACAATTACTGGTGCAGACAATGCAGGCTCTAACAGCGTCTCTAATGATGAATGGCCAACCTGTGAGGAAGTTGATGCGACTGGGAGACTCTTGATATGTATAGGTAAGGGCTCAAGAAATAGTGTCAAAAGTGATGGCCAATGTTCAGCTAAGCGTTTCCTTTTATCTGTAACTAATTTCTTAAATGCATACAAGTTAGTACATGTACATCCCTCTACAAGTTAGTACATGTACTTCCCTCTACAAGTTAGTACATGTACTTCCCTCTACAAGTTAGTACATGTACTTCCCTCTACAAGTTAGTACATGTACATCCCTCTACAAGTTAGTACATGTACTTCCCTCTACAAGTTAGTACATGTACTTCCCTCTACAAGTTAGTACATGTATATCCCTCATTGATGTTCTTCCCGGGCTCATTCGTCTCCACATCAGGTACGGAACAACCATCCACAAAGAGCAGACGAGCAATGTTGCCTTTCGGGATAGGATATCCTTCTTCGAACACAGACAGATGGGATCTGAGATCATCACCAGTCCTTCTTGCCATCGTTCAATAGTGCTATTCTAAATATAAAATAAAAATTAAATAAATTTACGTAAACAGTAAAATTATTGTATACATTCATAATGAGAGATTATATCTTAATTCATATGATGAGACATTTGTATAAAATGGATGTCTCCTGTGTGAATTTAAACATGTATTTATCATTTATGAGATAGTCTTAAAATATTAAATTAGATATAAGTATGAAACATATGAAGAAAGGAAAAACAGCTGGGCCAGATGAAATCACAGTAGAAGAATTAGAAGCCCCTCTGCCGTGCGTCCACCTTGACGAGGTAGAGGGGCTTGAGCGTTCCAATGACCCCAAGAGCTATGCCGACGGTAGCACAGCTACTGGTAGGGTCACCCATGTCGGACAGGTCAAGGGAGAGGGACCAGACGAAGTGACGCACAAACCTGCTGCCTTGTAGGTAGACTGGGGACAGTCAAAGGCTAGGGAAAGCATCCCGAACAAATGCTTGTCGAAATCGGATGTACTGAGCCACAGGCTTGACAAAGAAGTGCAACGTAACTTTATCATTTCATGATGCCACAGATGAAAATTAATCGTTATGGTGCTAATCCCGTGAAGTCCCATCAGGCGGTGATAGTGCCGGGCCCCCTGCCTCGAGGGGGTCCACCCATGACTACTGGTGGTCACCTTCCCCTGTGCTGTGGAGTCAAGGCACAGAGGAGTAGGTTAAGAGTTATTGACCAAACACCCCGGACACTCAACATACTACAATGGAATGCAGAAGGAGTTTATAACAAGAAAGCCTCCCTAACACATGCGTCTTCATAAAGATAGAATAGATGTGGCATGCATTCAAGAGACACACCTCAACGCCAATCGCACATTTTCAGTCGAGGGATATCAGGCCACACGTTTCGACCGCGAAGGACACAAAGGAGGAGTTGAATACTTACACGAAATACAATACCTTGCAGCGAAGTATCTGTGATCTCTGACAACCAAACGGAAATTATAGGTGTTGATATAATGATAAAGGACGTGAAAATAAGAATTTACAATCTGTATAGCCCGGCAGATAAGGATCTTACACTCTCAAACATGGAAATAACTGACACAAATTGCATTGTTGTCGGAGACTTTAATAGCCGTTCAGAAAGATGGGGATACCCAGATACTGACAAAAGAGGAGATGAAGTGGAGGACTGGGAAATAGACTCAAATCTCCATCTACTCAACAAAGCGGATGACACACCGAGCTTCTACTCCAGAAGATGGATTACCACTTCTACTCCAGACTTAGCTTTCTGCACAGGAGACATCCTCCACAAAATCGATCGCCATGTGCTTGACCAATTAGCAGGTAGTGACCACAGACCAATAAAGCTTGTAATAAATATGAGTATGTTCCACAGGAGCAAAAGCCTTTGCCCCGCTGGAATTACAAACGAGCAGATTGGGACAGATTTTCGATACTAACAGACAAATATTGTGAAAACATAAATACACGATATGGCAACATGAAGCAAATGGTGGAAAGTCTAAACAGAGCAATAATACAGGCGGCCACTGAGTCTATTCCAAGAGGAGCGAGGAAAAATTACAAACCATACTGGACTGAGGAACTACAAATTTTGGAGGACAAAGTTGAAGATGCTAGGAAGACCGCAGAGAGAGAACAAACAACTGAAGCGAACATCTCTCTCAAAGCCATCTCAGCAAAATATAAAAGAACAGTAAATCAAACAACAAGAGATTGTTGGAGGAAAAAAACAGAAAACCTGAATTTTGACAGGGATGGAAACAAACTATGGAAACTAGTGAAAGCCATGAACAATGAAGGACCTAGAAACAAACAAATAACAATTAAACAAGGAAATGCCTTGCTTACAAGAAAAAAGGCTGCAAATGCACTAATGGAACACTATGCCAGTGCAAACCACATTGATATTACAGCCGAACAGAAGAAAGCAATCAAAGATAAACAGATACATCATAGATATACAGAGACAGCAGCAGAATATATGATGGCAAATCTAACAATGGAAGAAATGGAACAGGCAATGAATACAATAAAAAAGAAGACATCACCAGGAAAGGATGGAATCACAAATGAAATGCTAATAGGACTAGGCACTAAGGCAAAAAAGAAACTACTAGCAGTCCTAAATTACAGCTGGAAGAGGGGAATAGTCCCACAGGCATGGAAGGAAGCTATATTAATACCAGTCCCAAAGAAAGGAAAAGACCTGGAAGAACCAAATGGCTATCGACCTATCAGTCTTCTTAGCTGTGTAGGAAAATTAATGGAACGCATTATCAATGGCAGGCTAACATGGCATCTGGAAGAAAACCAACTCTTAACACCTCACCAAGCAGGATTCAGAAAGTACAGACCCACTGAAGATCAAATAACCTATATAGCTCAGGAAATAGAGGATGCCTTCCAAGAGAAAAAGCACACACTAGCGGTCTGGATAGATTTAGAAAAAGCATTTGATAAAGTATTGAAGGAAGGACTGAAAGTAAAACTGCAAAAAATGCATGTTTGTGGGAAAATGTACAAATGGATTAGCCACTACCTTGAGAACAGAACTGCCAGGACAAAAGTACGAGGACAAACCAGCAAAATGATGCTGTTGGAGCAAGGTGTCCCCCAAGGAGGAGTTCTTTCACCAACATTATTCCTAGCATATATAAACGACATCACGGAAAATTTTCCAGCCAGAGTACACACATCATCCTTTGCAGATGACCTAGCCATATGGACATCTGAAGAATATATTAGTACAGCTAACAGCAGAATACAGCAAGCCCTATTAGCGCTAGAGGACTGGTCAAAATCATGGCTAGTGAAGATAAGTGAGGAGAAAACAACATGCACAGTATTCTCCCTCTCAACTAAAACTCAGCAACCTAAGCTGGTATTGAATGGAAAAATATTGCGCCATGAAGAAAATCCAAACTATCTAGGAGTCACCTTTGATCGTCGCCTGACATGGAAGACACAGGTTGAGAAAAATCGAACAAGAGCAAGGCAAAGAATGGCAATCATGAAAAAGCTTGCTGGTACAACGTGGGGAGCAGATGAGAAAGTTCTCAAGAAGTTATATACTGGACGGGTGAGGCCAGTACTGGAATATGGCATTGCAGCTTGGGCAACAGCAGCTAAGTCAAACTTTAACAAAATAAGCAGAGTCCAAAATCAAGGAATGCGAATCATAACTGGAAGCCTGAAGACAACGCCTATTAATGAACTAGAAAAGATCACTTGTTTACAACCAATGCAGGATAGAAGAGATAGCAGAGCCCAGCAACAAGCTGAAAAATTTAGAAGATTGACAGACCACCCTATGTATAAAAAGTTTAGTGGTTTTGGAAAGGGAAGACTGAAGCGTAGCAACTTTGTAGAAACTGCAAAACGAAAGATTAGGGCAGATCCCATACTTAACATATCAACAGTCAAACCCATTTACAATGCAGACAAGTTCCCAGCTTGGAGACAGCAGCTACTGCCTAAGATGATAGAAAACATTCCTGGTATTGAGAAAAAGAACACTCAGCATGAAACCGAAAGAAGAGAAATAACCCTAAACTACATAAAAGAACATTACCCAAGCAGCAATTGGACCCATGCATATACAGATGGATCAGCCAAAAATTCAGTAGAGAATGGAGGAGGAATTCTCCTAAATTTAAAAAATGGAGTGAAAAAAACACATTCAGTGGCAACTGGAAAGTTTTCAAGTAACTTCAAAGCGGAGGTAGAGGCTCTGAAAACTGCAGCAGAAATGCTCTTGATGGAGGAAAATAAAGAGACGCAAATAGCTATCTTTACAGACGCAAAGTCAGCTGTCTCAATACTGAAGAGCAATAACATTACAGAAATAGCTGACCTAAGAGCAGCACTGCATGGTCTATGCCAGAAATCCAAAAAAGTTGTAATACAGTGGATACCATCACATTGCAGTATACCTGGAAATGAAGAGGCTGACAGACTGGCAAAAGAGGGCGGACGACTACCACAGCCTGACATAGACATAACCTATAATGAGGCAAAGAGGTTGAAAAAAAGCACTTATAGAACCAAATGGGAATCAGAGCATCCAGGCCACCAGAAGGATGATGCATATTACAAACTCGACCGAAGAGAACAAGTAGCAATCTTCAGACTCCGCACAGGACACAACAGGTTGAAATACCACTTGTTCAACAAACTAAAGATAGGAGATACAGATGAATGTAATTGTAGAACTGGTAAAATGACAGCTAAACATTTGCTGCAAGAGTGCCCAATATATGCAGAACAGAGAAAGATATTTTGGCCCACACCTGCTTCATTCGAGGACAAGCTCTATGGAGATATCAACAAGCTCAAGTCGACTGCAGCTTACTTTAACTGTATTCAGGTTGACATTTAAATGTACATGAAGAAGTAATTAGACTGCCACACTTCATTACCACAGGCATGTCGGTTACACAAGCCTCCCAGAGGCATGAAATGGAATATTGCCTGGATAGCAAATCCATTACGTGGAAAGTCCGAATCGAGAGCTCACTGTGTGGGCTTCAAAAAAGGTGGAAAAAGTGTCCTAGTGGCACAAAATGGAATATTGCTTGGATAGCAAATCCATTATGTGGAAAGTCCGAATCGAGGGCTCACTGTGTGGATGTCATCTGCAGACTGCATTCTTCTGGCTTCTGGAAGAACAGCCTATGGTGAACGGAAGGCCCAATATACGGAAGTGAGGCTAAGCAGCCATGTGCAGGACGTGACGATTCCTTGGGTGAGCCCAGTACCAGAGCGGTGTGTGATGGCTCTGCAATTATGGAAGCCTCCTTGGATGGCGGGGAATGCCCATGGTCTGCCCCTGCCTTCCCTTGAGGGCCGACCAGGATGCCTTTGGCTGTTCTATGTGGGCCAGCTGGGATGGGAGATAACACCACAACAGTGAGAGTCTAACGTCCTAAGAAACCCCCGGGAAGGTTAACCCGGTCAACAAATGCCCGCGGAAGTCGGATGTGTCGGCCTAACGGCGCAAGAACGCAGCTCTGCTGTAAACAGGCACAACGCAATCACGTCCGGAAAAAAACTCCGGATGAACGAAGAAGAAGAAGAAGAATTAGAAGTATTGGGAGAATTTGGGGTATTAAGTTTAACCAAAATGCTAAATGATATTTACAACAGTGGATATTTACCAAGTGATATGGTAAAATCTGTATAGCAATAGTGTCACTAAGCTTCTATTTAGAATTATAATGAGAAGAACAAGAGCCATGAACGTCTACGCCAGCGGCAAGGCACTTGATGATGATGATGAAGTATGATTGATAAGCGTGGTGTGCCGCCGCCATTGATTTGCATTGGGCAAAGTTGAGGAAACACATGTCAGCACATTTTTTCTGTTTCTATCAAAACGGCTGCAATCTAAGCGATGAAACTATCCGAATATGCATATAGTTGGATGCAGAATTTGAAAATACATATAAGAATTTTCTAATATTAATCCATCAATTTTAAAATAAATTTTGTACGAACATGCAAGATGGACTTGCCGCCGCCATTGTTTCGCAATGGCAAAGTTGAGGAAACACATGTCAGCACATTTTTTCTGTTTCTATCAAAACGGCTGCAATCTAAGCGATGAAACTATCCGAATAAGCATATAGTTGGATGCAGAATTTGAAAATACATATAAAAACATTCTAATATTAATCCATCAATTTTAAAATAAATTTTGTACGAACATGCGAGATTGACTTGCCGCCGCCATTGATTTTACAATGGCAAAGTTGAGGAAACACATGTCAGCACATTTTTTTTGTTTCTATCAAAACGGCTGCGATCTAAGCGATGAAACTATCCGAATATGCATATAGTTGGATGCAGAATTTGAAAATACATATAAAAACATTCTAATATTAACTGATCAACCTTTAAAACATAAAATTACTGACCTTCTCACAAACGAAAACCGATTGCAAATGACAAAGCAAAATTTGAACCACTTTGCACACGCACAGTGACAGTTTGACCTTTTGACAGGAAGATGAGACGGCGTTCGTGATTGGCCCCTGTTATTTGAAAGTATCCAACCAGAGACATGAAAAGTAACTTTATATACATATTTTTGGGAGACCCGGTGTTGTCCTTCTGCGCATGCGCGAAATACATTTTGCGGCTGTGTTTGTTTATCTTGGTTACTGGGTCTCCCTAATCCTACCAAGTCCTCATATGGTCACCGGTAGGGAAAAGAAAACGGGGAAGACCAAGAGAGACCCTGCGTAGAACCATCATTAGAGAAGGCTCATTCAATGGCCAAGTAAATATCCAAGATCTACAACAGGTAGCAGCGAACTGCCAAGCATGAAGAGACAGGACTTCTGCCCTATGCGCCGCCTTAGGCTCAAGAGGAAAGACTAACTAACTAACTAACTAACTTCAATTTTAATTCACCGCAACAGACGTCACGAGGCTATATTTAGCTTTAGCAGCTATATATAGCGTACTTAGCAGCTATATATAGCACTGGCGGGGGATCTCCGTTCAATTAAAGTTTTTTTTCAGTGCGTGTCATGGCGCGAAAAAGGAGCCATGAACGGTAACACAGTGTGTGTAGTACATTTTTACGTTGGCTTTCTGCAGTCATGAATTTTACTAACCCTAACCCTAACAAGAGTATACAACCACTTAAATATTCAGGTCAACTCACACACATAACTAAACCATTTGCTGCACATCGACAACGTTATTCCGGTCAAGGTCATGCACACCAAGATACAGCGCGAATAAGGGGACTCCAGGATATGACATGTGCCCTGGAATTCCCTTTGTTTGCGGTGAATTAAAATTGAAGTGCCTTAGGTTTCTCAACGCTGGCATCAGTCCCATCAGGTGTTGCAGTTGTTGCTACGCCAGCCGCTGCTGCCTCTGATACAACGAATTAGGTTCCTTAACGCTGGCATCAGTCCCATCAGGTGGTGCAGTTGCTACGCCAGCCGCTGCTGCCTCTGATACAATGAAAGGACTGCCTCACCTGCTGCCCCAGCTGACTCAAAGAAAAAGAAAAGAAAATTCATGAAAGTGTATGCTAATGATCTTTGTGGAAAATAAAAAAGATTTCTTCAAAAACAATTTGATAACTTTTAAAATGTGACGTATAAAATGTAAACCAATAGAATTCACTACAGCAGACATCGACTTTAAAGAACATACAGAAAAAAAACTCGGTCTAATGATGGATAATGAGTATTGATGTGTTAAGAAGCTAAGAATATCACTCAGAATAGACAGTGGAGATGCAATTTTTGAGAAGAATTAAGAATGTTGAGAAAGTCGTGAAACACTGAGGTATTGAGTGCTGCCGGTGGTAAAAGATCACTGACTGACTCATTAAAATAATCTCATCTCATCTCGTTCTTATTGTACCTTGTAGTGTAGAGGTGAAGCATAAACGGGAGAGTGGCCGTTTGTGAGTTATCTTTGTATATCGAAATTTCATAGACTGTTATTCCCTCTAACCATCACTTACATGGTTGGCCTCGTTTTCTGGACTACAAGCTTGTGATAGAGCACAACATGAACGACTAATTACATACCTTAAAGACATAAGTTTAGTTTAGTTTAGTCGGCGGATCAACATCACGGCACACGGGTGTAACCCATAAGTGCTCCATTCTACTCCTAACTCAAGCCTGAGTCTGGAGAATCTCAGCTCAGTGCATGAACTCCGTAGCACCGGCGAGGGTCCTGAAATACTTTGGGTAGATTTTTAACTCGATTTCAAGACATAGGAGTAGACGGAAAGGACATCAGACTTATTAGTAACTTGTACTGGGAACAAGTGGCGTCAATTAAATGCGGAAATAATTATTTGTTGCCCATAGAGATAAAAAGGGTACCGCAGGGATGCATGTTGTCCCCAAGCCTCTTCAACCTATACACAGCAAGAATTTTTAAACAAGTCGAAATGGAAGAATAATAGATATGCTGATGATACCGTGTTACTAGCAGAAAGCGAGCAAGAATTACAACACCTAATGGAACGTGTAAACAGGCATAATGCAGAATGTGGCTTAGATATTAATCCTTTACAGACGTTTGTCTGTTCTGTAGCCCTGAACAGGCAAAAAGAATTTTCAGTTTCTGTCAAATTTTGGGTTACGTTAGTAAAAACATCACAAATAAGATGTTAGTCAACCAATTTTAGTTAACCCTTTACAGGGCAGACGCTTGTCCGTTTTTTAGCCCTGAACGGGCAAGATTTTTTCGGGTTTAGTAAAATTTCGGGTCGCGTTAGTAAAAACATCACAAATAAGGTGTTAGTCAACCGATTTTAGTTAAATAAACAACACAAGGAAGGGAAGAGCATGCAGAATATGTTACTCACGTGATTGTTGTTGGTAATCCATATATGAACACAAATATTTATGAAATACAGCATGTTGTTTGTGATTTTCCGTCATCTATACGGCAATTTACAAACACATTTTCAGAATCAGAATCACATTCTTTAAAGTCCGACTCAGACTGCTAATGCAAAGTAACGCTTTGCACTGATATCTAGCTCCGATTAATAGTAAACTTCGTGCCCTTTAATGTAATTTAAATTGAACCTAGCGAAATCTCGGCTATCACTTGAAGAATCGCCAAAATCCATTTTGAAAAACAGCGTAAAAGTCCCGAAAACTATCAAAAAAAGTCCGTAAAAGTCTGTTCAAATTCATACTGTCGCGTTTACAAATGGTGGCCACATTGTCAAGCTGTCGGCGAAAGCGAAAGTAGCCGTCGGAAGTGTCGGAAAGCCGAGAGATCGCGTTTTTACAATGCATAATAGTATCGGACGTAATATATAATCAGATTGCTACTGGAACTATTAGTGTTGGAACTCTTCGCTGGCTGCTGGGGATGGGGATGGAGCGCTTATGGGAATGTCCCGAATGCTGTGATGTCGGTTCCTAAATCAATCAATCAATCAATCAATCGGACGTAAATGGCCGCTATGCTCGTTTAAGTGATCGGCCGGTAATGGCCGCTCTGCCCTGTAAAGGGTTAAATAAAAAAAGAAAATGAAGGAAAAAGCATGCAGATTAGTTTACTCATGTGAATGTTGCCGGTAATCCACACATGAACACAAATATTTACAAAATACAACATATTGTTTGTGATTGTCAGTCATTTATATGACAATTTACAAACACATTTTCAGAATCAGAATCACTTTCTTTAAAGTCCGACTCATGACTGCTAACGCTGATTACTGATATCTAGCTCCGATTAATAGTCAACTTCATGCCCTTCAATGTCACTTAAATTGAACCCAGCAAAATCTCCGCTATCACTTGAAGAATCGTCAAAATCCATTTTGAAATACAAAACGTAAAACCCCCCAAAACTGTTCTAAATCCATTCAAATTCAAAGTACACTCTTGCAAATGGTGGTCACGTTATCAAGCTATCGGTGAAACCGAAAGTAGACAATCGGAAGCCTGGGAAAGCTGCGAGATTGCGTTTTTACAATGCTTAGTATTCACGGACATTTTCGGGCGCTTTGCCCGTTAACTGGTAAAGCCGTGTTCTGGCGCTACACCCGGTAAAGGGTTAACATCCAAAAATGAAAACTATGATTATTAGCAGTGAAAAGGAGAGGTCATCAATGAACATCACAGTAAACAGGGAGATACTAGAACAAGTAACAAGTTTCTCCTTTCTTGGACATGTAATAACAGATGTGAAATAGAAATCAAAAAGAGAATAGGAATGCCAAAAATGCTTTCAACAGTATGAAATCGGTACTAACATCTAGAGAGATTAACACATTAAAAATGAGAAATGTCAATCGTTACGTATATTCAACACTCTTGGGGAAGCCTGGACATTGAACAAGCAACTAGAAAGTAGAATAGAGGTCCTGGAAATGTGGATATACAGAAGAATATGTCGTATTTCATGGAATCAGAAACAATCAAATACAGAGGTTCTAGACAAACTTGGAATGAAAAGAATGTTGATGAAAGAAATAAAAAAAATATCTCAGCCACGTTAAAAGACATAACACTCTTATAAAAATCATACTGGAGGGCAAGGTTGAGGGCAAGCGAGCAAGAGGTAGACAATGATACAAGTGGGAAGATAACATCAAGGGATGGATGAACACCAGTCCTACAGTTAGGCAAGAGACGGACAGTGTTGGATATCCATTGCAGCCAACATTTATGTGGAGATGGCACCTGACTGATTGATTGAACTTGTATTCACTACACAATTTAATT
>JACEFZ010019476.1:0-21996 GCA_014155875.1 Cepaea nemoralis
TTTTCCCCTGCCATTTCTTGAATGATGCTACCCCCAGCTATGTCTACCATTTTAATGAAGCTGTAACTCCTGTCCTCACAGAGAATATCCGATAATTCTTGTTTCACAGCCTTCACATCAATGCTGTCATTTGTCCACTTTTGTGAATGCTCTTGTGTATGGAGAGGTAAGGACTTCTTGGAAACCATGAGTGAGTTTCTGAAACACACCAAAGTAAATAATTAACAGCCTCATGGATATACAAGGTATAGAACAGATGTGTATGTGTAATCAAACAGGCAAACATTGCAGCTATAAACAATCAATTTCAAGTCAGTGGCATGCAAAGGGGGGTGCAACGGCCTCAAGCATCCAGTCCGGAGGGGGGCATCCAATAAGGGAGAGGGGGCAGCACAGTGCAGTGGGAAGGGAGGAATGAATTAGGGAAAGAACAATTTAGGGGCATCCAATCAAGGGGTTGGCCCCAAGCATCAAAGAACCTCTGTACGCCACTGTTTCAAGTGAATGACATCCAGGCAAGCCTTCTGGTCTAGAGAGACAACAGTGGAAGATAAACTCTATGGACCACTGAGTGAACTAAAAAAGACTATTAGATTCATAAAAGAGACAACATTGCAGTTATAGACATACTTCAAGTGAATGAAAGAAGAAGAAAAAGTGAGCAACGGATGGAGAAGAAGAATGATTAAGTGTCCATATGCAATCTAAGCTGATGCATGATCTAGTTAGTTGACAGATCATCCTCATTACACATCGAATCATTAGTAGTATAGTAACGTGGAAAGCACCTTGTTTTTTGAGGATCTTATATAAATCAACCATTTATCGAGCCTGATCCTCAAAGGGCGACTGTCAAAAATCCCAATAAGTGTTTAGAGAGTTAAGAATATAAGTAATAGAGCTAAGACCGAGTCTAGGAGAGGACACCAGACAGGAGGGACACCAGCGCTATAAATAGCTTCACAAGGGGACACACGTGTGTCAACCAAGGGAGCATAGAGTACAAGTGAGCGAGGGTTTCCCCAAGACATTGGGAAACTTGCCTCTACGAGTAACCGTGGAGTACCCGGTTACTCGAGTTAACTGGCCAGCGTGCTGGGGCACTATGCACGCAAGACTCACCAGCGCACGGAGGATACAGCGTCCGTGTTTGAACACGCAATTAGAAGCGTGAGGACAGACCAGGACTGAGACGACTAGAGAGTAGACGTGTTCCTTACGAATGCTATAAGTTTCTAGACAAGAGTTATTGTTAGGCTTTAGATTTCATTCAGTGATTAATAGTATCAGTATCACCACTTCATTGCATCTATGTAAAGTACCATGTTGTTTATTGTCAATGAAGTATGCCGCTCGCAGAGCTTGTTTATGATCAGCTCTAAATAAATTGCATTCCTTTTGCAAATGACACGAGTTATTATTTCGTGGGGTGCAAAAGTAGGGGAGTCCTGAAAGACCTGTCGCAAGCAAGTTGCTGACAGGCAGGACCCCAATTGGTGTCAGAAGTCCCTGAACCAACGTCAACAGGCAATTGGTATCAGAAATTCCTGAACCAACGTCAACAGGCACCATTCGACATTATTTCTGTGTTAAAATATCTAAAGCTAATGTAAATTATTTTGCATACAATGGCAGAAATAATTTGGTTTTGTGAGTAACGTGAGTGATTAATACCATTACTACGTGATAATTAATATCATACCATTTGTGGAGCTTGAACCACAATGAAGGAAGTTTACAAATTGTGTTATTCTACGAAAATTTAGGAAAGTGTGTTAGACAAAGACAGCTAGAGTTAGATCATGCCACCAAACAAAAACAGCTAGATTTAGATCATGCCAACAAACAAGCAGAGGAAGCCACCAAACAGAAGCAGATACAGGTAGATTCAGAAACTAAATTAAAGATGAAGGAAATGGAGGTAGATTCAAACATACAGATAGCCTCTAGCAAACAAAAGAGCCAGGAAGAACAGAATAAGTTTAGTAAATATAAAGGCCTGATCAAACCATATAGCGTAGGGGATTCAATCTCAGCATGGACTGAGAACATAGAGTATCAACTGAAGACTCAGAAAATACCATTGGAGGACTGGGCAATGATCTACATGAGAAATCTCAGTGGGGAGCCATTAAAGGTTATAGAATCAATACCTACAGACCTAAGGAACAATTATCAGTACATTCACGATAGGATCATGCAACACTTTCTTCTAGATGCCACTGGGTACCAAATTCAGTTTTCCCAAATAAAGCCAAAGGCAACTGAAACCTTCTTAGATTACATCTCTAACGTGCAAAGCACATTTAATAAATGGACTAGGGCGGTGAAAGTGGGCAAAAACTTTGATAAATTACAAGATCTTATGGTAATGGACAAGGTGATATCTACCGTCCCTTCCCCTTTTGCGAAGTTTCTCCAACAATCAGATATTGAATCCATTGAGCAACTAGAAAAACGGGGGTCTGCATATTTTTCTTCTAATCGTGACATATTTAAGTCCACTACACATGATACAGAGATCACTGCTTTTGTTAAGAACGTACCGAGTAGATCTTACAATCAGAAAGAGTATCATAAGAAAGACAAACCGTACCAGAAGCCACCTCAATGTGGATATTGTAATTTGTTTCATCCTAGATACTCGATGTGCGATAAGAACCCGGCATATCCCTCACACTTAGAAATAGTGCTAAAGAAGCAAGAAAGTAGTAGAACTTCATTTAAACGTGCTGTTAAATGTTACTTTTGTTCCAGCTATGGCCACTATAGTAATAAATGTCTTTGGAGGCAACGAATTAAAGCAAATAATGCTGCACTCATCGATACGTCATCAGACGATGATAGTGAAATTGATTTGGAACTTGTAAATGTATTACCAGCGAGTGAATGTGAAAGTGTGGCAGTAGTTACTGACATATTAGACTTTAAGAAATGTGACACATGTCACCAGTTTCATGCGGATGGTAAATTGAAATGTGGGCATGTCATACCATCCTCCAATGAAGATGCTAGTGCAGCTAGTGCCTCCAAAGGTAAACTGAAGTTCTACAATGCACTGGTCAATGATCAACCATGCCATAGTTTACTCGATAGCAGCAGCACTTTACTTGGTTTAAGAAAAGAACTGGTCAGACCAGAAGATTACACGGGTGAATTTGTCAAATGCTGTACTTTCTCTGGAACCATTGAGAAATACCCACTGGCAAAAGCGCATATTAATACCCCGTTCCTTACCGGCACATTTACTTGCACAATCCTGCAAGATCCCTGCACGGATCTGATTTTAGGCTGTCTAGATTCATTGAAACAATGTACAGACGACGACATAATAGCCTGGAAACATACAAACATGGCTAATGCTGTAACAAGGCCAGATACGCAAACACACTATACTGACTTACAAAATGAAATGTTACAGCTGTTAACACCCAGCGATGCCAATACCAACACTACTCGACAGAAATTTATCGAGGTACAAAGCACCGACCAAACTATCGCACCTTATTTTAAATTGTTAGGTGAGCGAGCGAAAGTGACTAAAAATGCATCTTGGTATTTTAGAAAACACAACGGAATTCTCATACGTTATTACACAAATAATAACCATGAAATTCAGCAAACGGTGTTACCTGTAAAATACCGACAAAATGTGCTAAAGATCGCACATGAGTCACCGTTTGCTGGACATTTGACCTATGACAAAACCAGAGCCAGAATTTTGTCACACTTCTACTGGCCTAAATTCGGTACTGATATAAAATTTTTCTGTCGTTCATGTACTATTTGTCAACATCTTGTAAGAAAGGGAAAGCATGTGACGGCCAAAGTTCAACGGTCATTATTAGCATCTAGACCATTTGAGTGTGTAGCGGTCGATATTGTTGGACCCCTAAATCAGGTGTCAAGCAAAGGAAACCGATTCATACTTACTCTCGTGGATCTATGCACCAGGTGGATCGAAGCTATTCCACTAAAATACATCACCTCCAAAGATGTGGCAAATGTATTTTTGCACCTATTTTGTCATTTTGGCTTCCCACAAACGATTCTATTGGATCGGGGAATGCAGTTTATTTCGGCTGCTACGCAAGCCTTAACAAAATTGTTAGGAATAGAGCAGCATTTCTGTACCCTGTACCACCCAATGAGCAACGAGATCATAGAAAAAATTAACGGGGATCTCAAACACATGCTGGCTAAAGTAACAGCAGAAAACCCATCTGATTGGGACACACTATTGCCAGCAGTGCTATTTGCCCATAGAGAAATTCCGCACTGGAGTACGGGTTTCTCACCTTTTGAATTAGTGTATGGGGCGAACCCTCGAGGACCCCTAACAATTTACCATCAGCTAATTACTAGCTTACCAGAAAATCCAACTGCAGTAACACCATATGAGATGGTAACAGAGACACGTGATAGAATAATGAAAGCGTGTGTAATAGCCAAGGCATCTTTGGAGAGGAAAGGACAGATGCACCGCGACTATGCAAATAAGGGTGCTAAAACTATACACCTTGAACCGAATCAGAAGGTTCTGCTTTTACTACCGGATAAACGTAATTTGTTACCAACATCTTGGCAAGGGCCATTCAACGTTGAACGTAAAATATCAGATGTCGATTATGAAATATCGATAAAGGGAAAATTAAAGATATTTCATATCAACATGCTGAAACCATACTTCTCACGACAAGAACTACAGACAGACGAACAAGATGCACCCACACCAAGTAATCGGACGACAGACATACACAACACAACTACACCAGGTAGGGTGACGCATGACAGCGACATCGCAAACACACTTAGCCAGGTAACAGCACACACAGCTAGTACAACAACAGTACTGAACGAGACAGATGACGACGAAATAGAATTACCAGTCCCTACTGAAGACACGACTGGAACCATCGACAGCATAAAGATAGAAACCAAACTTACAGACGAGCAACGATGACAGATGATAGAATTAGTGACGGAGTACAGAGACATTTTCTCCGACATCCCAGGAAAGACAGACAGAATAGAACACTCCATTATTCTGACTGACAACACCCCAATCAAGTGTCGACCTTATTCCATCCCTCTAAATTATAGGGCTAATCTCGACAAAGAACTACTATCTCTTGAGTCGAGTGGAATAATTCAGAAATCTCAGTCAGAATATTCTTTCCCTATCGTCCTTGTCGCCAAAAAGGACTCAACTATTCGACTCTGCGTCGATTATCGCCGTTTAAACAAAATAACCAAAATTGATGCTGAACCTATCCCAGCATGCGAGGATTTGATCCTTGATATGTCTAAATCTCGCATATTTAGCTAAATCGACCTCACGAAAGGTTATTGGCAGGTCCCGATGCAAGAAAATTCAATTCCTTTAACAGCTTTCTCCACTCCTTTAGGTCTCTATGAGTGGCGATTTCTTCCTTTTGGCCTTCGTAATGCTCCAGCGACTTTCGTCCATCTAACTAGGGATCTTCTCCATGGGATGACCAATACTTCTACATACATTGATGACATATATATTCATACTGTAGACTGGACATCACACCTACAGAAACTACGACATGTCTTCGACAGGTTATGAGTATTCGGGCTTACAGTCAAGCCTACTAAAGTTGAGTTGGGCATGGGAGAGATTGACTTCCTACGGCATACCATCTGCAGGGGCCAACTAAGAACAGATGAAAGAATTGTGACCAAGATTCTAAATTTGACTATGCCAACGACCAAGAAACAGGTCCGAAGTCTACTTGGTCTTGTGAATTATTATAGTAAATTTATTCCCAATCTGGCGGAAATCACCAGTGTTTTTTCGAACATTTTGAAAGCTTCGGCTAAATTAAATGTGCAAGATGCAGGATTAATTAGTGCTCTATCAAAATTGAAACATTTATTCAGCATTCCACCTATCCTGCGTTTGCCTAACCAAAATCTTACCTATTTTTTACGTACAGACGCAAGTGCTATCTCCATATCTGGGGTACTAGGACAGTTCTACGAAGGGAAGTTCCACCCAGTAATGTACGTAAGTCGTAAGATCAGCCCAGCTGAATCGAGATAGCATCAGAATTGGAGGGCCTCAGCTTAATCTATTGTATTAGAAAACTTCATAGGTTTTTGGCAGGAGCACAGTTTGTGATCAAAACCGACAATTCTCCGTTGTCTGTGATGCAGTCTGGCATTCCCCACAATAATAGGGTCTACAGGTGGGCTTTGATACTGCAGAACTATGCATTTACCATCCAGCATTTAAAGGGGAGATTGAACTCTTTGGCAGACACTTTGAGTCGACCGTCAACCATTGAAATACCTGATATACAGGAAGAGATCGACCAGAGATCACCAGAAACAGTGACACTGTAATTGCTAATTAGATCAGTGCCGTATGTGGTGAATAAGTTACACTGTAAGTGCGTTATCATCGCCAAACATATAAACTGTGTAAGAATAACAGTGCAGTTATGAGTGAAACGAACAGACGCATAAGGAATATGTCTGCAGCGCTAACACATATATAAGCCATATTAACATTGAAGTGTTAGCTGTGAACCTACATAAATTGGTAGGGAACTATAGATTTATACACTATCCATGAAGGAGAGCATATAAGACTGGCGAAATGAACTATGTTATGAGACTAGTCTACAAAGAACAGTGCTCCATCTTCACACCTGAAAGGACGACATTAGTTAGTGTAATTAGATATAGAAACGTAAATGTGATATGTATATAATATTGTTTTATAAACAGTATGCATAACGTCATTTTTCTATGAAGAATTGAATTGCAAAATGTTCAAGTACATATATAACTTCATGTATATTATGTGATAGTTATAAATCACCATCATTTAGTTAATAACCCATGTAATTTAACACCAATAATAGAAATACAATTGTTAGATAGTACTTTACCTTATCACTGCATAATCATACTCATTTATAAATTCATTTATTTAAAATATCATTTCTAAACTAACCCAACCATTTAGGAATTAACATCATTTCATTTACCAATAACACTTTAAGGTAACTAACCCAATTTGCTTAAATGTAATTAGTTAGTTAGATTATTTCCCTTAGGATAATTTAGAACAGCACACCAAATTACATTAGTTAGTATTACAGGATCGGGAACAAACCATCCTCACAAACTTGTATATTTTGTATAGGCATGACACGTGCAAACAAACCGCACAGTCATTTGGCGTGAATACTTGTATAATTCAGCCAATCATTGATTGTAAATATGTAATGTTAATTTATTTGATGCTATGAACCATATTTTAATGACGATTGAATGTTTTAGCAAAGCGAGGGTATGAAATTGAATGAAAGATGTGTAAATGAGAGGAGAGAATGTATACAATACTAAACATTGAAAGGAAGAGAGAGAGAGAGAGAGAGAGAGAAAGATAGCGGCAAATTTTTTGTTCACCGCATAAAACTGTCTTGTTATAACTTGTCTGTGTCAATCTGTGTAACCAATGTGTTGTCAAGTTTTATGTGTGTTACTGCTATACTTTAGTAGATTAGATAGGGAAAATACTTTGAGCATCTTGAAACGGAGTTGTGGTCATAAATAAGAATAACAAACATTTAAAGCCACAATAAACCGATTTACGGCGTTCGAAGGGATACACACATGTAATATAGTAATGCATACACATGGTAGCAAATTAAGTACACTGTAGTTTATTAGAAAACACGCAAACAAACTAGGAAAACGAACACATAAGAGTTGCATACACCATTTGTTTCAAAGAACAGTAACTCAAATCAGGGGACACAATAACTTCTTAAAAACCTTAATGTAACATTGAAAATATGTCTTCACGAGCGGAAGCGAGAAGGTGAAGAGTAGAACTGAATGTATACGAGTTGGAATTGATATTATTGGGAACATGAACATTTTATGCTCATGTGTTGTACTCATAACAGAGTCAACTTGTATTGGGTTGTCATTTTGGGCAATATGAGGACAGGTCAAAAGACATAAGTCAACGGACGGAAGTCAGAAGACAGAGGGTCATAAGACGGAAGTCAGGACATAAGTCATAAGACAACGGTTCCGGATCAAAACAATTCCCAAGAAGATCTATAGCCAACGATACTGATATGATGGGCTACTCAATTAGCCGAATGAAGAAATAGAACAGTGTGAGTAAGGGAAAAAGAGAGTTTGTTCTATCCCCAGAAGAGAGATTTACTACTTATTGGATCTTTGACAAAATTGGACAGCCAATTTTTTTGTGACCATACAACGTGTTACAAGCATGATTTAAAGGGTTGTAACATTACACAGAGGGGAGAGGAGCCTGTCAAAAATCCCAATAAGTGTTTAGAGAGTTAAGAATATAAGTAATAGAGCTAAGACCGAGTCTAGGAGAGGACACCAGACAGGAGGGACACCAGCGCTATAAATAGCTTCACAAGAGGACACATGTGTGTCAACCAAGGGAGCATTGAGTACAAGTGAGCGAGGGTTTCCCCAAGACCTATAAAAAGGTACCAACATTTGTTAACACAACTTAGCCACTTGTTCTTACAAACTTGCTCGCTGGCTCAAACAATTTGTCCACTTGCTATTACAAAAATATTACACTTGCCTGTCAAAAATCCCAATAAGTGTTTAGAGAGTTAAGAATATAAGTAATAGAGCTAAGACCGAGTCTAGGAGAGGACACCAGACAGGAGGGACACCAGCGCTATAAATAGCTTCACAAGGGGACACATGTGTGTCAACCAAGGGAGCATTGAGTACAAGTGAGCGAGGGTTTCCCCAAGACATTGGGAAACTTGCCTCTACGAGTAACCATGGAGTACCCGGTTACTCGAGTTAACTGGCCAGTGTGCTGGGGCACTATGCACGCAAGACTCGCCAGCACACGGAGGATACAGCGCCCGTGTTTGAACACGCAATTAGAAGCGTGAGGACAGACCAGGACTGAGACGACTAGAGAGTAGACGTGTTCCTTACGAATGCTATAAGTTTCTAGACAAGAGTTATTGTTAGGCTTTAGATTTCATTCAGTGATTAATAGTATCAGTATCACCACTTCATTGCATCTATGTAACGTACCATGTTGTTTATTGTCAATGAAGTATGTCGCTCGCAGAGCTTGTTTATGATCAGCTCTAAATAAATTGCATTCCTTTTGCAAATGACATGAGTTATTATTTCGTGGGGTGCAAAAGTAGGGGAGTCCTGAAAGACCTGTCGCAAGCAAGTTGCTGACAGCGACAACTCTTCACGTTTTTTTTTAAAAATAGGTGTGGTGGTCAGAGTGGGTGTGGTGTTCAAGTGACTCATCAGAGTGGGTGTGGTGGTCAGAGATGGCATACATGGTCAACTGACCCCCTGTAATTATAGGTATGACATAAATCAACACCAATAAAGAAAACAAACGAGTCATGTAAGTTATATAATAATGTTTAATAAAATATACATACAAAAATTGGAATTTTTTTTTTAAAATGTAAAAAAAAAAGAAGGAAAAAAAAAAACCATAGGCAAGTGACTTCTTAAATTATAGGTAAGGGTATGTGATGACGTGGTCAAGTGGTGGTCATGTGGTGGAGTAACCACTTAAACTAAAGGCAAAAGTACTTGTAGTGATGTGGTGGTGGTTAAAGTGTGCGATGACGTGGTCAAGTAATGGCCAAGTAGTGGTCAGATGGTCGAGTGGCCGCTTAAATTGTCGACGAAAGTGTGTGTAGTTACATGGTGGTGGTTAAAGTTCTCGATGACATGATCAAGTAGTGGTCAAGGGGTGGTCAAGTAGTGGTCAACTGGTCAAGTGACCCATTAAATTGTCGAGGAGAGTATGTGTAGTGACTTGGTGATGATCAAGAGGTGGTCAAGTAGTGGTCAAGTGACCACTTAAATTGTAGAGGGAAGTAGGTGTAGTTACATAGCAGTGGTTAAAGTGTTCGATGACGTGGTCAAGTAGTGGTCAAGCAGTCAAGGGACCCCTTAAATTGTAGAGGAGAGTACGTGTAGTGAAACGGTGGTGGATAAAGTGAGCGATGAGGTGTTCAAGTAGTGGTCAGGTGGTGGTCAAGAGGTGGTCAAGTAGTGGTCAAGTGACCCCTTAAATTGTAGAGGAGCGTAGGTATAGTGAAACATTAGTGGTTAAAGTGCTCGATGATGTGGTCAAGTAGTGGTCAAGTGACCACTTAAATTGTAGAGGAGAGTACTGTAGTGACATGGTGATGATCAAGAGGTGGTCAAGTAGTCAAGGGGTGGTCAAGTGACCACTTAAAATATAGAGGAGAATAGGTGTAATGAAACGGTAGTGACAGGGTGACGATAAAGAGGTAGTCAAGTGGTCAAGTAGTGGTCAAGTGATCGAGTGACCACTTACATTGTAGAGGAAAGTACGTGTAATAAAACCAGGATGTGTAAAGGGAGGAGAAAGCAGTAGTAAGCTTATTAATATTAGTAATATTAATTGTAGTGACACCAATAGTAATTGTAGCAGTAGTAGTAGCAACAGCAGCAATAGTACTAGTAATCATCATCATTATCATAATCATCATCATCATAACGTGTCTTACCTGCTGGCGTAGGCGATCATTCTGCCCCACATATTACTATCTCTGAGGGACGCAGAGGTGTTTCCAAGGCACCAGGGCCGGGTTATATACTGGCCAAGACCTACTGACGCGTCCTCGTCGAGCGTCCTGGGCAACAGGTCCCTTCGGGGTCCTGGCTAAAGTCAGTAGGATCGCCGATTCCTCCGAAGTCGGAGAGTGTCTGCCTGTACGGCGAGGAACCACCAGTCTGCACACCAATAAGCCAGACATGGGACAACGGATACTCACGCAAACCTCAGGTCCTGTATGACATCACACTGATGTTGGACAACAGGATGCCTTCATCCGACATACAGAAATTCGCGTTGGAGCTCAAGCCAACGAACACAAGCAAGCAACTATCTCTGACAGCGCTTAACAATTCACGGGGTGACTCACGCTGCAGGAACCCCCATTAACAGTATTATCTTCATGCAATGGTGGTAGTCGTAGTACTAATAGGACCAGTAGTACTAGTCATTAGCATCAGCAAGAGATTTATCACATCACCTGGCGTGGGTGAGTATGACAATCCATAAATTACGATCTCCAACATCATGGATCAGTAATACAAGTAGTAATAATATTGGTAATAGTAGTAGTAGTAGTAGTAGTAGCAGCAGCAGCAGCAGTAGTAGTAGTAGTATTGGTAGTAGCAGTATTCCTAGTAGTATTAATGAAAAAGGGAGAAACAGAGGTGGTGGAGATGGACTAGTAGTAGTATAAGAGTAGCATTAGTACTAGCAGCAGTAATAGTAGTAATATAGTAAAAAAAAATAGTAGTAGAAGTATTAGAGTAGCATTAGTAGTAGTAGTAGTAGTAGTAGTAGTAGTAGTAGTAGTAGTAGTAGTAGTAGTAGTAGTAGTAGTAGTAGTAATAGTAACAAAAGTAGTAATAGTAGTAGTAGTAGTAGTAGTAGTAGTAGTAGTAGTAGTAGTAGTAGTAGTAGTAGTAGTAGTAGTAGTAGTAGTATAGCGAGGGTGCTTGTTGTTTCACTAAGTATTTCTATAACGTATGCACTATAAAACTAGTTTGTGTTGTATGCTATGTAATGTGTCACTGAAATATATGTCTTCTGTTTTTGTAAGAGGTGATGACGTCATAATGACCCGCTCTATCAATGTCACCAGCTTATTGATAGTGTCTTCATTGCCGCGAAAAAGGCTCATTATGAGATACTGATCATATCTCAAAGCGACAGAGTCTAGGGTGCATGACCATTAGGAGCAAGCAACGATACGGCAAGTACAAGGTAACTACAAGGCAAATGGCGTCGAGTATAGTGTAACATACACAACTTATGAGATCATGATTTGTCTGTTCCATCACGGTCGACAAATAGGTGGTCACTAAGTCCTCAAATTACTCACTCAAATAAACATATAGGATAATAAGGCACCGACCCAAACAAGGAAAACGGACAAAAACAATTTAAAAAATGACATAATCGTTAAAATGTAACACATACAAAGACAGATACAACAGTGACTGGGAAAAAAAAAATGACACGACAAAATAACACTAACACACACACAAAATGAAAACCGACACATCAACAAAATGAAACAAACAGGGAAAACGGCTGACACAAACAATGACAAGCTGACAGAAAAAACAAACTGACACAACCAAAGAAACCAGAATAGGCAAATGTAAACGTTGAAATGCAACACACAATAATAAACTGACAAATTAAACACACACACACACACACACACACACACACACACACACACACACACACACACACACACACACACACAAAGAAAACTGAAACAACCAATGAAAAATCGCTGACACGAACACTAGAAGCTGACACAAACATTAAACAAGGTAAGGTACCTAAAGAAAAGCTAAACTTTGTTAACCAAAATGTGAAACTAGGAAAATGTGATACCCAAATGTAGAAAAAATATCACCCTAAGAGAGGAATAGCTCGTCCCAACTTATAAAAAGTAGGAAAATATGTCAACCAAATGGGAAAAAGTTAGGCCAAATACAGAAATATCTAACTCAAACTAATGAGGGGGGGGGGGGAGGGGAGGGAAACCTAGGTCAAGTATGAAAATCTGTTACCCAAATGTGAAAAATTTCGGCCAAATACAGAAATAGTTCGTCCACACGTATGCAAACTAGGAAAATTTGTTAGTCGAACAGGAAAAAATATTGCCCAAGTAGGAAAATTTGATAGCCAATTGTGAAAAATATCACCCAAAGAGAGGAATATCTTGGCCAGAATTATAAAAAGTAGGAGAACTATTTGCCAAATGGGAAAAAGTTAGGCCAAATATAGTAACATCTCAACCAAACTTATGAAAACTAGGAAACTTTGTTAGCCAAAGAGAATAAAAACCTAGGTCAAGTAGGAAAATCTGTTAGCCAAATGTGAAAAATGTCGGCCAAATACAGAAATACCTTGTCCGCACTTATTAAAATTAGGAAAATTTGTTAGCCAAATAGTAAAAATATTGCCCAAGTAGGAAAATTTGATAGCCAGTTGTGAAAAATATCACCCAAAGAGAGGAATATCTCGGCCAGACTTATAAAAAGTAGGAGAACTATTTGCCATATGGGAAAAAGTTAGGCCAAATACAGAAATATCTCAACCAAACATATAAAAAATAGGAAAATTGATAACCAAACGGGAAATATATTGACCAACTAGGGAAATGTGTTACTCAAAGGGGAAAAATAATGACCAAGTAACGAAATACATCGCTCAAACTTATGAAAACTAGGAAACTTTGTTAGCCAAAGAGAATAAAAACCTAGGTCAAGTAGGAAAATCTGTTAGCCAAATGTGAAAAATGTCAGCCAAATACAGAAATACCTCGTCCGCACTTATTAAAATTAGGAAAATTTGTTAGCCAAATAGTAAAAATATTGCCCAAGTAGGAAAATTTGATAGCCAAATGTAAAAAATATCACCCAAAGAGAGGAATATCTCGGCCAGACTTATAAAAAGTAGGAGAACTATTTGCCAAATGGGAAAAAGTTAGGCCAAATACAGAAATATCTCAACCAAACATATAAAAAATAGGAAAATTGATAACCAAATGGGAAATATATTGACCAACTAGGGAAATGTTTTCGGTTCTAGGTCAAGATGGCGAGACGTGTTTCTTTCTAGCTCGGCTTAAAACGGTTGATCGGCGGTCCGACAAACCACCATCGTAAAACTTCCCGTTGTTTCAGAACCAGATTTCTGGCTCTAAATGTTATGTTGCTTCGCTGAAATTTGTTGAATTCCAAGGATATTTCATATTGGCTATTGGAACGTTAAGATCCAACCCACGTGTGTAGTGAAGTGTGTGTTGTGTTATGAACGGTTACAACTGGACCGAGACATTCTCGACGTGTTTCCTTTTATCGACGATCCGACTAATCATTTTCCGTTGCTTCAAGATCAGTAAATGTTATAATGTGCCGCTCAAATATGTTAAACTCCAAGGATACTTTCAAGATTGGTTATTGGAATGTCAGAACTATGTACCAGACGGGGAAAATGACCCAGATGTGTAATGTTATGAATGAATACAACCTAGAAATTCTTGGGGTTAGCGAGTGAAGATGGACTGACTCAGGTAAGATGTTTCTCAACTGTGAACAAAGACACATAATTTATTCAGGAAGAACCGACAACCATCATTCGAATGGAGTCGCTATCATCATGTCAAAAAATGTAGAAAGATCACTGATCAGCTGGGAACCAGTAAACGATAGAATCATAACAGCGCGTTACCAAACAAAATATTTCAAACTAACAATCATACAATGCTACGCACCTACCAATGACGATACAGACATCAACAAAGATAATTTCTATGAACAACTACTTGGTACCATCAACTCATCTCCCGAGTACGACATTGTTGTTGTAATGGGTGATTTCAATGCCAAGATAGGGTCTGACAATAAGGGTGTTGAAAGATATATGGGAATTCACGGCTTAGGGGATATGAACCAAAACGGAGAGACTACTAGAATTCTGTGAAATAACAAATCTGATAGTAGCAAACTCTTTATTTCCGCACAAAGATATACACAAAGTCACGTGGAACTCGCCTGATAACATCACAAAAAATCAGATAGACCATTTTTGCATTAATGCCAAATTCCGTTCATAAGTACAAGACGTTAGAGCCTACAGAGGTGCAGATGCTGGCAGTGATCACAATCTCTGCATTGCCAAACTAAAAATAAAGCTCAAGACTCTGCACAGATCACCCAGAATTAAGAAAATAAACTCACAGTCCCTACTGACTAAAGAACACCAACTTACATTCAATTCAGAGGTATGAAGCAGCTATGCTAACAAAGAAAGTGTATCGAGCAATGCGAATATTAAAAACAACATTGAAGAAAATTAGAATTTCCTAACAAATACCTTGCTAAATGTTGCAACAAACACAGTCGGCTACGTACAAAGACAGAAGAAGAAGTGGCTAAGCGATAACACCTGGACGAAGATACAAGAAATAAAACAAGCAAAGCTAACACTTCTTTCTGCAAAAGATACATCTACATATGATACCCATAAGCAAAAATACTCTATGTTGGATAAAGAGGTGAAATCAAGTGCACGAAAAGACAAACAGAACTTTATTCACAGCCTGGCCTCCGAAGCCGAAGCAGCTGCCAGAACTGGAAACAACAGAGCCGTATTCCATATCATGAAGCAGCTATGCAATCACTCACCTACACCAAATATACCCATCAAAGACAAACAAGGCAATCAATTGTTATCCGATGACCTTCAAAAGCAACGATGGGCAGAACATTTCAAAGAAATATTAAATAGACCGCAGCCTGACACTGTTCCAAACCTGGATGGGGAAATTACTATGCCCCCACTAGATGCCTCCTGCGAGTCATTCACCATGGAAGAGATTAAAGCAGCCATCAAAAAATTGAAGAACAAAGCTGTTGGTGAAGATGAAATCTCAGGAGAAATGCTCAAAGCAGCAGATGAGAACACCTTACAACGTTTGTTACAGCTGATCAATGAAATCTGGCAAAGTGAATCCCCACCACAACAGTGGAAAGATGGTGTAATTTTCAAACTGCCTAAAAAGGGCGATATGTCTGATTGCAATAATTGGCGTGGTATCACTCTATTGTCAGTACCAGGAAAACTTTTTTGTAGCATGTTACTCGAGAGATTGAAAAAGGCGATAGATGAAAGGCTCAGAGAAGAACAAGCAGGCTTCAGACCAAAACGGTCATGCATAGACCACATTTTCACTCTAAGAATAATCATTGAAGACTCCGTAGAATTCCAGTCGAAATTAATCACCAACTTTGTTGACTTTCAAAAAGCCTTCGACAGTACCCACCGTCCTTCACTTTGGAATCTACTTAACATCTATGGTTTTCCTACCAAATATACCAACGTCATAAAATCTTTCTACAAAGAAACACGTTGCTGCGTAAGAACAGAAACAGGCAACTCTGACTGGTTCTCAGTCGAAACAGGAGTGAAACAGGGTTGTGTCTTATCACTGATGCTTTTTGGAATAGCTATCGATTGGGTCATGCGCAAATGCACAAACAACACAAATATGGGTATCCATTGGGTTGACAAAATTCTAGAAGACCTGGACTTTGCCGGCGACATAGTGCTTTTGAGTTCAACACACCCGGATGCCCAAGAGAAAATAAACCACCTCCAAAATGTTTCAGGGCAAATTGGTCTCCAAATTAACACCACAAAAACAAAGATGACACCAAATTGAACAGCTACGTTCTTGAAAAAGTCAACAGCTTTACATACCTAGGAAGTAAAATGACATCTACAGGGGATTCAACACCAGAAATATCATCTAGAATCGCACTGGCATCTAGTGCCTTCAATAAACTGTCAAACATCTGGAAGTCAAAGACACTCAGCAAACACACAAAACTTAAAATCTTCAACTCTTGTGTGATTCCAGTGTTAACGTATGGATGTGAAAGTTGGAAATCAACGGTAGCTTTAGATAAAAAATTAGACAATTTTGAGAACAAATGTCTTAGAAGACTTCTAAACATCCACTGGACAGACTTCAGAACCAATTCGCAAATAAGACAAGAGACTAAGCAAGATACAGTATCCAATTTCATAAGAAGACGCCGTTGGAACTACATCGGCCATGTACTCAGAATGGACAAGTCAAGACTCCCCTACCAAGCCCTCATATGGTCACCAGTAGGGAAAAGAAAATGGGGAAGACCAAGAGAGACCCTGCGTAGAACCATCATTAGAGAAGGCTCATTCAATGGCCAAGTAAATATCCAAGATCTACAACAGGTAGCAGCGAACCGCCAAGCATGGAGAGACAGGACTTCTGCCCTATGCGCCGCCTTAGGCTCAAGAGGAAAGACTAACTAACTAAGGGAAATGTGTTACTCAAATGGGAAAAATAATGACCAAGTAACGAAATACATCGCTCAAACTTATAAAAACTAGGAAACTTTGTTAGCCAAAGGGAAAAAACCTTGTTCAAGTAGGAAAATCTGTTAACCAAATGTGAAAAATGTCGGACAAATGCAGAAATAGTTTGGCCACACGTATGCAAACTAGGAAATGTTGTTAGCCAGATAGGAAAAGTATTGACCAAGTAGGAAAATTTGATAGCCAAATGTGAAAAAATATCAGCCAAAGAGAGAAATATCTCATCCAAACTTATAAAAAGAAGGAAAATTCTCAACCAAATGAGAAAAAGTTAGACCAAATACAGTAACATCTCAACCAAACTTATGAAAACTAAGAAACGTTGTTAGCCAAAGAGAAAAAACCTTGGTCAAGTAGGAAACTTTGTTACCCAAATGTGAAAAATGTCCACCAAGTACAGAAACTTGTCCACACTTATGAAAACTACGAAAATTTGTTACCCAAATATGAAAAATATTGCCCAAGTAGGAAAATTTGAAAGCCAAATGTGAAACAATACCACTCAAAGAGAGAAATATCTCGTCCAGACTTATAAAAAGTTGGAAAATTTGTCAACCAAATGGGGTAAAGTTAGACCAAATACAGAAACATCTCAACCACATTTATAAAAAAGGAGGGGAAAATGTCGACCAAATACAGAAATAACTCAACCCAATTTACAAATATGGCAACCAAACTTATGAAACGGTGGAAAATGTGTTAACCAAAAGGGGAAAATATGGTACACGTAACGAAATATTTCATCCAAACTTATAAAAAGTAGGAAAATATGTCAACCAAACGCGAACAATGTCGGCCAAATACAGAAATTTCTCAACCAAACTCATGAAAAGTAGGAACAATTTGTTACCCAAATAGGAAAAATATTGGTCAAGTAAAGAAATAGCGTGGCCAAACCTATAAAAAGGTACCAACATTTGTTAACACAACTTAGCCACTTGTTCTTACAAACTTGCTCGCTGGCTCAAACAATTTGTCCACTTGCTATTACAATTGGTCGACCTATCCTATCAACTCACACACTTACCATAACAACTGTCCCTTTTCGCCAACAACGTGTCCACCGACTCTCTCATATTATCGACTCGCCCTATCAACTTACCCACTGGCTCTAACAACTTCCCCAATTGAGCTCACAAAATTTCCACTTGTTATTACAACTTGTCGACAGCCTCGCCCAAATTACCACTTACTCTTACAAACTGTCCCAATTGCATGCACAAAGATGTCCACTTGTGATTTCACGTCTTCCTCACCACATATATAAGTAGCCCTCATAAAATACAAATGTATCCCGCAAGTCATACAGAAGTGTCCCCCATATTGTCATTAAAAAATATTTGTGTGTGTAGATAAGTTCATGTCTTTGGCAGTTCATCATCATCATCAAGTGCCGTGCCGGCTGGCGTAGGCGTTCATGGCTCTCCATAGATCTCGGTCTTTGGTTTTCTGAATCAACTCTGCTGCTGATATTCCTCCATGCCACCGTCTCAATCCATCCAGCATCACTTCTCTTGGTCTACCTCTGCCTCTCTTCCCCTCGATCTTTCCAGTTGTTATGATGTTCTCCAATGCCTCTCTTCTCATCACATGACCGAGGAAAGCTGTTTGTCTCTGTCTTATTGTTGTATATAATGTTCTAGTTTCATTAGCCTGTTTCAGGCAGTCGTCGTTAGTTACTCTGGCAGTCCAAGGAATTCGCAACATTCGTCTCAGGAACCACATCTCTGTTGCTTCTAATTTCTTCTTAATTTGTTCATTTACATTCCAAGATTCACTGCCATACAGCAAAACTGGTTCTACATAGCATTTCAGCACTCTCTTTCTTACATTCAGTGACAGTGACTTATTGCATAAGATACTCTTCATTTTCTGAAATGAAGCTTTTGCCTGCCCTATTCTGCTCCTAATCTCTGTTGTACATCTTCCATCTGATGTTATAAATGCCCCTAGGTATCTAAAATTATCAACTTGGTTAAGGATTTTCCCTTCTATTTCTATGTCACATTTTGGTGTCACCATTTTCTTTGATATTACCATTGTTACTGTTTTCTTGATATTCAAGTTGAGTCCTTTCCTTGCACTCTCTGTTACTACAACGTCTAATAATTATTGTAGGTCTGTTGAATTATCCGCCACCAATACTGTGTCATCTGCATAGCGTATATTATTTATATTATAACCTCCAACTAGTATTCCTGGCATCTCTTTGATCTCTCTCATTATTACTTCGCTATACAGGGAGAAAAGATCTGGTGACAAGACACACCCTTGTCGTACTCCTAGCTTTATCTGTTCGTAACTACCCTCTTTATTTCCCATTTTAATTGCTGCTACTTGGTTCCAGTAAATATTCTTTATTATTCTTAAATCTTTTCCATCAGTGTTGATATCTTCCAACATTTTAATCAGTTCATCATGTTTTACTTTATCAAATGCCTTAGTATAATCTATGAAGCACAAATATATGTCTCTCTGTTTCTCTATTGACCTTTCTATTAGTGTCCGTAATGTATAAATTGCATTGTTTGTGCCCTTTCCTTCCACAAATCCATACTGTTCTTCACTAATTTCCATTTTTATTTTCTTTTTGGTTCTTCTCATTATGATTCTGAGTAGAAGCTTAGTGATATGGGTTATAAGGTTAATTGTACGAAAATCTTCACAATCAATTGCTCCTGGTCTTTTTGGTATAGCTATAAATACAGATTTCAGCATATCACTGGGTAAATATCCACTGCTGTAAATATCATTCAACATTTTGGTTAATATATCTACTCCAAATTCTCCCAATAATTCTAATTCTTCTATTGTGATTTCATCTGGCCCAGCTGTTTTTCCTTTCTTCATACGTTTCATAGCGTCAGCGACTTCTTCTTTCAGAATAGGTGGACCTTCTAAGTTACTATCTTCTGTTAATTCTGCCCTTTCTCCTTCATATAATTCTCTTATATACTCATTCCACCTCTTATTATAGCATCTTCCTCTAATATTATCTTTCCTTGTTTTTGATTTCAAACACCCTGTATTTATCCTTATTTTTTTCCCTGTAAGCTCACTGATTTGTCTGTGCATATTTTGTGTATCTTTAATGGAATTTAATTCAATTTTTTTGCATTGCTCGTTTAACCAACTTTCTTTAGCCTTCCCACATTTATCTTTTATTTCTTTATTTATCTTAGCGTATTCTTGTTTGTCATTTTTATACTGTTTTCTTTTGTCCATCAGGTTTAAGATATCTTCACTCATCCATTTTTTCTTAGCTATTTTGCCTCTCTCTGGTAATACTTCTTTGCTAGTTTGATGAATGGAGTCCCTTAACATTTCCCATTGTTCATCTATACTCTGTATTTTAGTTATTGCATTGTACCTATTTTTCACAGTCACTCTGTATTGTTCTTGCATTTCTTTATCTATTTTTAGAACCTCTTTATTAAGTCTCATGTTCTTAACCATTTTTTTCCCTCTCTTTAATCTTACTTTTATTTGTCCACATAGTGGTACATGATCACTATTACAGTCAGCACCAGGCATTGTCTTTACATTAATTAAAGCATTTCTAAATCTTTTATTAATTAGTATGTAGTCAATTTGGTTGCGTATTTTCTTATCAGGGCTTATCCATGTGTACAGTCGTCTTTTATGGTATTTAAACCATGTGTTTCCAATTATCATATCATTGATATTTGCCCATTCTATTAGCTTTTCCCCTCTTTCATTTCTTGTACCTAAACCATAATTCCCCACTACATCCTCCATTTTTCCCTTTCCTACTTTTGCATTAAGATCACCAAGTATTATCTTTATTTCTTGTGATCCAATTTGAGCCATCGCCATTTCTATTTCGTCGTAAAAGTGTTGTATTTCTTCATCACTACTGCTTGCTGTTGGTGCATATACTTGTATAATATTTATGTCTATTGGTTTGCCTTTGAATTTTACCATAATAACTCTATCTGAAATACACCAGTATCCCTTAATTGACTTGGCTGTTTTTTCGTCTAATATTATTCCTACACCTTTTTCATGTGTATCCCCTCCAGAATAAATTATTGTGTGATTGTCAGCTATAATTTTGCCCGATCCCTTCCATCTCATCTCACTAACGCCTAGTATATTCATTTTCATGCTATCCATCTACCTTAGAACATTGGTCAACTTTCCTAGCTCATTTAATGTCCTAACATTCCATGTTCCTACTCTAAATTTATTTATTTTAGTTAAGATTTTGCCATCAGTAGCTGGTGTCACCTGTGGCTCATGACTGTCCCTACCGGACGAGGATGCCCTAAGACAGCCATTAACGTCCTTCACTAACTTTGATTTATGTTTTGCCATGAAGTCTTGGGAAGATAATGTGGTGGTTTCCCCTTGCCTTCCACATTCACATGGTGGTCTTTTTACCTCTGCTTTTGACAGCCATTTCCGACTGCAAGGACAAGTGAGTGCCCTGCTCTGCTCAGCTGCAGAGTTGTCCACTTATTCCGGTGGATACTCGGTCCCCAGAGCTGTGTTAGCCACACAGTAGTGTGTTTCCATCCTCTACCGCGTGGAGGTGCAGTTGGGATTTTTCCCTTCATAAAGTTATGGTCTCTGACCAAAACTCTCCAGTACTTTTAGAGGATTTGGCAGTTCATATTTTGTAAATTCATTTCTTCAGCATAAGACTTGTGTAAGTTCACCCCCTCATCATAAATTTTTGTTGTGTAAGTTCATGTCTTCGACAGTTCATGTTTTGCTAAGGCCTAGTTTTCGTGAAAATGCAGAAGTCTATTGGCTAGAATTTCAACCTGAGTGGTCAATTACTAACACTGCCTGTGGACAGCTATCTTACTCATGCGCTAAAGTTGAGAAAATTAACTTCCGTTGAATGGAAGTTACCGCAGACTTGAATTATTAAACCCCCCCTGCCTCATTTGTTCTAATTTGTTTTTTTTTATATGGCGTCATGATAATATACTTTGTGGAATATTTTA
>JACEFZ010019477.1:0-21503 GCA_014155875.1 Cepaea nemoralis
AGGCGGGGAACAGATTGAGAACCCATATGTAGAAAGAATGAGATTGCTGGGGGAACTTCAGGGGTTCTGGAAGAATCTCAAAACCGAGAGGGAAGACCAGGAAAACTTTAAATCAGATAGCTGTGGGAACGATTAGTAGTATGACTCTTCGCTGGCTGTTGAACAAGGGGACGAAGCATGTATGGGAATGTCCTGAGGGCAGTGATGTCAGTTCTTAAACTAAACTCAATAAATTTAACCTATAGAATGTCACATCCTTATGTATTCTTTCTGCTAAAACGACCAAATTAAGAAATATCTGGCAAAATACACAGATTAAACAATTTACTTTATTAGAAATGAAAATTTAGGAGAAAACCACAAAATTGTGTTAATTAAATTAATTTTTTCAATAAAGTTGACCATTTTATACTATGCATCTTACGGACAGGAAGGCAATGTCATTGGCGAAGCCGAGTTCATCAATCTGCTCAGTCAGAGTCCTTTGAATTCCATATCTGGCAATAGTCTTCATAATCCAGTCTAGTCAGTAAGAATAAAAAAAGGTGGCAAAAGGCATCACTGTCGCACTTCTGTTCTTATCTCAAACTTATCTGTTAGTTTTCCCTCATGAAGAACTGAGCATTTCATGGCTTTATGTTATCTTCATTAAGATAAAATGATGGGGCCATCACAACATACCGATGACTTTTCAAGGTGTGGAAAAGTGTCCCTTATTTTTTTCTTACTTTTTATATACTTTGTGTAAATAAATATTTGCTATTTATGGAAATAATGCCACTGTTAAAATACTCTTCAAACTCAAAGCATGCACAAATACATTGGGGATACATTACATCATCTATGTTTTTGTTGATCTCTTTCTGCCTCTTCTGCTCAGTTTTCAGCATGTCCTTTTTTGCATTGACAGCACTCTGCACTTTGACGTGCAGCAGTTTTTTGTCTGCAAGCTCCCCTTCCAGCTGTGTGGACAGATCTCCAGACTCCTGTTTAGAGATATATTAAGTAAATGTACATTCATTTACAAAACTAAGCACAGGTTTAAATTGTTTAAAATCAAAGTGTTTTCCAAAATTGCTGAGTGTGAAACTTCTGCTGCTCTTATTTGCATCTATGAGTACCACCTCCATGAAGGGAGCCACGATAGTGTAGCTACTAAACACACACTTGCTGTCATGTAATGCAATCCACAACCCTGCATATCACATTCTTCTTCTTCTTCTGTGTTCATCCCGAGTTTTTTCCGGACGTGTGATTGCGTTGTGCCTGTTTACAGCAGACCTGCGTTCTTGTGCCGTTAGGCTGACACATCCGACTTCTGCGGGCATTTGTTGACCGGGTTAACCTTCCGGATAGCACATTCGAAATACAACTGCGGACAATTTGGCAGGAGATCGCCTTGCGTTGGTTTTAATAAAATGGTACAAGTGCCAGTCATTCAGAAAGCAATTGCAAACTACTGAACGTAAACTAGCCAAGAAGACACAAGTCAAGGAAGATGCTGGGTTTGACTGTGACATCTGTAAAGGATATGCACCAACTCAGAAACCACATCTCCACTGCCACCAAGATCTTTCTAATTCTCTCCATATCAATGAATGAATCACCAAAAGACGAGAAGTAGACAGCAAGCTTTACTAGAATACGATGACAAGTGATAAAATGGACGTTGCAGCTAAAGCCTTCATCAGCACAGAATAAACCAACACAAGTCAACACAACTACATGAAAATATAAATACAAAAGTTACTTATCTGTATCTTTGTTGTGGGCTGGATAGGTCTTTTAAAGGATCAATGTGTATGATTACAATGAAGTGAATGCTATTCTATATCAATAAAACATTTTTGCTCACACAAACAAAGTTTACAAAAATTACCTCGTTCCTCTTCTTTTCTAGTTGTGCTATAGCCACATCTAGTTCAGAAATTTTAGTCTTGATCTGGGGTGAGAGAAACAAAAACGAACATATAAATCTCCAAATTAATTTAAATAAGACAAACGTTACATCCTTATTATTATCTAGAACTGTTCAGAAGTTAGCTATTTCTTCTCTCATCTATAAATTTCTTACTCTGACATTGCATAACTCTGGGGAGCCACAGTAACTAAGTGGCTAGCACGCGTGTGTACCAGTCCGCTGCTCATGGGTTCAAACCCCAATCAAGGTATTTTTTTAACAAATTGACCTGGTTCTCAGATCAACCCAGCCTAAAATGGGCACAAGGAATGTCCTGGGAAGGCTGCCGACATATACTGACCACATAATCCACTATAGAGCCAACAGCATATACCCAGTGGCAGCCATGGTTGTGCAGTGGCTAGCACACTAAAAAGCATGCACAAATATATTGGAGATACATTACATCATCTTTGTTTTTGTTGATCTCTTTCTGCCTCTTCTGCTCAGTTTTCAGCATGTCCTTTTTTACCCAGTAGGGGGGCTGAGTGGTCTCGAGGTATGGTGTCCGCCTCGAGTGCTGGAGGTCCCGGGTTCAGGCCCCGGAGTCATTTCTAATCTCTGTCAGCCCTAGTAGCATACTTGTAAGTGCTACCAGTAGCCTAATGGCACTGCCCGGGCAAAATTTCGAGTTAAAAATCTACCCAAAGTATTTCAGGATTCTCGCCGATGCAACGGAGTTCGTGCATTGAGTTGAGTTTCTCCAGACTCAGGTTTGAGTTAGGAGGAAAACGGAGCACTTATGGGTTGAACCGTGTGCCGTGATGTTGATCCAACGACTAAACTAAACACTTACCCAGTAATCATGTGTTTAAATCTTCATCAAATTTGATTTTTTATATCGACCTGGTTTCCCATACATATATATATATATATATATATATAATATATATATATATATATATATATATATATATATATATATATATATATATATATATATATATATAAAACCCATCCATACACTTTCTTTTATTCTTTGTAAATATCTAGTGTCGACGTGGTTAGTGAATGCAGTTCCACAACTTCCTAACATACTAAAATCAGCCACAGGAAATTTGGGAGCAGATCGCTTTGCATTGATTCTGATAGTATAAGAGTCAGCCGTTCAGAAAGTAATGGCCATCTGCTGAATGTAAAATTGCCCATTAAAATACAAACAGCCAAAAATGCTGGAGTTGACTGCAACACCCTGTGAAAGAACAAGCTACTAAATATCTAATGCTCATTTGAGCTAATGGTTTTTTTTCCTGCTCAAGGATGATTCATTCAGGTAGAGTATCATTAAAAAAATTCCATCTACCCTTTCACGTTCTCTGGAAAGTATTAGTTTGATGAAAAATGCTACCATGGTCTCATAACTATACTTCTCCAATGGTAGAGAATGCACCACTTGCCAGATAATGGCACAAGCAACTCTGTGGACTAAGTATCCACCAAAATAAATGTACACCTCTGCAGTATTCTTGTTTATTTAGGCAGGGTGGCAAAGAGTGGAGTGTTTTTGTAGTGCATGGCCCCATCACCCTGCTACGGAGTTGAGTGCATGGAGCAACACTGTGAGCTGTGAATTTTGCGTGGAATGCTTTTGTATCTGTCCGTGATTATTTTTAGTGTGACTGCATGTTTGGAATAATGATGGCCGGATTGTCACTGAACTGACTGGATTGCCCTATGTAGTAATGTGTGGCTGCCACTTCCATCGACGACGAACTGTATTTTTTGTGGAGGAATTTTATGTTGGCATTCTGGCGTCGAGATTATGCATAGTCACACCTGTGCAGGCTGTTGATTTGTCGAGACTTCTGTCTGTTCCAATTTTCCCATTGGGCAGTGTAGAATATTTTGTGTGATATTCACTGGCACAGGAACGGAGCTTAATGGGGACGACCCGTTGCCGTGAAGTTGGAACCGTGACTAATGACTAATAGAGTGCAGTACGTATACACTCTAGTAACCTAAAACATTCTTAAATGCTGAGGACTGTGTGTTTAGACTTCAACAGACCAATGTCCTTCATTCAAATTACCTCCTCAATCTTAGCATTAGTCTTGACAATCAGTTCTTGCATCTCCACCAAGTCATCTGCAGACTTCTTTTTTCTCTCCTGTGAAAGACCGAACAAAACAGCAACTTAGTATTAAGAAAACAAAACAGACTAGAACATACTTCTGTAATAAATGATTGCCTAATCTCATAAAGGAGAAGGCGCTAGCAAAGTTGATAGCGAACTCTGCTGGTAATGTCATGAGTTTGATCAGGTGTGAGTTCAACACCTGGGTTCATCTCTTGCCAAAGTGAGAAAAAGAATGGCCACCTATTCCTCCTTTCTCTAGGCCTACAAAATGCGATAGCACTATCACATCGCAGGCTCATAGCAGGAAACTACTATGGGACCAGAAGAAATATCACAAAACTGGTTGAAAATTAGTTAAGCTTTCTTATGACTCATGTTTTCTGTACAAATGTCTCACAATCATAACACAGTAATATATGTAACTGGTGATGGTTGGGAAGAAAGAAAAGGTGAAATACTATTGTTATTGTACTTTCTACACCATAAAGCTTTCAATTATTATTATCCAGTTTACTGCTGTTTCAAGTCGATTGTGTATTAGTTTAATAACATCGAATACATTATCAACTTAACAAAGCAGTAAACCAAACATTCTTTGCTGCTGAACCAATGATTAGATATTAAAACGACCCTAAAAATTCATACGAGAGACATAATTGCAGATACAGAAAAATTTCAAGTGAATGAAAGAAAAATAGACCACCAGATATCTAATCCATCTGTGAAAGAACCACTGTTTCAGTACACCAAATCAAACTGTATTTATCAATTCCAATGTGAGTGCCAAGCAACTAACATGGGTAAAATCAATATTGTTAGCAAACTGAGTAACCGATTATATACTATGTGGGTGGAAAAGAGAGTTAATCAGTCTTCAGGAATCCATGTACAATCAACAGGCTATAAAACACTTCTTGGTGATTTTTCAACGCCTCATAAACTGCAATCATAAGGTTAACAAAGAAAAAGTGTTTTATAAACTGCATTCGACAAACAAAAACGATTGCTCTAATATAGTCAGGCCTTGGCCAGTTTTGTGCAAACAGAAAGACTTCATCTTACATTTGGATTCTTCCGAAGTCAGAGAGTATCTGCCTATACAGCGAGGAACCACCAGTCTGCAGACCAATAAGCCAGACACGGGACAACAGACACTCACGCAAATCTCAGTCCGGTATGACATCACACTGATGTTAGACAATAGGATGTTTTCATCCGACATACAGGATTTCACAGCCAGCGAACGGAAGCAAGCAAGCATTTTACATTTTAAATTACCACAGGATAACAAATGCTCTACATTCAAATAATACCAAGACTATGTGTTTTAAGTATTTCATTCAAAGTATTATTAATTTATTCATTTCATATGTTACATAACTGTAGTATGCACCTGACGAGATACAACGAAACATGCCAGGCAATAAATCATGCAACATATTGTTTGTGGCTTGATCGTTTAAATTCAGTAAGAAAATATACATTGTTTTGAATACAGCTAATTTACCTAAGCCACCTCTTTTGTTGAGACGCCCCATAAAGTGACACCCATATGTTCTATTCATTAAGTCACTCACCTCAGCTTTAACAAACTGGTATGCAATATACAGCTTGTTCAGATGTTCCAGCTCCCGGATGATCTTCTGGTATTCTAAATATGATGAACGTTCTTCTCTAAGCTTCGTCAATGTTGGGGTGATGTCCTCATTTAGAACCTGTGAAAAATATTTGGCAATTACTGAGATGATAACTTCGACAATGTTCCTTAAATTGTGCAATTTTAACTTGAGAAATTATCACATGATACCTTTAAAAAATGTTAGCAGCTAACAAATTTCCCAGCAATGACTTCGAACTCTCAAATTAGTATGTAGAAGGTTGTGAAACACTTCACCATAGCCTAAGCTACAGATGCCATGTTACCTTAATCTTTACATTATCACATGCGCAAAGGAGAATTTCCATCAATCAAGTATCAAAACACATAAGGGAAACAAAGAATAGTAACAGTATAATTCTCCAAGCATGTCATGTCATAAGAGGCAACTATGGAGTTGGCATGAGACCGACTACCCCATCCCATTTCAAAACCGCTGTCAGAGTGGATTCACTTGATGGCCAGGGACACTGGTAACAGGGAAAGCGAATCCACATGCAATCAGTCCAGTGCAGTCTTCAGTAGTGGCAACTACGGGAGACATCAGCATGTGTATGGGCAACGCTTGAGTTCAAAGTGAGAACACTTAAAGAAAAAAACAACAGAATGTGGTCCACATTCAGTCCTCAGCAGCAGCGGGACTGTTTCCATCCAGTTTGTCTCTGGGGTTGATCCAGGATTTGTATGATGGGCACCAGATCATTGTCTGGGAAATGCCTTAGAAGGAAAGATGGTGAGCAAGGCAAATGGCCAGGGCCACACAAGTCAGAGACAACAACTTCTTTAGTACTGGGGGGTAGAACCCTGGATTATAGCCACAGGGTCTCTGAGTAAAGTGGTCAAGCTGTCTGCCCCATGCTCTGAAGGTCATGGGTTTGTTGTCAGACTGAGTTCAGGTCACGAGCGCAGTTTTCCCTATGACTCCTGGGGTTACTGCTGGAGCTACAGTTTGTGCTTTGTGCGATGCTCTCGGCAGCCGACTTCTGTGCTGCGAAGAAAGATCAAGCCACATGAGGAAAAACCTGGCACAATGAAACCAATTCTCTTAACATTAACATCTGAACCCCAGATCATTGTTCTGGTAGGCAAATACTCTTCCCAGTACCAAGGAATACAAGTTTATAATAATAATAATAATAATAGCACACAAATTTCTTACTGAGTCAATTTCCCTCAGTTTGGCATCTTTCTTCTCTATAGTCTTCTGTGCTGCCTCTTTCTTTGTTTCATACAATCTTGTCCCAGCTGCTTCTTCAATCATTGAAAGAATCTAAAAAACACAAACTCATCCCATAAATTACATCGATAGATAATTAAACAATTAAAAGTTTAAAAGAAGTAAAAATAAAAACAATACCATTCAGAGAATGGCACACTAATGACGTGATCATTAACATGAGACAGCTGCTATTACTTTCCCCAAGAAATCTCCAGCACCCATGTTATGTGGATTAATTAATTGTTTGCATATTCTTTACAGGACATTGCTGTCAACATCAGCATCTTTCAGCTGATTGTTGATTTCTTGGCAAGATTATGCTCAGTAGTTTGCCATTGCTTTCTGAGCGGCCGGCTCACATACCCCGTAAGTTACCAACGCAATTCGAACCACTGCTGATTCTCACCGTCGTCACGTTAATTACGAGAGTATACGAGATTACTGAGAAAAGTCGCTAACCTCTAGGCCAGGAAGCCGGCGTTATGTGGATAGTTAACCCTAGAGTTGTGAGTAAAGCAACAGCTCCTCACAACACCCTGAGATGCACACAGTTATATGGTGCTAGCCTCATATTTGGATAGACCAATCCGCACACCATGGGTGGTATCCCACCATCCAGTTATTTCCCGGTATCCATTTTAGGCTAGATTGACCTAGGAGCCCAGGTCAAATTTTTTTCCCCTCTTGAAATCGCCATCTCAACACATGACCACCTGGCCAGAAGTCAGATGTGCTGGCCACTGCACTACTGCGACCCATCCTACGGTTATACCAGTCAGAAAAGGGAAACCTCTCTCACTACCTAGAATTGAACCTTACAGCCCAGTGTAGGTTGGTTGGTTGATTTGTTAGCCCCGTGGAAAACTTAGCTTTAACTTTTAAGTCTGATGCATTGGTATTCGGATTGTTTGAGCCCTGAAAAGGGCTTGCATCAACTGGAGTGAGGTTAGTGTGGAGACTTTCCTCCTAACCCAATACCAGAGTACCATCTCCAGATAGACTGTTTGGCAGAGATCTCCTTCTTTCTCCAAACTCAGAACCAACTGGAACGTGTATGCCTGGTATTGGAACTTCACATCTGCAGACAGGCATGTGAGGATGTAACCAGGTCACGATTCAGCACAACATATACAGACGGGCTGGGATCATGCCTAGGTTGGTATCCTTCACAGGTCTTAGATATTTCAATCTAAACTCAGGAGTCTCTGTGGTGAAGTGGTCAAGTCTCCTGCCTCCCGCTCCGAAGGTTGTGGGTTTAATTCTGGGCTGCGTCTTTCGTTCACGAGTGCATTTTTATCGAGAGTCCTGGGGGTCGCCGCTGTAACTACAGAGTTTGTGTTTTGTGAGACGCTTTCGGCAGACCGCTCTGTGGAAAGAGACCGAGCCATATGGGATAAAACCCTGTGCAATGAAGTCAATCCTCTCAACTTCTAAGACTTTTTGTTTAAAAGATATCAACAGACCTCAACCCAAAGTCCAGTGTGTGGCACAGGTAGTTTAGTTTAGTTTAGTCGTTGGATCAACATCACGGCACACGGTTTAACCCATAAGTGCTCAGTTTTCCTCCTACCTCAAACCTGAATCTGGAGAAACTCAGCTCAATGCACGAACTCCGTTGCATCGGCGAGGATCCTGAAAATACTTTGGGTAAATTTTTATTAGATTAGAAATGACTCCACAAAACAAATTAATCTATCGTGAAATATCTTGTGGGACACTTCACGAGCAGGTATGGAGTACACATAGAAGTTCAGAAACCAATGGGGTGAGTAAGGCTGGTAATGGAAATTCACATCTACAGAGAGGTATGATGGACTTTGGATAGGTTACACTTCAAACATATGTATCCAGATTTTGGCCAGTGTGAGACCTGTTTGTGAATCTAGCAACCTCAACGGTCTGTCTAGTATATATATCATAATTCATTATCATAAGCCAAATTATGTTGTACTGTTTTCTCAAGCTTATGTCTCAGAACACAGAGAAGCATTGTTTTGGCTTGTTTTCCCTAGCCTTTGACTGTTCCCCATCTACCTACAAGGCAGCAGGTTTGTCTCACTTTGTCTGATCCCAAACCATTAACCTGCCCGGCATGGAAAACCATCCCAGTGGCTACGCTACTGTCAGCACATTTCTTGGGGGTAATTAGAACACGTAGGCTCCTCTAACACTTCAAGGTGGAGAGAGGCTGAGTATATACAAAACTGGAACATAATTCTGTAAACATAGATCATTTGACAATGTGAAAACAGAATACAAACCTCTGGGGGTTTCATGTTTAGCACTTTTGTAATTCGTCCTTGCATGATGAGAAAGTGCGGATTATTGACGTTAAGTTGAACAGACCTGAACAGATCCTGTACTCGCATGTTGTTGGCATTGCTTCCATTGATGAGATACTTGTTGCGACCACCTATGACAACCTATGAGAGTACATTTTTTAATAAGAGTCACATATAAATTAAACACAAATAACAGGGAAGACAGAGAAATACAGCTGAAAATATATAAAATCAACCAGAATTGCATGGACATAACATAATAAGAATAACTATAAACCTTTATAATAAGATTCAATGGCATTAGTAGACACAAATTGAGAACTAAAAGGATTTATAATGAAATGCACCACTGAGATAAATAACAGTATCGGACAAGCAAAAACTGCATTCTATCAAATAAAGAACATTTTGTGCAATAAGTCACTGTCCTTGAAAGTTAGAAAGAGAGTTCTTGCATGTTACATAGAACCAATTTTAACATACGGCTGCAAATCCTGGACAATTAGTAAACAGGCCAAAAAATCCCTGGAAGCCTTGGCGATATGGTGTTTAGAAGAATGCTGAAAATTAATTGGACAGCCAAAAAGAGCAATCTGGACATTTTGAGGGGAGCTAAGTTGCAAAGACAACTTATCACAAACATCAGAAAGAGGCAGTCATCATTTTTTTTTTGCCACAGGAGAAGACAAAAACTGGAACATGTGACAACTAGAAAGATATGCGGAAAGAGACATAGAGGAAGACAGCGGGAAAAGATTCTTGACAGTCTTGTGCAAGGGAGGCAACACATGAATTAATCCATGACATCTGAAATCGCAACTTTGTGGAAAGGCATGATCGCCCATGCCAGCCGGCAAGGCACTGGATGATGATAATGATGATGATGATGAAATGTAACAGACGTAGAGTTTCATACTTAAGCCTTAGGAAACGCAACAGTCTGCCAGTCTGGCGGTTATAAGTTCAAATCTGTTTCAGGGTTAATTAGTTGCATATCCTTTACAGGACGTCACAGTCAACCCCAACATTATTTGGCTGTTTGTGATTTCTTGGCGGCAAGTTTATGTTCAGTAGTTTGCCATTGTTTTCTGAACGACTGGCACTCATACCATTTTATAAAAACCAACACAAGGTGGTCTGCTGCCAAATTGCCTGCAACTGTGTCCGTAACTCCATCGCCACAGAGCCAGCATCGGGGTAGATTATTACAACTGACCTGGACGCGCAGGTCAATAAAGCCTAAAATGAGCACCTAGGAATGTCGTGGGAGGTAACTGATGTCAAGGCAGGCACCTTTCCAACAGCTATGAGATTTTTATTGGGTGTAATTTGCATAGAAACCTCCTTTTATCACCCTTATCCGAGAAGACAGGTATCCAATCTTACTACTCAAGAGATCAGGGAGTCGTGTTATCATTAGAAACCTGAGGTTCTTGGGAAATATCCCAGCCTTATGCTGAGATTTGAACCAGATATCTTCTGAACATGAAGCAGATACCATAACCCCTCAGCAAAACCTCCATACTGTCATAAATTTGACTCTTCAATGTGGCCATTCTATTCACAAGGTTGAGAGCCTCTACTCTTCCTATGGCCTTTACCTCTCATTGGAGCATACGCTTACAACCAACTCATGCCAAGCTGTCCTATCTTATAGTTTACTTTAGTTTAGTCGACGGATCAACATCACGGCACACGGGTGTAACACTTAAGTCCGGAGAAACTCAGCCCAGTGCATGAACTCCATAACATCTGCGAGGATCCTGTAATACTTTGAGTAGATTTTTAACTCAAAATTTTGCCCGGGCAGTGCCGCTAGGCTACTCTTGTTTCGATTTCCAACTGCCAAAGGATTTTATACGTGCGCAACAATACACGGGCGTCCAATCTCACTACTCAGAGACCAGGGGAAATTTTGTTACTAGAAGTCCACGTGAAAAAATCCTGGTCCTCACCGGGGCTTGAACCAGGGACCTCCAGCACTTGAGGTGGACACCATACCTCAAGACTACTCAGCCCCACATGCATGACCTATCTTATGCTGTCTCCTTCCACTTTCTCCCATATTATCTGTCTCCAATTCTCTTCTCTGTGTGCTTCTGGGTCTCCCTATATTCTTCTTCTTTGTTCATCCTGAGTTTTTTTTCCCGGACGTGATTGCGTTGTGCCTGTTTACAGCAGAGCTGTGTTCTTGCGCCGTTAGGCTGACACATCCGACTTCTGTGGGCATTTGTTGACCGGGTTAGCCTTCCCGGGTCCCTATATTCTATTTGCCTTGTGTGTTCCAGAAGGACTTCCTAGTTATATTATTATTAGGTTTTCTCAATGTGTGTCATAGTCAGCACCGACATCTTTTCCTCACCTCTTGCTTTACTGAAATCTGTCTTGCTGTCTCTCTACTGTCCTCATTAATGATTCCGTCGCACCATTTTAGTCAAGCAGGTTAACTCCATGGCAAAGGGGTTAGGGAAGTAGTTCATAATCTCACATACCACTGCGAGTGATTGTTGCGCTTTTAATAAAATGGTATGGGTGCCCTTCATTCAGAAAGCAATGGCAAACTACTGAAAGTAAACTTGCCAAGAGATCACAAACAGCCAAAAAATGCTGGGGTTGACTGTGACATCCTGTAAAGGATATGCAACTTTTTATTAAAGTTTGAGCAGACACCGCTTAATGAATATTTATAATTTATTAATAGCTATTTAGTTGTTCATACTTTTTCTGATTCATGCAGCAGTACTGATTTAATGTTAGAATTAAATATTGTAAGACTGGTACTAGTTTTACCTCATCCACAAATTTCTTATTGTAAGACTGGTACTAGTTTTACCTCATCCACAAATTTCTTATTGTAAGACTGGTACTAGTTTTACCTCATCCACAAATTTCTTATTGTAAGACTGGTACTAGTTTTAACCTCATCCACAAATTTCTTATTGTAAGACTGGTACTAGTTTTACCTCATCCACAAATTTCTTATTGTAAGACTGGTACTAGTTTTACCTCATCCACAAATTTCTTATTGTAAGACTGGTACTAGTTTTAACCTCATCCACAAATTTTCTAATGTTTCTAATATTCTAAGATGAGTACTAGTAGGTACTGCGGTTCATTTTGCCATATCTTTTTTTTTGCGGTAACGTTCAGTTATTTGTTTTTGTGTCTCCGATATGGGGACAGTAATCGTACGGATGTTAAATTCCGCGATTATTTCAAGATACCATTAAAACAGAAACAGATTACCGAGTATTGTAGTTGCTTCCATTGTCTACAAATCTATACATCTTGGCTTCTCAAATATTTCTTCTTACTGAGATAAAGAGACTGTCTTTTTAAGACATAAGTTGACTCGTAAATTTTGTTTTATATGGATGTTGCGAACTGATCTTGTATGAATAATTCAATTGAGCATCCATTTTTACATGTACTGTTAAATTTTCAACTATTTAAGTCGACGGGGACACAAATGTTAATATCTCAGCTAAGAAATTACATACAGACTTGAATAAGGTACCGTTGAGTTTGTTTTTTCAAGAGGTATCTAACTATGCAGGTTATATAATTAAAAAGCAATTTAGAAAATGTTACTAAAGTGGCTAGGTACTAGTTTTAACTTCATCCACAAATTTTCTAAAGATTCTAATATAGGGTGTGTTTTTAATGACTGTGCAGTGTTTGAAAATATTGTTTTGTATTTACAATCTGTAAAGTTCATGCAACATAATAGGTAAATACAAAATTTGGGCCGGCAATATTTTCAAACTCTGCAGTCATTAAAATTCTAAGACTGGTACTAGTTTTAACCTCACCCACAAATTTTCAAATGTTTCTAATATTCTAAAACTGGTACTAGTTTCAACTTCATCCACAAATGTTTGAATGTTTCTAATCAAATATTCTAAGATTGGTATTTGTTTTAACTTCATCCACAAATGTTTGAATGTTTCTAATATTCTAAAACTGGTACTAGTTTTAACTTCACCCACAAATTTTCTCATGTTTCTAATATTACTAAAACTGGTACTTGTTTTAACTTCATCCACAAATTTTCAACTGTTTCTAATATTCTAAAACTGGTACTAGTTTCAACTTCATCCACAAATTTTCAAATGTTTCTAATATTCTAAAACTGGTACTTGTTTTAACTTCATCCACAAATTTTCAAATGTTTCTAATATTCTAAAACTGGTACTAGTTTCAACTTCATCCACAAATTTTCTCATGTTTCTAATATTCTAAGACTGGTACTAGTTTTAACTTCATCCACAAATTTTCAAATGTTTCTAATATTCTAAAACTGGTACTAGTTTCAACTTCATCCACAAATTTTCTCATGTTTCTAATATTCTAAGACTGGTACTAGTTTCAACTTCATCCACAAATTTTCTAATGTTTCTAATATTCTAAAACTGGTACTAGTTTTAACCTCATCCACAAATTTTCTAATGTTTCTAATATTCTAAAACTGGTACTTGTTTTAACTTCACCCACATATTTTCTAATGTTTCTAATATTCTCAAACTGGTACTAGTTTTAACTTCACCCACACATTTTCTAATGTTTCTAATATTCTAAGAAGGTACTAGCTTTAACTTCTTTCACAAATGATCTAATGCTATGAAAGCTCTTGCTGACCTCAATTCTACACGAAACATAACCATTGGTTGGTTCTGACAGACAGAACACAGAACACCAAACAAACTGGTACCTGTCTAGTTACGGTGATCTCATCATAATGCTCATATCCCAAAGGTGTCTGGCCTTTGTCTGTGTTATCAAAGATGATACTGACAGTGGCCTTGGTGACTCCAGCCTGACCACTTTTGTACACCAAATCTTGAAGACTTCCTGCTCGCACCTAATTTTGAAAAAAAGTTTTTAAAAGAATTTTTACTTTGATACAATCAATAAATAATTACCTTGACATCATTAAAAGCTTTCTCTATAAACCCCAAAATAAACATTTGTCATGTCAGAGGTGAAAAAAGTTAAGTCTGGAAAGTTAATCACCTTTATCCAGTTTTACTCCACATACAAAAAGAAAGTATATGATACTTTCACACGTGTTAAGACACATTGGGTATATGGTGCTAATCTCATATTGCTATAGTACAAACGACACTCGGGGGTTAAAGTGGTCAGTATCATACTGTAGGTCCCAGAGAAAGCACTTTCAAGTTATGTTATCAAGTTTTCGTAGAGAGTGTCCTATCCAGCACCTATTCCCAATCTCTAGACCACTGTTGCAAATATCCAAGGAAAGACCAGAAGAACTTTCAATCATATGGCAGTTGAACAATTAGCAGTATGACTCTTTGCTGGTTGTTGAACAAGGGGATGTAGCACGTGTGGGAATGTCCTGAGTGCAGTGATGCGGTTCTTAGCTCAACTCAACTCTGAGGGAATTAATTTCATAAACACCTACACAATAGTGTATTTTTATTGTGAGAATTAAAGGAAATGTGAAACTGCACCTGCATGCGGACGCGCGCACGCACCCCGTGTCACAGATAGGGGGAAACTACTCTAATAAATGCTACTATGGTCAGTCTGCTAAGCTGCATGCATTTTTCACCTAAAACTTTCGTCTCTGCAAATTTATTTGAAATATCTGTCGCATGGTGAGCTAATTTTACTGCAACGTAAATCACTGTTGACTTTTTGATGCATTTTTAAATTCTGCATTCGTTTTTACACCAAAGAAGAATGTAGAACACCAAAGACCGAGCTCTGTAGAGAGCCATGAACGCCTATGCCAGCTGGCAGAGCACTTGATGATGATGATTTAATTATTAATTGCTCACTTTTAGATGCACAATAGTGTGATTATAGGGCAAAAGTAGAAATCATTTATTAGGAAAGTGACTGCTTAATTTATGTAGCAGTTACAAACTTATTTACTTACATTACTGCATATTTAACCAACAAATGAAAGCTGTCGCAATGCAGTGGGTACATCAAAACAATGTGAGTACATTTTCATGAATGGTTCTTTGACTTACAGTGAATGAATCACCGAAAAACAAGAAGTAGATTGTCAGCTTTACTAAAGCACGACTACAAGAAACAAAATGGACGTTGCGGCCAAAGCCTTCCTCAGCACAGAACATACAAACAAAAATAGACTAACAAATACACGAAAGAAACTACATGAAAGTATTAATTTCTCTTATCTGTTTTCTTGCTTGTGCAGCTATCCGTGAATGGAATAAACCGGATGTAATGGTTAACAGGGTCAACTGACTAAAGGTTAGTAAAGCCAGAAGCTCGAGGATTGGCTGAGACAACCTGCGCTGGGGGGGGGGGGGGGGGTGTGTGTGTGTGTGTGTGTGTGTGTGTGTGTGCGCGCGCGCGCGCATATGAGAGCGAAAAGGGAAAATATGGATAGGTAGAGCACTGTAGCCGACTCTGTGGCGATGTAACGGATGCAGTTTGCAATTCTGGACGCCAAGCTCGAAACAACGATGCGGGCGATTTGGATGCAGACCCCACGCATTTGCCATCATAAAATAGCGCAAGTGCCGGTCGTTCAGAAAGCAGTGATAAGCGACTAAACGTAAACCACCCGTGAAGTCACAGAAGGCAAAGATAATGCTGGCGTTGACTACAACGTCCTGTGAAGGACATGCAACTGGCTTATAAGTGGACTATACGACTACGGGGATGGGAGGAGGCAGGGGGCGTTACGGACTTAAATAAAACTGTGTTGGATATTGAGGCTGTGAGGGGAGAGTGAACCCAACTGACTGACAGTGAACATTTTACATGACATTTAATGAATATAAATGGCCGCCTGTTTTTAATCGTTAATTAGGTCACAGCACACCCTATTGAAGCAAGAATGTGGCTGTGACTTTCCGAAGCGTGGACAATAAGCAGTCAAGCTGAAAAACAGCTAATAGCTGCGGAAATGTGGTTTATGAGGAAAATGCAAAGAATACCATGGACAAATAGAAAAACCAACGAACAAGTCCTTCAAGAAACAAATGAAGATCGTAAACAGATTAGAGTCATTAGACGTAGACAGTCAAAATTTTTTGGGCATGTTATGAGAAGAAATGAATTGGAGAACTTGGTGACAACTGGCAAGATCGAAGGGAAGAGACCAAGGGGAAGACTTAGAAGCAAATACCTGGATGGCTTGGTCACGTGGCATGGTCGAGACAGGAACACAGAGCTGATCCACAACTCTGGTGATTGAGTGAGATGGCAGAACATGACCGCCCACACTTACCGGCATGGCACATGATGGATGGATAATAAATTATACAACTTGCCAGGTTTGTTTGCCGATAATTATCAATGCACATGATAATTAATGAATATTAATCAATCTGCGGCTATTTTTAATTATCAATTAGGTCATGGCACATCCTATTGAAAAATAGATAATATGTCAAGTTAGGCCTCGCCACCCCGGACACAATATGTGGTACTTCTTCGTTCATCCGGAGTTTTTTTTCCGGATGTGATTGCGTTGTGCCTGTTTACAGCAGAGCTGCGTTCTTGCACAGTTAGGCCGACACATCCGACTTCTGCGGGCATTTGTTGACCGGGTTAACCTTCCCGGATATGTGGTACTATGTTGTCCATTTAAAAATAAACAAGCCACAGTAATAGAAGGCAGAATTTATCAGCTTCTAATTTATTGAGTCGCGATCAGAACCGCCTCATTTACTCAGATTCCTTTGCACTTCCTGATTGTAGATCACGACACAAAAATATTAATAACTCTAGAATTAATGTACAGTCTTCATTGAGATACCGTTGGATTCATCTTGTCAAACTGTATCCAGCTGTCATGGTTTCATAAGTGAAAACCCAATTTTTAAATATTCTCTATATACACTAGTATATATTTGTGTGTGTATATATGTTTTTCTGCAACAGTTATCTTTCGATGTTAGAAAACATCGGCAGTTTTAATCTCCCTTGGCGTCTGTGTTACCAACAGTGATGTGAGTGTGTAGGTCACACTTTTCCAAAGGGTCAAAATCGTATTTTCCTCTTTGTTCATATTAAATTATAAACTGGCACACAAACAGAAAATTAATATCTCCGCTTAGAATTGACCCACATACTTGAATTAGGTACCGTTGGATTTGTTTTTTCAAGAGGAATCCAACTATGCAGTTGCATAATTAAAAAGCAATTTAGAAAACGAAGTGACTATTCATACCCCGACTATGAATAAATTATCTCTTTATTCATAGTGGAACTTTCCCGAGTGGTCATGTGATTTGCCAAATCACGTGACTTAACGTATGTGACGTCATCGGGACATGTGAGTGGCTATATTATATATTTTTGTTGTTTTCAAATCGTATCCTCAGTAGCATAGTGGTAAGTGTCTCCGCCTGATACGTGGGTTCTCGAGGTTTGATTCCCTTCCGGATACTTTTAAAAAAAAAATTCTTCAGCAATTAATTGGGTGAAAGCGACTTTTTAATAAACAAATATTAGGAACTAAAGAAAGAGGCACAGTGCAGAATGTGGCTTAGATATTAACATCCAAAAAAACTATGATATTAGCAGTGAAAATGAAAGGTCATCAATGAACATCACAGTAAATGGGCAGATACTAGAACAAGTAACGTAGACAACGATACAAGTGGGAGGATAACATCAAGAGATGGACTAGCATCAGCCTGACAGAATGTACAGTCAGGGCGAGAGACAGTGTTGGAGATCCATTGCAGCCAACCTTCATTGCGGAGATGGCACCTGATTGATTGATTGAATGTCTTTCAACACATCTTTCTCATATCTGTCTCTCACACTATCTTCGTTATCTATCTCTCTCCTCTCTCTTTTCAACCTGCTTCACATATACCAGGTTTTCCTGCACTGTATATGCATAGCATTTCCTTGTTTATTTGTTAATTCATGAGGCCAGTCAGTCAAAAGCCTGTTCATGTCTCTCTGAGGCGACGCATATTCTTGTCTAAATAGTAGGAAATAGTAGGTCGGTAACGTAAACAAAAATGGATGCCTGTAAACAGTAAGTGTACAGAAACGCAAGTTAATAATTCTTGAACTCGCCTGGGGACACAATTAATTCAATTATTTGTATTGGGGATACCAATCTGGAAAATTATTCTTGATATTTAAACAGCCATACTTCAACTATGTATAAAGTATCCGTTTATTCATACTTCACTATGAATAAAGTATCCGTTTATTCATACTTCAGCTATGTATAAACTCTCCCTTTAGAAAATGTTACTAAAATGGCTATGCTAATGAAAGTGACAGTGACACAGTGACTTGAGAGATTCTGATTCCTGACAACCGATCGTCGAGTTAGCGCATGATCATCATGATGATGGCCATGAATTTACATGTTGCCAACATATGACCAATTAATGTATATTAGATTTGCATATACAAAATAACAGTGTAATTATTATAGCATATTTGACAGAAAATAAGTAAGTTAGTTACGTTTAAGTAACTGTACCATACAGTCATACAGTACACAATTTTATACTGACCTGAGTTAAATTTGAAATGCCCAGCAGAAAGCAAATAGAATCCAAAATATTGGATTTTCCACTTCCATTCAACCCTGTAATTGCATTGAAGAGAGGATCGAAGCCGTTAATTTCCGTTCTTTGGGCATAGGATTTAAAACCGTCAATTACAACTGATTTTATATACATTTTTATTGTTTATTTTTGAACTATCGTTACCATAAGAACATCATGGATCCTGAACACTCAAAAAAGGCGCCTGAGTGTAAACTTCCGGTACGGCTGCTGTTCTGTACAATTTTGTCGTCAGGCACAGTTCCAATTCCAGTTCTTGAGAAGAATGGCCCCGTTCAACCATCGACTTATCGATTTTGTTATAGATGGGTCAGCACAAAATGCTGTTCGAAATGGAGGAGCGGGAGTTACATAGAATACCCAAATAATACAAGGTAGTAGGGACACGGCCAGAGTCAGTCAGTTAGTCAGTTAGTCGCAGTTCCAACTTCACAGCAACGGGTTGTCCCCATTATGCTCCGTTCCTGTGCCAGTGAATATCACACAAAACGCTCACCACTGCCAAAGGTGAAAAGTGGAAAAGACAGGAGCCTCGACAAACAACAGCCCGCACAGATACACTGTGCATAATGCCGCCGCCAGAATGTCAACACAATAGTCCCCCACGAAACCCAGAGTTCCAACGGGAAAGTACTGCTATAACTATGATGCTGAAATTGAGGCAATCAAGATAGCAACAGAGAAATTGATTATGTGGTTGTTTCGGGATTTGAAATTTAAATATTGAGCACAACCCACCACTGGCAACGCCGATCGCATTCTGGTATGAACCTAAGGCCTATCCACGTCAATATGGAAGCACTATACTCGAGTTTCGCCCTCATTTGAGCTCGTCAGTAGTGCATATCCCTGACCGGATCCGGAAACAGTCCCGGATCACGCGTGTGAAGCGGGTGTGTAACCACGCGGCACACACTGGACGATATTTAAATTTCAAATCCCGAAACAACCACATAATCAATTGATTATTGCTCACTGGATTTAGGAGACCTTGTGTTCCTTGCCAGTGAGAAGTCCTGATCGTTCGGGTCCCATCGATTGACGGACGTCGGTCGCGGCGATTGGGCAATCTTGAGCATAGCCTACGATGGGTAGCGTTGTGATGTTCTGTTATGATAATTTGGTGTGTCCAGTGTGTGCCGCGTGGTTACACACCCGCTTCACACGCGTGATCCGGGACTGTTTCCGGATCCGGTCAGGGATATGCACTACTGACGAGCTCAAATGAGGGCGAAACTCGAGTATAGTGCTTCCATATTGACGTGGATAGGCTTTAGGTTCATACCAGAATGCGATCGGCGTTGCCAGTGGTGGGTTGTGCTCAATATTTAAACAGAGAAATTACAAAATGCCAGCCATGGTACACATCCTGTGGTGATATTGGCAGATGCAAAACCTGTACTCTAGGCGCTCCTGTCTGGGAAATTGCCAGTTCTAAGGACACTACTTTCTGAACTTAGCAGTCAGCATAAAGTCACCACACAGTGGATATCATCTCACTGTGGAGTACCCGGAAACGACAGCGCTGATCGATTGGCTAAGGAAGGAGCAAAAGAAGAACAACCTTATGTGCCCATTACATACCACCAAAAGAAAATAATGATCAAATCAGTCAGAAGGCCACCAAACCCAACTCAAGACGACTACCACGTTATGGACAGGCCAGAACATGACAATAATCTGCGCCTCAGAACAGGACACAATAGATTACGCAACCACATGTATACAAAATTCAAGATTGGTGACTCAGCCATGTGCACATGTGGTTTTGCGTCGCAGACAGCAGAGCACATACTCCAGGACTGCCCAAACTACAACATATCTAGGCGAACCTTCTGGCCTAGAGAGACAACAGTGGAAAATAAACTATATGGACCGCTGAGTGGACTAAAAAAGACTGTTAGATTCATATATTGCAGTTATAGACATATTTCAGGCTAACGAAAGAAGAAGAAGTAGTCGGGCCCCAATGATGTATCTCGCATTTCTTCTTTCGTAAATGGAGATGCTTCCTAGTTTCTGATTTCTCATTGTGTTCATTTCATCCTTGTGGTTTTAAAGTTGGACAGAGCGCACCTGTTATGGGCCCGGGTTTGAAATAACCCCCCCCTGTCTTTTTGGTGTTTTTTCCCTTTGGGATATTTCCCGCGTCTCTCCTGGGTTCCTTATTATCACGTTTGGGCTATCTTCGAAGTTTTTTTTCTTCTTGGGACCTTGTGTTGTGAACGGGTTATAGCTCAATCTTGGGGGAGAGTAAATTTCTTTTCCCGCCGCCCTTCCCAAACTTTGGTCTTGGTTCTGTCGTTCTGGGTTTTTTTCCTCCTTTTCTACTTCCTTCTTGCCTCTTCTTCGTCTGGAACTTTTTTATCTTTTGCTTCCGATTTTTCGGTCTTTGACTTGGGGTGTTTTTGTCTTTTCTCTTTCTTCTTGGTGTTTGTAGAGTTTCTTCTGTTTCCCCTTTTATTCAGTCATTTTGCACACCGCTAAAAGACTAAACGCAAACTACTTCGAAAAATGGTGCAAAAGTCATCGATGACTCATTTTTTTACTATACAAGGAATAGACCAGATTAAAAAAAGATCCTTTTCGGACCACATTTTTGAATTTTTGGCGGGTATTTTCTGGGTCCCCTTGTCGTGATGAATATTTTCCTGTTGTCACTTCCGGGGCGAGACGGTATGGTGGGGGCGGGCGGGGGGGGGCGCCGGACGTCGTAAAGCGAACCGAACCGGAACTCGGGGGACCGGGGTGATCCGG
>JACEFZ010019478.1:0-197500 GCA_014155875.1 Cepaea nemoralis
TTGGGAAATTATCCTTACCTGGAAAGCCAGATGAAAGTTCTTTATAGAACGTTAACTTCTGTTATGGTGGGAAGTGTGTCCAAGGGTCAAGAGTTGGAGAGCCTCTATGGCGTTGAGGCATCATCCGCTAGTTTGGTCTCACTTGAGTAAAGCTCCAAATAGTGCTCTACCCATCTGTCTATCTGCTGTTTCTTATCAGTTATGATTTCTCCAGTCAAAAGTTTTCAATGATGTACTTCTTTTGGTCATTGGACCAAAGGCTTTCTTTATTCCTTCATACATGCTTCTGATGTTTCCCTTATCACTTGCGATTTGAATGGACTCACATAACTTGATCCAATAATCATTTGCACACTGCGTGGCAGTCTTTTGCACATCTTCCCTGGCTTGCTTTAGCTCACTCAGAGTGTTACGTGTTGGTCTTTCCTTGTTTCTTAAGAGAGCTATCTTTTTCTTATAAACAAGGGCTGCAGAGTCAGGCTGTTTGCCGCAAACCTCCTGCCTCTTATGATCCACAGTGCCGAAAAACCAACGGTAGTTTTATAAAGATTTTCCCTTAAGTTGACCCCACTTTCATTTACTGTACAATTTCTGATATATCAATAAAAGCGTCTTCAAGTTGCTGTTGAAACTAAAAACACTTTCAGGATCGTGATGTTATATATTAATTCTAGGGCTAGATTTGTTTTAGCTGTGTAGATTCTCTTTGGTCTCAGTCTAACCCTTGCAACAACCAAAGGAATGATCCGTGTAATAGTCAGCACTGTGGTAACTTCGAGTTAATAATATATGGTTCAGATGTTGTCTCTGTGTGATGATGAAGTCCATCTAGTGTCAATGGCCGGATCTTGGATGTTTCCATATGACCTTATGCAGCTCTTTTGTTTTTAAAAAGGGAGTTTGTAATACATAGTCATTATGGTGCAATGCTCCGCACCCTTTTGCCCATTTTCATTCATGCCCGATGTTGTATTTTCCAGGCACACTGGCCATGAACTCGAGTCCCTCCCCACCGAGCATTGACATCACCGGCATAAAACTGTAGTCAGATTTGGCCTCCTTGATCACGGAGTCTAACTCCCCATAGCGAATCCTTCACATCATCAGAGGAATCGAGTGTCGGTGCATTGCAGTAATAAGGTGGCAAAACCCCAGAGGTTGCCAACGCAGGGGTAATAGTCTGTATTTCCTCCTGCTGGAATTTCAATCATTCCCAGTAGCGAATTTTTCACTGCAAAACCCCACCTGTTGCCTTTTTTCGCCCGCCCTCTACCCTTCCAAAAAAAAGGTGTAATTGTTTTCTCTGAGTGATCCTTCCTCAGCGAGGCGAGTCTTCTGCAGGCCAGCAAAATCAATGTTAAGACGATTGAGTTCGGGTCAAACACAGCCGTCTTCTTACACGTCAATATTGGTCAAGTCAGTGGAAAATCCTGGACACATGGTTCTCACGTTCCAGGTTGCAGCCGTAGCTTTAGGGTTTTTATTTTTCTTATTATTTACTGGGCCATTGGTTTTACAGCCTGCTATTCAGATTTTGTCCTAGCCCAAACACCCCTTTAAGCAGGCGGCTGTGGGGGATCAGCACCCAATTGGCCGGGGGATGCCCAGCTTGAGGCGGGCGGTTGCTGATCAGTGACACCTGTAGTGTCTCCCACTGTCAGAGGCAACGCGTGGCGCCCCATGTCTACGCCTTGACAGGGATTAAACCGAAAAAGATGCCCCTCGCTTTGATTCCGAGACCGGTTAAGCCGGGGATGGAGTTTTTGGCCTCTCCATAGCACAAAGCCTGGCTAAATAAAAGAGATAATTTTGCCTTTTCAGCTGATCCCTCTCTCGGCCTCCCTATTCACTACAGAGGAAAGGTAACCCCTCTACATCTGGAACAAGACAAGCTGCAGAAGCTGCCGGTCAGCAAAGCAGTGCTCTCCCCTGTCCGCCTGTCGGAGCTTCGATCCTAGACCAGCTGCCAACCAAGGCTTAGGGCCTGGTCTGCCCTGCCATGACATTTTATCTTTAGGTTTTTTCGCACTAGAGTAAGGCTTGTACCGTCCCAATTGCGCTCTTCCACCCGAAGCCGTTGGCACAATGTGGGGTATCAGATTTGGTAAGCGCCCTCCAACGTTAGGCGCTAACAGAAAGCAGCTAGTATCGTCTACTGTAGCTCAGTCATATCTGACTAAGACCTGACGCCAAGAAAAATCATACATGCATACACACTTACATAATATGCATAAACTCACAAAGACAAACAGCTTTCTTTGGTCATGTGATGAGGAGAGAGGCATTGAAGAACATCGTGACAACTGGAAAGAGAGAAAGGAAGAGAGGCAGAGGCCGACCAAGAGAAATGATGCTCGATGGCTTGAGACGGGGACATGGTGGAATATCATCGGCAGAGTTGATCCAGAACACCAAGAACCGAGATCTGTGGAGAGACATCAACGCCTACGCCAGCTGGCATGACACTTGATGATGCGTGTTTGAGCCTGATGACGGTTGGTGTGTATGTTATGTCAACGTAATTAAGTTTGTAAAATAAAACCCTGGTACTATTTATTTTACGACTACAGCGTTAAGAGCCCTCCTGTCCGTCTCGAAGTATATAAAATAGCCGGTTCAGAAAGATCGGTAAGGGAACCACACATCTGCGGATAGAAAAAAAAAAAATATGTAACCAGGCCACAATTCAGCATGATTCATACGGACTACTTTCATAACTCTTCGAAGAAGGTAGCATGTCCGAATGGATAAGAGCGCTTGCTTTTAAACTTTCGGTGTGCTGATGCCGGTGTAGCAAGTTCAACCTCTACGCGGGCCAGGTTCAACTAAAATGTTGACGTCTGGTTATTAACTTGAGGACGTAAATTGCAAGTACCCCAGAAGTTGGAGTGGGTTCGTTTGATGCCGTGGGACACTGGTATTGGGGATAGCTAATCCATACGCAAAATCAGCGTGGCGGTTGAAACGACTATTCTAACGACGATTGCGTGAATTTACGTGCAAAGTGTTTTCCCTACGGGTCACCTTTCATGTCAAGCATAATTCATGTATGTAACAGTTATCGCTGTTTGTTCATTCAGCCATAGCAAAACTATCATTACTCTATTACGCATATACTGTGTGTGTGTGTGTATATATATATATATATTGTATGTGTAACAAAACCAGGCAGGATGAGTGTATGCACACACACATACACATACATAAATAGACGCACGCGTATACATGAATGCACATGCACACATACACACATACTATGTGGCCTGTAAATTAATCGTATTCTGATCATGTTGAGAGGACCTGTGGCAATGAAAGAATTGTCATGTGTATCGATTCGTTAACTTTACAATAATGTCATCATTTTCATGCACATATGAACTTGACATATGCATATGCAGCATCCTCATACTTGTGGTGATATCCACGTGATAAATATATTCATAGGTTTTGCTTGGTTTAATAGAAATAAAGAAGGTAATTAAATTGTACAACTGGAATCCTGCTGTGTCTTTTTGTTACAACGTTTACTTAATCCTCCCACCTGAGGGCAGAAGGCTAACCTACTGCTAAGTTTGTCCATTTGGTGATGGCTGAGTGACATTTAGATATAGTGTTTTCTCTCGAATATGGTGAATAAACAGAATTACCCATGTCATTAACGCAATAAAAAAAGTTAGTTGCATATGCTTTTTACAGTACGTCGCAGTAAACCCCAGCATTTTTTAGATGTTTGTGATCTCTTGGCAAGTTTACGTTTAGTAGTTTGCCGTTGCTTTCTGGACGACCGGCACCAATACCATTTCATAAAACTGAAACAACGCTAAGCGTTCTGCTGCCAAATCGCTCGCAGCTGTGTATTGAACGCGGTGCGCGGGATTACATACATCGTCCGAAATTCCTTCGCCACGGAACGGGCCATTAACACAATGCTAGAAGAAAAACGAAAAGATTACTCTAAAGATGCTTGAGAATCTGCTTCCTTGGTGAAAGTGATGGTTATGTGGGATGATGTGGTCATCATTATCATGCGGGGCGTCTTCATTTCTCAGGAGATCGACATGTATGACACAGGAATACCAAATAGGAAACCATTTAAGGCCACTTAGACAGTTCATAAATAAACACACACATTATTATTATATGGCGTTCATAGAAGTGTGTCTGGTGTTGTCTAGTCAGGGTAGATTTTCTTAGTATGGTGCAAATCTTCGAAATGCCGCCCCTTAATGATGCAAATCTTCGAAATGCCGCCCCTTAATGATGCCAAGTCTTCGAAATGCCGCCCCTCCTTCGCTCCATATGCCGTGCATTTACGGTGCCGCCTTATGCGGCCGCCTCTCTGTATCATAGCACGGTACGGCCCTGTGTCTAGTGCGTTTTCTAGTCCTTACCTCCTTCTTCTCACTTCTATGAGCGGCAAACAATACTATATGTGCTCATTTATGAACTAGATCGACATAGGAAGCCACTCCAATTGGGCAAGAAAATCCGTTTCGATTGGGATTCAAACCCGGGACCACCTGCCTGACAGACAATCCTGCCAGCCTCTGCGCCATCCTCCGTTTAGCTAGCAGCGAATGTGGAAACGCCGAACAAACATCACGTGGGATACACTGAGCAGACTCTAATCTGGATAACGAATTGAGGAGCGGGCACGGTTTGCACTATTATGAAGCCTTCCGAGAATTACACATTTGCGCGCTACGTGAATTCAAAAGGAACAGCAATTCCACAACATGATGCCAACTGGTTTCTTGGTTAACCCCGCGGAAACCTGAGCGTTAATCGTTAAGTGCGAGGCATCTGGTGTGAGCCTATAAGATGCTGGCATTTATCGAACCAGGTCACGAACAATCATCACGGGGATCGAGTTGCAGAAAGCTCCTTTCCTTATAAAAGCTCCGGGGTGTGAACCGGGGTTCACATTTGCGAGAGCTATGAAGAACAAGTTACCTGTACAGTTCAAGAAGCCTGATACGGGGGAGGAAAATGTCACGAGGCAAGACCAACACCAAGAGACAACAGACACACAAGATGTGCAGCGTGGGAGCCGGCAAAACAGTAAAGAAGACGACCGTGGAGAGTCTGCCCGCGAGCTGCGAAAAAGAACCTGAAATTACAGTTACTACTGAAGCCACCACGAGGGAGACCGTGGACAGCCCACCACAGACAAGAGCCAAGACAGTCGAGAAGAAGGAGGAGAAAGACACCAGAGTCGGAAACGCCGACTCAAAAACAGTCAGATGGGTTGTCAAGCGGATTCAAATGGAGCTGTCAGACGAACAAATTCATAAGCAGCTGCAAGAAGAAAATATCCACATCAGAATCTTGAAGGCGGAGCGGATCCTGACGTACTCAAAAATTTTTACAACGCTAGCGGTGGTGACGACTGAGGGCGGCAAGATACCACGCCAGGTATCGATAAACCAGAAAATTCAACAGCCTGAGGGATTCATACCAAGGATCACCCAATGTTCCAAATGCCAGAGGGCCGGCCATAGCAGAGCAGCATGTCGCAGTAAGACGGAAATCTGCCGGTACTGCGCCGATCACCACGCCTTCAAGGAGTGTCCGCTGGCCAAGCTGGACATGGACTTCCGAGCACCCAACAACAAAAGAAAGTGCGCCAACTGCCTGGGCAAGCATGGAGCAAGATACTTGGGCTGTCCTTACCCCAAAAAGACATGAGACGTCTTAAAGTTCGCCATCACCACAAAGACTCCATATAAGGACGCAATGCGAAAGTGCGAGACAGCCACGTGCATCTCAAAAAAGGGAAAAGCTCATCTGCAAGACCAGATAGATGAGCTAAAGAAGCAAATGAAGCTGCTTCAATCACAGACACCGACCAGCGACAATGAAAAGCTGTTTGCTGAAATAAAAGAGATCCAGCAAAACATCAAGCAAGAAGTGGAACATATGGCCGAGATGAAGAAGGAAAACGAAGAAATGCTACGCACCATTAAAGCGGAGAGAGAGCTGCTGAAAGCTGAAATGGAATTAATCCGAAACAAACTAAAAGAAGTCATACAAGAGAACACAGACAAGCCGCAAGGCGAAACCCAACAAAAGACCGAACCGAAACCGCAAGATAAAGACAGCAGCCCAACCACGACGCCCGAGAAACAGAAGGGGAAACCAAAATCCCGCCAGAGATCTGAAGAAACCCAAGATGAGTACCCTGACGAAGGCGTGGAGTGGCCCCGGGCACCTACCTTGGAGGAGTGCATAGAAGCAGCAAAGAGAGAGGGGATTAAAGAGGAACTCAGGCACCAGAAATTCAGAAGGCGATGGTAAGAAAAAGAAAAGAAGAAGCCCAAGAAACTCAGGGGGAAACCGATAGAATACCCTGAATTACACTATGACAGTGAGGCCAACCTCCAGTACTATATAGATGACGGAGAGATCGTCCCATGGCTGACCACAGAGGAAGAAATCGAAAGACAGCAAGAACTCAAACGCGAAAGTGAAAAAAGGCGCAAGGAGGAAAATAACACCGAAAAGCTCTTACAGGCAATACTCAAAAAAGGAGGCAAAAATACTAATAAAAAGTCCTTATAAGGACTGCAACCAGTCAAGCCAGACGAGCCAGGCGCCTTCACTAACAAAAGAAACCACAAGAGGAGACGGGCACAAAAGACAGCCGCCGACTACCCTCCCCCCCCCTTTCCCCCACCCCCTAGCTGACGTCACAGACACAAAAGCCGATATAACTAGTCCGGGTCAGGACCAACTGGTAAGAGCGCACAAGACAGAAAAAATAGGGCTAAAAACCCACACAACCCACGGATCTCAACAACAACCATCGCTAAGGAAGCAGGTTGAACGAGACCGAATGTGGCATTTTTGGTTTCGAAAATTGGAATTGGGGTGTGAAAGACCGTTGCCTGACATCACATCTTCGGAGAGGCACAACAGGGTGTGACCAGGACATGATTCAGCACAGCACAAACATAGGGCTGGGATTAGATGTAGAGTCGTCATGTTCCCTCTACGGCAGAGGTTCCCAAACCACGGCCCGCGGGCCACTTGTCAGCCGTCAGAAAGTGGCACGCGAGGTCTCGTTATTTAATATATTATATTTTAATAATTTCAAAAATGCACTCAGAGCGTCCCGTCAGCGTGCAATAATTTACTCTGCTCATGGTTGTTATGCTCAGATATTATCGAATGCGCCTGTTCAGTTCATAACGAAAAGTTACGAAGTTCCCACATCCCAGCCTTGTCGACCAATCAGAGTGTGCAAGGCACCATGTTGTCGTCTGTTACAACTGTTTAGCAGAGTCGGTAGTATTGTGTTGAAATTAGATTTTTTGTTTCCAAATAAAAATGTACCGTTAAAGCCGATAAACATGTGTGTGAAAAATCTAAGACCAATGAACAAGTCCTTCAAGAAACAAATGAAGATCGTAAACTGACTAGAGAGACGTAGACAGTCACAATTTTTTGGGCATGTTATGAGAAGAAATGATTTGGAGAACTTGGTGACAACTGGTAAGATCGATGGGAACAGACCAAGGGGAAGACCTAGAAGCAAGTACCTGGATGGCTTGGCCTTGTGGCATGGTCGAGACAGAAACACGGAGCTGATCCACAACACTGTTAATCGAGTGAGATGGCAGAACATGACCGCACACGCTTACCGGCATGGCACATGATGGATGGATGGAAAAATCTAAAATAAATGAATAGTAAAAAGCGAAAATGTGAAGACATTGCTTGTCGTGAATTCAACGACTATTGGACGGATAAATAAATGTTTATGCCTAGCTATACTGGTAAACCAGTTTGCTTAATTTCCGGATTGTGTAAATTGTAAAACGTTATTCATTGGCAATGGATGAATCCACTGACATTTGTGACACAGCTTAGGTCGCAGTTTTTGTTCCAGCAATAAACGATAATGTTGAAGTCAAACATCGGGGAGCGGCTGGCCGAGTGGCTAGAACGCCGGATTCTCCTTCGGGAGACCCGGGTTCGACCCTTCGGTAAGGTGTGGGATTTTTTTCTGTCGGGGGCAAAAAGAAAATCTTAACCTGTACAGTTCGAGGCGACTGCACTAGCCAAGCGGCCTTAATTCCTCAGGCTCAAAGACCCCTCTGCTATAAACCGCAAGGTACTATATTGGCAGTAAATGACAGTTTTAAATGACAGTTGAAGTAATTAAATAACTTCTAGGACTTGAATCGATGCATGCAACTACCAAAGGGACTGATCTGTTTGAAACTCTGAAGTTGTGTGCAGAGAAATACAACATATAATGGACCAAATTGCACTGTGTATGCACCGACGGTGCTCAGGCTTTGATGGAGTAAAATTGTCTGGATGTCTAGCATTAGTGGAACAGTTTCTTGGCCGCACTATATTAAAATATCATTGTATCATTGACCAAGAAGCTCTGTGGGAAGACTTTAAATCTGAAATATGTCATCGATGTTGTTATGAGATGTGTGAACAAAATTCGAAGTAAGCCGCTGAACAGGCGTGAGTTCAGACAGTTTCTATCAGACCTGAATGATGAATACTTTGAGCTACTGTTACACTGTGATGTCAGATGGCTATCTAAAGGGAAAGTCCTATCACGTTTCTGGGCACTAAAAAATAGTGTCTATCTGTTTCTATCTGAAATAAGTGAATCGCCTACAGAACGGGAATGTCTGCTGAACGGTGACTGGCTTAATGACCTGGCATTTTTGGTGGACATCATGTCTCATTTAAGCTCTTTAAATGCGAATATCTAGGGAAAAAACAAACTATTCACAAATTTGTGCGATGTCATTTCTTCATTTAAAATGAGACTACGACTGTTTATTGGACAGCTGACTGAAGGGACTTTAGAGGCGTTTCCAACTCTGAAGACACTTGTGGTGGAAAAGAAATGTGACTTGTTACAGTACAAAGTAAAAGTTGAAAGTATTCTGGATATCTTTCAGTCCAGATTTCGAGAGTTCACAATAGAGGAGGATAATGTTGCCCTCTTCATAAATCCGTTCTTATTTCCTGATGCCAAGCTCCGTCAATTACAGCGAAGCCTTCAGCACGAAGTAATTGATTTGAAATGCAATTCTGCACTGAGATGTAAATTTCTGGAGCTGCCTGCTTCACCTTCAGCTGATCATATGATTTCATTCTGGCGAAAATTGCCTGTCGAACAATTTGAACATTTGCGTTCATTCGCCCAGAGATACATTTGTCGTTTTGGTTAGACTTACAGATGCGAGCAGTCATTTTCCGCAATGACCGTTATAAAAAAACAAGCAACGTCCAAGACTCACGGACAGTAACCTAGTGTAACAATGCGTGTATACAGAGGATCAACAAGTTCTGCTGTGTTATTTCAAAACAGGCTTTATTTACACATGATGGTCGATACAAAATCCAAGTACAAATCAATTATGATGTTGTCTTCTCTTCCCTCGTCCTTGGTGGTAACTACCCAACAACAAGCTACGTCACGACTTGAGCATCCTTCTTACTGTTCTATATGGATGCTCAAGCGTGCTGTAGTCTTGCACCCCTAAGCTAATACTGATATGATATTCATTCTGCTACACCTCCCTGTCTTTTAAAAGACTTTTCTTCTTCAAAAGTCTTAACTCCTAACCCCTTTATCCTACACCTTCTCTCCTTACCTCCCATAATTTCTCTAAGCCGCCCCAAACTAACTCTATTTTAGGTGAATATTTCCTTCCAATTGTACCACATAGCAAACCACTATGAAGTTATATTTCTTCTTCGTTTCTGGCTCTTCAAAGTTTCTTTACAAAATATATATATATCATAAGAATGGCTCGTATCAATCGTTATCGTACACTTGACATTATGAAATTTCTCATTCACACAACACAGGATAGACAGAAAAGATGTAGTTAAAAAAAAGTAAAGAAGGGGTGCGCACCCAATTTATGAAAAGTATAAGGAAATAGTCAACACAATCACATTTACCTCTCTTGCCAACGAAAAAACTTTTGTAAAAAGTTTTTTAAAATATATCTTATGAAATACATCTCTGTTCACTATAAATTAAGTTGATCTAAGTTTTCTTTTATATACTCAACATTTATATTGCCATCCACAACCTTGTCTATATTTCACTTATCTCACCTTCAACCATGAACCAATGTTCATATTCCATGAACATTTTAAATTAATTAACGCTGTTTTTTCACAGCTCCTATATTTTGCCCCCTCACATCCCATGACACGCCTCCTTGTTTATCTATTCCATATACCCAACCTTATATGCTGCCATTCACAGCCCCCTTTTTATCTATTCTCTATTAACCAACTATCATATCGTTACTCATAATATGGTATCCAATCCATATATCTTCAATTAATGCTGACTTTAATGCAGCTCCTATTTTAACTTTCCCATAACCATCCCCGGCATATGTTTCTAATACTTCATAGCCATATCAACCTCTTTATGCTGATTATCACAGCAACAGAATATACCCATGAACATATTATTCACAAAGATAATGTGTCTCTCTACTAGTCCTCAGTAGTTTATTACTATTTTCTGAACGAAGGGTTCTATATAAAGTCCCGTGTATTGTTTTTATACTGGACAAAATCATAACTGTTTATAATTTAAACTCAACTTAACCGATTTCTAACATATTTATAAACAAGGTAATTCTTATTTAACACACAAGACAATTCACTTAAATTATGAGTTAAGCGAAATAAAATCACAACAGGACATCATACCCCCCCCCCCCCCCCCAAGTTTTTATACATCATTTATGTTTCCCCTCATATCAATTAAAGGTATTAACTCATTCAAAGAAAAACATATTTTAAAATAATATAACATACATCCTATCTATTGTTAGTCTCTTTTATGGACTAACAATAACTTATTTATCTATTTAAGAAAACTCAAGAAGTCAAACCATAAAATCAATTGGCAATAAAATTACAGTAAAAAAAATATACCTCACTCGAATTTACATCCATATTAGTTATCTTAATACCTAATTATGTCTATTCTTCAAGACAACTCATTATAAGTATCAATAGAACCCTTTTCCATAACAAATGTGTCATATACATCCTCAAGTATCATTTTCCTTTTTAAATCATGAAATTTATATCTTGCTATCTGCAGTATTTTCTATCAATTTATTTCCTACGTTTCCATTTCCTCAGTAACTCCAAGTTCCTTTGAATAAGTGCTATCTCCACATCAATATCTTCTTCTTCGTATAAAGTATTACTTTCTTCCATACTACTATTTGATTCTGAATTTTCATCCATTTCTTCTTCATCTGTATGTCTATTACTAGCAGCTGCAAATCTTTTTTTTTCTATATCCAATCTAATTTTTTTATCATCGTTTCTTAACGACCTTTCTAATAGGGGTATATATTCGTCGCTTGATGAATTTTCCCTAATTCTTCTCTGTCTTTTCACTTCTCTTTCTCTCTGTCTCTCTATTCTCCTTTTCGTTGCTTGTCTAGTATTTTTAAATGGAGCACCTATCTCTTCTTCCATAGATTCTATACTATCATAATGACCCTCATTCATATTTTTTCTTCTATCGTTTTCGGTATTGTCTGTTCTTGAGTACCATCACAAACTGGAGTTGTTATTAATTGACTTTGTGCTGGATCTTTTCTAAAATCTGGGGGTATTGTAGCTCTTCTGACGACTTGTTCATCTAAGTATACGGTGTCTGAATAATAATTATTATTATAATTATTATTTCCCTTATCATCATTATCTCTTCTTAAGTGCTCTACGTGTGCCCTTGCTATATGTCCCGTGATCTGGTTCTTTATACTGTACGATACATTTCCTAGCTTTTCTAAAATGTAATAACCTGGAACCCAACGAGCATCAAACTTAGAGTTCCTTCTATGCTTCTTATAATAAACTCTATCACCTACTTTGAATTCCTGTAATTTTGTATTCACGTTTCTGTACTTTTTCTGTCTTTCTCTAGCTTTAATTATATTGTTCTTTAATCTTACATGTGCTTTATGCATTTCTTGTATGATGACCTCTTGAAAGTCTTCCCCCATATATTTACGTCTTGGTTTTAACAGATTATCTATGGGTAGTATTGGCTCTCTCCCGTGTAATAAATAAAATGGTGAAAACCCTGTGCTCTCATTTTGATTTGTGCGTATAGCGCTAAGCGCAGGTCCTAGGAATAGATCCCAATCTTTTTCATGTTCATCGACAATCTTTGCTATAATATCGTACAATGTTCTATGTTGTCTTTCGTTCTTAGCATTTGAAGAAGGTCTATAGTATGAGGTCTTTATATGTTTTATATTCAAATCTTTTAATAACTTTTCGAATTTCTTATTCACAAATTCTTTACCATTATCCGTGAGTACAATCTGTGGGCAACTAAATCTTGGTACGAATTCCTGTAAAAAAATATTAATGATAGTATCTGCGCTCTTATCTGGGATTGCATAAACTTCCGGCCAGAGACTGTAGACGTCCACCATATGAATTAGATATACGTTCCCTGATAATGTTCTAGGGTGAGGACCTGATATATCTAAACTAACTTTTTGCATTGGAAACTGAGGAATATCTGTATCTTGTAAGGGACACTTAATTGTTTTCATATTCCTTAATCTGCATCTTTCACACGTATCGACATATTTACAAGCAGTTTTAAATAAATTCGGCCAATAATATTTATTCGTAAGTGCTTTCACTAATTTATCACGACCGAGATGACCATTCTCATCATGATATGCTTTTAAAACTTCACTTTCCAAATGTTTTGGAATATATTTCCTTAGCTGTTCGTTTCTTTCACTCATGTAATATAACTGTTCATCCTCTTAGCAAAACTAAATAATTCTTCTTATACTTATTCTCATCCGTTTCTTTTAATTTCTGTTTTATTTCTAAGACTTTTGGATCTAATTCTTGTTCTTCTTTCATATTAAATTGTGCTAAATGTGGGTCTTCTGCTCTAGGTTCAGACTCTTGATCCGACAGTAAACTCTCAAAATCTTCTCTATTTATTATGGCAGAATCTAATATATTTACTTGCCAGTTTCGGTCGTCTATCTCCGGTTCACCTTCGTCTTCCGAGTTTCCTGATGACTGTGGATACGGGATTCTAGACAATAGATCTGCACATGTGTTGTTCCTACCTGGTATGTATTCTATTCTAGTATTGTATCCCTGTAGATTCAACGCCCATGTCTGTATTTTCCTGTTCTGCACTGGAGCTTCTAACAAAGATTTTAAAGGCATGTGGTCAGTTCTAATAATGAAATTTGCGTTATGTAGATAGTAGTTAAGTTTCTGAAGAGCATAATGAATAGCATAAGCCTCCTTCTCAATAGTCGACCATTTCCGCTGAGACCTGCTAAGTTTATGAGACAAGAAATAGATTGGCCTTTCATTTTTAACCCCTGGTATTCCAGATTCTTTTCCTTCATATGGTTGAACCAAACACGCTCCTATAGCATTATCTGAAGCATCTGTATATAATATTAACTGTTTATTCAAATCTGGATATGTCAATAGTGGCACTACTGTTAAGCTATTTTTTAAAAACTCGAACGCTTTTTGACATTCATCATCCCACTTAAATCTAGCGTATTTGCCAGTTAAGTTAGTAATAGGCTCTGCTATTTTTGAGAACCCTGGAATGAAACGCCGATAATACCCACAGGTTCCGATAAACGCACGAACTTCTTTTACGTTAGTTGGAGGAGGTAGTTCCTTAATAACCTTTACCTTATCCTGATCTGGTTTAATTCCGTCTCTATTAATAATATACCCCAAATACTTTGTTTCTGTTTTTAAAAATTCGCATTTACTGAGCTTCAGTTTGACATCATGTATTCTTAATCTGTCGAATACTAATTTTACATGTTTTAAGTGATCATCTACATCTCCTGCTGTATAAATTAAAATGTCATCTATGTATGCCAATGCAAACTTTTGCATACCCTCTAATACTTGATTTATTAATAGCATATAATAAGAGGGCGCTGTACGTACTCCAAAAGGCATTCGTAAGAATTCGTAAGAACCTGCGTGTGTACAAAAAGCACTCTTTTTCTGGGCGTCTGGGGACATAGGTATACACCAAAATCCTGATCTTGCATCTAACGTGGTAAAGAAAGTAGACCCATTAAGTAAGCCCAAAATATCGTCAATCACCGGTAATGGGTACGCTATATTTTTAGTGATTTTGTTCAACGCCCGGTAGTCGCAGCAGAATCGATGTGAACCATCAGCTTTGGTCACAATTACTATCGGAGATGACCATTCTGACTTCGATCTTGTTATTATTCCTGCTTTCAACATATCTTCTATTGCCTTTTCAACAATTTCTCTATTTCTTAGGGGAGTTCTATACGGTTTTAAACTAATTGGTGGATGATCTCCAGTATCTATTTCCATCGTAACTGTTTTTGTCCTTCCCAATTCTAAATCATTAATTGCAAATACATCCTGATTCTCTTTTATAAGTTGTTCTAATACTTTCTTATTTTCTGGTGGAGTTTTTAACTGTGCCAACAATTCTTGCTCTCTTGTTATTTTGTCTAGTGAATGTATTTGGGCTGTATTTCTTCTGAATGGATGGATCAATTCATCCTTCTGCACGTTCCCTTTTCTTTCGCGTCTGCGTCTGTTATTAATTCTTTCACTAGGAGTTTCTGAATAATTTATTCCCGGCATTTCTACTCTATCTGTTGCTAATATGTCATTAATGTTATGTTCTACTTTGGCTATTACACATCCTCTGTATAATTTAATTTCTCTACCTGTGTTGTTAATAATCATTACTGGAAAAGTTAAGTGTTTATCTAATGATATTATTCCATCCGGAACTTCTAGACCAGGCTCATCAATTACCTCCCTTTGCAATTCAGTGATTCTAACTGTGTGTCCTGCTAAATAATATGGATTTCTTTTACCTTTGCCTGTATCAAATTAACCGACTGTGGTTTTAACGTCGTAGACATTTTAACTCTAACCAGTGCTGATATATGCATGTCCTCCTCTAAATCTACGTACACGTCCTTGAATTTTAATTTATGTAGATCAAACATAAGTCTTACACCATTTTTTATTAGAAAATCTCTACCTATAAGCATATTTCTATTTAAATCTTTCACTACATGGAAAAGATGTCTTATGTTGACTCCCCCCAATTTAAGATTTATTATTGTTTGGCCAACTACTTGTAAATTTTGTCCTGTAACAGAGTGAAGATTATTATGACTCCTAAATATTCTGCAATTTCTCATTATTTTATATAAAAAACTTTCTTTGATTACACTAACCTGAGCTCCCGAATCAATTAATGTACGAACTCTATATTTTCCTATTTCTATTATACATGAGCTGGGATCTGTTTTATTCTCTGTAAACTGTTTGATTTCATCTAGTTGAAAGTATTCTCTACTCGTCCTACTATACCTGTTATTAAAATATTCTTTAAATCTTGGGACCTTGTTATTTTCCCTCCTACTACAGGTCCTATTTAATAGGTAGGGCGTCGGTTTTCCTGCGTTCTTGTACTTGTAAAACTTCTGTGTCTATCTTCAACATTCCTATTTAATCTGCTATTGCCATTTCTACTTTGTGTATTCGACTGGACACGCCTGTTACCACAGAAGCGAAAAATGTGTCCACGTTGGCCACAAGACCAACAGACTATATTTGTGTTATTTGTGTTACCTACCGTCTCACTTGTAGGATTTCTCATTTGTCTTCTTTCATCATAAGCATTTCTATTACTACCTTGTAATGTCTGTATACCTCCTCTCCTATTCCATCCGAACCTTGTTTGTCCTATCTCCATGGGCTCTTCAATCCTATCTTCTCGACTGGTACCTATTTCTCGTCCTACTCTCAATCTAAATCTACGTCTCAAGTTCTCCTCTTGTACTGCTATATCTACAGCTTGTGATAATCTCTCAGGATTTTCCCTCATCAGCTTAAATTTCAGTCCATCTGATTTTATACCATCTACAAAAATCCCGACCAACATCCGCTCCACCTCTTCTCCTCGTACGTTCTGTCCTAAGAATGCTTCTTCAGCCAGGTTAATCAACCTATCGCTGAACAATTGTACAGTTTCTCCAGTGTTTTGTTTGGACTGTCTTAACACCGAAAACGCATGTTGTGGGTCCGTTATTTCAGCGTACTTATGGGCTAAATCGTCCTTGAACTGCTCCCATGTCTCATCTACCCTAGCTTCTAATTTTCTTCTGATATGATCAGAAACCGGTTCTGTTGCTGCCTGATAAGCAAGTTTCATTTTCTCTTCATCTGATGCTGACACCAAATATGCATATTTCTCTATTGAAGTTATCCACTTCTTAAAATCTTTTGCCTGTCCGCTAAATTTAACAATTTCAGCTGCCATTCCTTGTTGTTTCATGACTGTGTTGAGTTTACCTATTACCGTTCCTACCCCAGTCAAAACTTGTGTCAGTGAACCTTCTTCTGCCATGCTGAAATATTTTACTATACACCTATACAAGCAAATTCACATTTATAACAATTTATCTAAATGATCTTATTAAAATCACATTAAAAAATGTTCTCCTAGCAGTTATACTTTAATTAATTACCGTCAAGCATGTCTTTCCTTGATCCAAGAGAAGCGTGAATTCACGTACGTTCTTTAAAAATTTCCCTTGTCACGGTTCATGTATAACTCAAACGTCTGGAGTTCGTATTATTTAGTAGCCATCCAAACGTGACTTCAGTGATATCCTTCTTCCAGCGTCTCAGGTTTCGTTACTTTCACTTTCAGCCCCTGGTCGGGCCCCTACCAGACTTGCAGTTTCTTTTCACCCTAACAGGGCTCTTCAAGGCGTCGGCTTGAAAGCGAGTCCAGCTCGATAGAACGATTTAATTTGGGTCTTCTCTTCAGCAGGTCGACACCCTGTTGAAATGTTCGCTTTTGTTGAAAACATTTTGATTTGCTGGAGTTCAAGATGAGCGAACGCAACTGTATTTTCTCGTAATTTCCAATTGAAGGAGCAATAGGGTTGACTCAAAATAAGCTCTCATTTTTCTTCAGGTTCTCAAAGTCAATATTAAATGAACATAACAAAAGGAAACAGCTCCTTTAAACCAATTCTCTATTGAATTCGAGTTGTTTATAGCTGTCTTGAGATTTCTTTGCTAGTATGTAAATGTGTGACCTTCAACACAAGGTTACTTAACGGCTGTAATAATGCAAGTCAAACCTCACAGCAATTCGACAAACATCACGTTGCTTCAAGTATTTCTGACGAAAAACAGCTTGATAAAACTCCACAGTCATAGGCAATCATGTTATGTAGATGGCTCCATTCAAAAATCTTGATGTGTGTAAGTTTAATTTAGGTAGTCTGAAAAACGCTTAAATTTTGACTTTGATTCAATTATAGTTGGTCCGATTTTGAACTTTTTTTTTCTTTTATTTAATGAATGTCTAAAATTTAGTTCATACCTCAACAAATTGGTTGGTCCACTTTAGCATGCGGCATGTTGACTTTCGTACTTCACGTTGTTCACGCGACATTCAAGTAAAAAATCGAATCCTGTATGCGGCACCATTTATCCATCTGTAACAATGCGTATACAGAGGATCAACAAGTTCTGCTGTGTTATTTCAAAACAGGCTTTATTTACACATGATGGTCGATACAAAATCCAAGTACTAATCAATTATGATGTTGTCTTCTCTTCCCTCGTCCTTGGTGGTCACTACCCAACAACAAGCTACGTCACGACTTGAGCATCCTTCTTACTGTTCTATATGGATGCTCAAGCGTGCTGTAGTCTTGCACCCCTAAGCTAATACTGATATGATATTCATTCTGCTACACTAGCTACGCTTATGACTTTGTGCACGACAGATTTGTGCCCAGACATTTATAAACTGGCATCTGAACTGAAGTAACTGGTTATAAAAAACAGTTACAACTGTAAATTAATTACATTAATAGCAATTTTCTTAATTGATTAAAAATTTATTGTTAAATGAACTTTTGATTTTAAACCAAAAAATGACGGCAGTGTGGTAATGACATTGACTGCCTTTAAAGTTTCAGAAGTTTGTTGACGAAAGTTAAGAAAGTTAAGGTAAGAATGATATTGCGAAACTTTTATAATTTTATAACTTTGTGGCCCGCTTAACTACCGAAAATAGTTGATATGGCCCTCTGCTTGAAAAGCTTGGGAACCACTGCTCTACGGGGTTTGCGTATATCGACGTCAACAGCTCCCAAGCCTGATGTCCAGAGACATCGTGGAAGAATACCTTATATTCGTGTTTCGCTGATGAAGACTGATTGAAACGCTCGCTTGTATGTGTATGTGTCCTTGCTTTTGTTGAGGTTTCCAGTTACATTTTGTGATCATTCGTTTTACAAATGTCTTTTGAAAGTCGTGTGTCGTTTGGCTTGATTTATCAGTTTTAAATATTCCCTTTATTACGCCGGCCCAAGACGAAGTGGTAACGACTACAATTTGTAATCGCACATACAGCGTTTGAAACATAGCTGTGGGTGATTTGGCAGCAGACCGCTTTGCGTTCTTTCGCATACAAAGGTATAAATGATTGTCGTTCAGAAAGCAATGGCAAACTACTGAACGTAAACGTACAAAGAAATCACAAACAGTAAAGTGTCTGTGGCGAAGTGGTCACAAACAGTAAAAAAAAAGAAAACGCTGGTGTTGACTGCCACGTCCTATAACGGACATGCTATAAAATTTAAAAAAAAAACTTTATTACACCATACAAAGAAACAAACAATTACTAATACATCAGAAACATTCATTAACTGATGCACAAGAAGAACACAAGGGCTAAACACATGTGACAGAATCATTAATACAGAATTGACGGAGAGAACTAGACATAATCATTAAAGAGGTCATCATGGTCGGAATGATAAGAGCGCCCGTTCTTACACAGCCGGTGTGCTGATGCTGGGGTAGCGGGTTCAACAACCACACCGGTCAGTTGGACTAAAATATTGACTTCTCGTCCTTGACTTGGGGATGAACATCACAAATATATCTGACGTCGGTGTGGGTTCTCGTGATGGCGAAGGACACAGCTAATAAGGACAGCGCAAAAAATGTAAACCATGCGCAAAGATAATTCAAGTGCACTAGAAATAGTAATAGAAATGTGCAAAAATCAATACTACACGACTCACTAATATTAATAATTCATGTGGCAATTGTTATTAGCTATGAGGTGCCATACTGTACTACCAAAAGGGGACTGACTGTTATACTAGGGTATTATTATTATTATTATTATTATTATTATTATTATTATTATTATTATTATTATTATTATATTTATTATTAAGGGTGAAGATATTTTGTATTGAGATAATGATCGAAAATTGTGCGATTGTATGTATAGGGATTGGTGGTTTCTTTGATTTGTTGTTGAAGATCATTCCACGGCTGAGCTGCGGGAGTGCTAACACGTATTGCATAAGTGTATTCTAGGCTTCAGGACAGACAGACAGACAGACAGACAGACAGACAGACAGACGGACAGACGGACAGACAGACGGACAGACGGACAGACAGACATACAGACAGACAGACAGACGGACAGACGGACAGACAGACAGACAGACAGACAGACAGACAGACAGACAGACAGACAGACAGACAGACAGACAGACAGACAGACAGACAGACAGACAGACAGATAGATAGATAGATAGATAGATAGATAGATAGATAGATAAATAGATAGATAGATAGATAGATAGATAGATAGATACAGATATAGAGTGAGAGAGAGAGAGGGAGAGAGCCATATGCTGACAATTAGAGATAGAGATGAATAATATTGGGAGGACATTGAGGGAGCTGCTGGAGATTGCAAAAGTGAGGACAACTTGGTGTGATTGTCTTCATGATCTATTCTTCAATAGAGAAGAAGAAGAAGAAGAAGAAGAAGAAGAAGAAGAAGAAGAAGAAGAAGAAGAAGAAGAAGAAGAAGAAGAAGAAGAAGAAGAAGAAGAAGAAAAGAAAGAAAGAAAGAAAGAAAGAAAGAAAGAAATGGCAGTAAAACGAATAAGAAATAAAACAAAACGACACAGTTGCAGGCAGAAGTAAGAAGAGTAAGCACAGGACAATTTAAACACATTCTAACTTATTCAGTACCGAAGAATAATATACCGGCAGATTTGACCTTCCATGTGCATATAAGGACGATATATCGCCATACGGCAGTCATACTTTCTATATTATTTGTTTTGTTTCTCGGTATCTTCTGCAGTTTCAATGCTCAATGAATGAGAAATTTATATTATAGTACTTGTTCATTTATGTACCATTTTTGGTCCAAACTAATTGTTTGGTTGGTGCTGAATCAGTTAATATATATAATCCAGTTTCTAATATCTGTAACCAGCGGTTACAGGTTAGTTGAATATCCTTTACAGGTGGTTGCAGCCAACCCCAGCATTAGAAATAAGCATGGCCGAATGGATAAGGGCCCTAGTTCTTAAACACCTTATGTGTTGATTCGAGGTAGCGGGTTTAACTCTATCAACGGTCAGTTGGACTAAAGTGCTGACTTCTCTTTCTTGACTTTGGGACGTTAAGTACAAGCACCTCTGAAGTCGGACGGGGTTCACCTGATGGCGAGGGACACTGGTAATAGGGAAAGCTAATCAACACGCAAAAATCAGTCCAAAGCACTAGAAACAATAGCACGTGAATGGATTGCGCTTAAGTTCAAAGCAAAATACCGTATTTAAATTTAAAAACATATCCCCAGCATATTTGTGTTTGGCTATTTGTGATACCTTTGCCAAGTTTACGTTCAGTAGCTTGCCATTGCTTTCTGAACGATAAGCACTCATACATTTGCATGAAAACAAACTCAGGGCGGTCTGCTACCAAATCGCGCGCTGCTGTGTTTCGAACATGATATGCGGGAGTAAGAACTGCGCCCGTAACTTCTTCACCACAACAGAGCTGGTACACACGTGTTAAGCTCGCTTCACATCCTATAAGCACGAACCAATTTTACTTGTACAGTTTTCAATTAGCTGCAACTAAACGGGGTTTTAACAATGTTTTTATGTAAATAAATACCATGGCGACCCCATGTGAAGTAATATATATATATATATATATATATATATATATATATATATATATATTATATACTGATTATATATATATATATATATATATATATATATATATATTATATATATATATATATATATATATATATATATATATAAGTGAATTCGCTAACATGTATGTATATATCTAATAAAAACATTTTAATAATTTACAACATACACTTTTCACTGGTATTTATCGATTTCTGGTTAATATAAATATTAATAGCGGGCGACGCGGCAATGCTTCACTCTGCAGCTCGTCGACGATAGAGTACCATTCTCTAATTTGTGCTGTACATTGTGCCTGTTAAAATTCATCATTGCATCGGTCAACATGGGCATTCTGCAGGCGAAAATAAATCCTCGTTTGATATCAGTTCTTGCTGGCGTCTTAGTGCTGTGTTTAACGATGCAACCAACAGAATCTTCAGGGACTGGTAGGTATTTGATCAAATATAACCGTAAAACCAAGTAAGATTAATTGTTATCATTTGTTGTCACAAACAATGCACTGTGTGTCATCTTCTGTTATCTGTCAGTATCGGCCAATACGTTGGCGTGTGTAATGTATGGGGGTTAGTGAAATGCAGCTTCACAATTTTCCGAAAGTTCGAGGCGAGGGTTTGAAATCAGCAGCCGGCGACTTGGAAACAGATCGCTTTGTGTTGATTTCGATAGTATGAGCCATCGTCATTTTAGAAAGCAATGGCAAATTTTCTGAACGTAAAATTGCAGGTAAACCACAAACTACCAGTAAATGTTGGAGGTTGATTGCCAAGTCCTGTAAATGACATGCCTAACTTCCAGTGAATACATGGCGTGTTATTATATCATTTATGGTTTGTCTGAACATATTAAAGAAATCTGACAAGATATTTCAACATAGGTTGAGTTGAGTTGAGTTGAGCTAAGAAACCACATCACTGCACTCAGGAAATGCCCACACGGGCTCTGTCCTCTCGTTCAACAGCGAAGAGTCATTCTACTAATAGTTCCATCCGTGCCATCCGATTGACAATGAATGAATCACCAAAAAACGAGAAGTAGATTGTGAGCTTTACTAAAACACGATTACAAGAAACAAATTGGACGTTGCGGCCTAAGCCTTCGTCAGCACAGAACAAACACTAACCGACACATGACTACATGAAACACACTACATGACAATACTAAAGGTACTTATTTGAATCTGTATCTTAGCTTGGATTGACTGACGACTGACACGCGTTCGACGGCTATCAGTGGATTGTATGGACCGGATGTATGGTCACCGGGTCAAAGGTCAATACCGTCAGAAGCTAAGTTATTGGCTAAACAACTCGGCGGGAAGAGGGTGGGGTGGAGAGGCACCCATGTGGGAACATTTTTTAAATTAGGATAGGCGAAGGTATCACGGACGCACTTCGCTATTGGCAATTTCTCGTCATCCGATTGACAGTTTTCCTGGACTTCCCTCTCAGTTTTGATATTCGCCCTGAACTCCTGCCGATCCCCCACCATATCATTCTCTCCACATACGGGTTCTCAGTCTGTTCCATCACTTTCTTCATCTGGTCCCACAGGTGCTCGACTATCTCCCCATTATCCATTGGTAATCTACCACCGAGAGGTGCATTCCCTGCCAGCCTATAAGACTATTCATTTCCCCTCACTCCCGCATCAACATAGGTTAAAATGATAAAAACAAAAGCTGTTTACATGTAAGAGAGCCGTCTTCATTGCACCGAGTTTGATCCCATATTGCTTGGTCTCTCGGGCTACATCTTTCGGTTCACGGGTGCATTTTTCTCGGAGACTCCTGGGAATCGTCGCTGGAGCTGCGGAGTTCGTGCTTTGTGCGACCAAGCCATATGAGATAAAACCCAGTGCAATTAAGTCGATCCTCTCGACTGTTGAGACTATGTTTTCAAGCTCGGTCTCTTTCCACGGTGCGTCTGTCGAATGCGTCACACAGAGCAGGAACAATGTAGTACCAGTGACGACTCCCAGGGACAATGGAAAATTGCAGCCGCAAACAGTCTGACGGATTAAGAAAACGAACCCACATCCTTCTGAGCTCGAGGTGTGATCACTGGGCCACGGAGGCATCCTCTTGATGTGAACGCAACTGTAAAACTGCCATCTACTGCCTATAGTACCTTGCGGTGTAGGACCGAGGGAGGGGGGGGGGGGGGGGTTCTTGAGCCTGAGGAATTAAGGCCCCATGGGTAGTGTATTCGACGCGAACTGTGGAAATTATATGTTTTCTTTGTTAACTCAACAGAAAAAATACACACCTTAGCGAGGATTCGAACCCGGGGCTCATAAAGAAAACTAGTCAATCTAGCCGCTTGGTCAGCCGCTCCTCCTAACTAAACGATGAAAATGAAGGTGATTTGTTTCCTAATAGATACTTTCAAGTATGACTAATAAGGCTTTCAAACATGATCTTACGATCAATCAGTTAATCATCCAATCAATAAAGCAACAACATCCTCAATTAGATTATTAGTATTTCAACCACTCAATCAGACTATCAGCCCCCTGGAAGGTTAACCCGATTAACAAATGTCCTCAGAAGTCGGATGTGTCGGCCTAACGGCGCAAGAACGCAGCTCTGCTGTAAACAGGCACAACGCAATCACGTCCGAAAAAGAAAAAAAAACACCGGTTGAACGAAGAAGAAGAAGAAACTATCAGCCAATGAATTGTCAATCAAGTCAGTCCATCAGCACATAACTCAGTCAATCAGCCAACCAACCAATTCATCAGTTAATCAATTTAGTATTTTATGTGTCTGTTGCCTTTGCTGGCTTTGAACTCAAGAGTAGTCCATAGACCTGCTACTACTTCTAGTGCACTGGACTGATGTTTTTGGGGTGTGGAGTAAGCTTTCCCCTATTGTTGTTTGTCCAACAAGAATGATGATGACATGTAATTCACCAGTGGGGTTGAAAGCATGGAGCCGTGAGTTCTAAGATGGCTGATAAGGTCTATTTTGGCTCGAAATGTTCTTTGACAATGTAGGCAAAGAATGCTTGATGTTCCAGGAGGAGGATCTCCTGCGGTGGTTTTTCTTTCCAGCCTTTTCTTCACACTTCTTGGAGTCCTGTTTGCTTCGCAAGTGACTGCACCCTTGCGTAATGATGTACGCCACGAATTTCGGTCTTTGTCAGTTGCCTCCCAAGTGCCATAATGAATTCCAAAAGCTTTAAGTGAGATCTTCAAAGTGTCTTTAAAGCGTTGCCTCTGGTCGCCCTGGGAGCATTTACCACAACGCAGCTCGCCGTAGAAAATTCGTTTAGGGAGCCTGTGATCTGGCATACGAGTCAAGTGACCAGCCCATCGAATCTGATTCTTCATTAGTAGTGTGTGGATATTGGGCATGGACGCTCTTTCTAGGACTTCAGTGTCTGGGATCTTGTCTTGCCATTTAATCTTCATTCGCTTCCTAAGGCAGACTGTGTGGAAGTGGTTTAATTTCCTAGCGTATCGCTGGTAAACAGTCCTGGTTTCACGAGAATAGAGCAGTGTGGATAATACAATTGCTTTGTAGACTTTCAGCTTTGTTTGCAGACTTATTCCATTTCTGTCCCACACATTCTTATACAGTCTGCTAAAGGCCGCGCTGGCCTTGGAGATTCTTGAAATCACTTCGTCATCAATTGTGGCAGCTTGGTTCACAGTGCTGCCAAGATAGGTGAATTTGTCCACAACACTTAGTCTATGACCATTTACTTTGATATTCGGCACGGTGTGATTAATCCCTGGACCTGGCTGGTACATAACTAACAGTCTTATCCAAGTTGATATTGAGCCCAAAGTTGACACAGGCATATCAGAAAGCTGACACATTGTGTTGCATATCTACATCTGAGTTGGCATATAGAGCGCAATCATCAGCAAACAGCAGTTCTCTGACGGTGTCGATGGTAGTTTTGGTTTTAGCTTTCAGCCTTCTGAGATGTAACAACTTTCCATCCAGTGTCGTTGTCTTCGAAGGCATTCGTCAGCATAGCTGAAAACACGAGGCTGAACAGTGTTAGTGCCAATACACAGCCGTGCTTCACTCCATTGATGACAGGAAAGGGCTCAGACAGCTCATCATTTTCCTGTACTCTTGCCTGCATACCATCATGAAATAACAACACTATTTAAACACACTTTTGTGGACAGCCATATTTCGCCATAATCTTCCACAGTCCATCTCTGCTGCCTGTATCAAAAGCCTTGGCATGATCGATGAAAGTGGATAACATTTCGGAGTTCTGTTCCTGACATGTCTCTTGCAGCTACCTTGCAGCGAAAATCATGTCAACATTTCTTCGTTCTTTTCCACACTGACTCACAGGAAGAAGACCTTGGTCGAGATGGGCTTTGAGGAGACCGAGAAGAATTCTGGCGAGTATCTTCCCTGCAATTTATAGCAAGGAAATGTCTCGGTGGTTGTCACAGGATTGGCGGTTTTCTTTACCTTTGTAAAGGTTGACTATTGACGCGTCCTTGAAATCTTGTGGCATGGTCTCGTTCACCCATATTTTTATAAAGACATGATGAAGCTGCTCTATCAGAACCGGTCCACCTGCTTTGTATATCTCTGCTGGAATGGAGTCAGGACCAGGCGCCTTGCCTCTGAAAGTTGCTGGATCCATCCATCCATCCATCCATCCATCATGTGCCATGCCGGTAAGCGTGAGCGGTCATGTTCTGCCATCTCACTCGATCACCAGAGTCGTGGATAAGCTCCGTGTTCCTCTCTCGACCATGCCACGTGGCCAAGCCATCCAGGTATTTACTTCTCGGTCTTCCCCTTGGTCTCTTCCCTTCGATCGTGCCAGTTGTCACCAAGTTCTCCAAGTCATTTCTTCTCATAACATGCTCAAAAAATTGTGACTGTCTACGTCTAATGACTCTAATCAGTTTATGATCTTCATTTATTTCTTGTAGGACTTGTTCATTGGTTTTTCTGTCTGTCCATGGTATTCTTTGCATTTTCCTCAGAAACCACATTTATACAGCCATCAGATGTTTTTCAGCTTGACTGCTTAGTGTCCACGCTTCACATCCATACACAAGTACAGGTTCTGTGTAGTACCTCAACACTCTTTTTCTCGTTTCAATTGATATCTTTTTTATTGGTCAGTATGTTTTTCATCTTGCAAAAGGCTACCCTCGCAATGGCAATTCTTGTTCTAATCTCTTCAAGGCATCTCCCATCAGATGTTATGACTGTGCCGAGATAACAATATCGATTCACGTGTTTAAGAATATGTCCATCCAATTGCTGGATGGCTTTGTTTAATTCCAGTATGGTTTTCAAGTCAACAAGAGTATCGTTAGTGGGGACTTGAGGAAGGCAGGTGATGGCTTCATCATCGATGGAGGAGATTGCATTCAAGATGTTGCTAAAATGCTCTGCCCAGCGTTGAAATATTTCTTTCGTATCGGTGACCAATGTTCCCCAATCTGCAAAGAAGAGAAACTATGCCTGGTTATGTAGGACCATAGACCGACCTCAGTGAGTCGTAGAAGTTTTTCATATTATGTGCAATGTGCACCGGAATGGTTTTGTTGGGTGTGGATTAGCTTTCGAAATTACCACAAGACGAACTCACTGTGACTTCTGAGGTACTTGTAAGTTAAGCCCCAAGTCAAGGACGAGAAGTCAGCATTTTAGTACAACATACCGGTGTAGGAGTTGACCATGTGTTGCCCATGCAACATAATCCCTCTCTGTGTTGCCCATGCAACATAATCCCTCTCTCGGCCTGTCTAGTTTATTCCAGAGGAAAGGTTATATAGGCACGTCTGGAACAAAACAAGCAGCACAAGCTGCCAGATCAGCAAAGCAATACTTTAACTGTCCGCCAGTTGCAGACCAAGGCTTAGGGCCTGGTCTGCCCTGCCATTGCATTTAGTTATTAGGTTGCATTTCCTCGCCCTAGGGTAAGGCTTGTACCCTCCCAATTGCGCTCCTTCGCCGGAAGTTGTTGGCACAATGTCTAGTGCCAGGTTTGGTGAGCACCACCCAACATTCGGCGTTAACAGAAAGCAGGTAGTAATGTCTACTGTTATACGGTAGCTCGGTCACATCTGATTAAGAAATGACTATGAAATACATAATGTACTTTATCACATATAGTTATATGTATCCTTGAAATCATACTTTAAAAACGAAATGGGACGAAATGGCAATGCTACCTTTATTTATTTCAATGTAGGCTGGAATTATGTGCCTGGAAACGACGGAGGTAAGTATGCAAGCATTGTAAGTTGTATACATACATAGTGATACATAGACGTAAGAAAGACATGGAATCTTACATGTATAGACACACACACACGCACACACACACACACACAGCGAGAGAGACAGAGAGAGAGACGGAGAAAGAAAGAGATATAGAGAGTCATACACATATTAATAGACAGACCGACAGATAGGCAGGTATGTAGTCAGAGAGAGAGAGAGAGAGAGAGAGAGAGAGAGAGAGAGAGAGACAGACAGACAGACAGACAGACAGACAGACAGACAGACAGACAGACAGACAGACAGACAGACAGACAGAATGGACTTTATTTTCAAAGGGTAACAAACTGGGCACGCAGACCGTCTTACATTCGGCCATTCCGAATCTTTCGTTCATCAGTGCATAATGCATTCACATAGGAAAAAAAACATTGTCAAATAAATGTTGTAAACATAAACAATGCATGTTACCATGTTATGAGACAAATCCCCCACCCACCCATCCCCTAACCAGACAGACAGACAGGCAGACAGATAGATAGAAAGATGGATGGATGGATGGATGGATGGATGGACGGACGGACGGACGGACAGATAGATGGATAGATAAATAGGTGGATAGATAGATAGATAGATAGATAGATAGATAGATAGATAGATAGATAGATAGATAGATAGATACATAGACAGACAGACAGACAGACAGACATATAGATAGATAGATAGATAGATAGATAGATAGATAGATAGATAGATAGATAGATAGATAGATAGATAGATAGATAGAACGAAAATCTTTATTTTCAAAGGGTTAAGAATAGGGCACGCAGGCCCGTCTGACATTCTGCCCTTCTTCTCTATTTCCTCTCATACATTCTTTCATTCAACATCTCTTATGAAGCAATTCTTTGACAACAAAAGAACAGTAAGCATTAAAACGCATGAAAAATAATCAATAATACATGACTCATTGAGGCAATGTTTAACATGGGCATCATAAATACCCAAGGCGGGTGTAACGTGCCACACATATGGGAATGTTTTATTTATTTTTCTGGCTAGCTGTCGTTCGAGATAATTTACCATTATTATTGTCTTTGTTGCTGTTTTCTTTTTAAGGGGGCATGTAGTCTGTTTTGAGGTAGTGTTCATACAGGTTGCGACTGTATGTATAATGATTGGTGGTGTCTGTGATTTCTTGTGGAAGATTATTCCACAACTGAGTGGCAGAGAATGCTAAGCTTATTTTATATAAGTCTATCCTAGGTTTAGGGACATGAAGTATATTTAGTCGTTCACTATGTCTTGCGTTATATTTAACATGGCCAAAGGTAGCTTGGGGCATTTTGAAATAGGATTTTGTGAGTTAGTTTAGCCTTATTAAAAAGTATGCGTTTGTGGAGTGGCAGTAACTGAAGACATTCATGTAGGTTAGAATTATCTGTAAACTGATCGCAATTGATTAGATGCACTGCCCTTTTCTGGAGCGAATAAAGGCGTTTTGTTATTGATTTGGAGCATCCATCTCAGATTGTGGAGCAATAATCAATATGTGTTTGTATGTGGGAAGTATAGAATATCTTTCTTGTGTTTTCGTCGAGGAAGTTTTTAATTTTGGCAAATTGGTATACTTTTTTGGCTATTTGTTTAACTAGAGCATGAACATGGGAATTAAACGATAGATTTTGATCTATGATAAGACCCAGTGCCTTGTGCTCGGTTACACTTTCTATAGGTGTGCTACCAATATGCAGCTGAAGAGTTCCCTGCGAGTTTAGAGTGTGAAGTCTTTGCCTTGTTCCTATTAACATAGATTTTGTTTTAGAAATGCTAATTTGCATGCGGTTTGCATGACTCCAGTTAACTACACTATTTATAGATAGATAGATAGATAGATAGATAGATAGATAGATAGATAGATAGATAGATAGGCAGGCAGGCAGGCAGGCAGGCAAGCAGATAGATAGATAGATAGACAGACAGACAGACAGACAGACAGACAGACAGACAGACAGACAGACAGACAGACAGACAGATAGATAGATAGACAGACAGACAGACAGACAGACAGATAGATAGATAGATAGATAGATAGATAGATAGATAGATAGATAGATAGATAGATAGATAGATAGATAGATAGATAGATAGATAGATAGATAGATAGATAGATAGATAGATAGATTAGATTCTGAGAGTGTTAAGAATTGGACTCGCAGGCCCGTCTAACATTCTGCCCCTTTAATCTCTATCATTTCATTCGTTACTTATTAGGCTAATCGTTGAGTAAAGTTATACATGGTTGAATAAATTGGTAAATGGACAGGAAGACAGATAAACAGACAGATCGCTAGACCTTGATTAAACTTTAACAGGACCAGTAAATTGAAGCCACACTAATTCACAATTTGGGGGAGTGATGCAGTCTCATAGTCCCAAAACTTAGTTGCATATCCTTTACAGAACGTGGCAGTCATCTCCAGCTATTGGTTGGCTGTTTGTGATTCCTGAACAAGATTGCGTTTAGTAGTCTGCCATTGATTTCTGAACGACCAGCACTCTTACCAATGTATGAAAACCATGGCATGACGGTCTGCTTTGAAATCGACCACAGCAGCGTTTCGAACGCGGTACGCGGGGTTGCGAAGTGCTTTAGTAACTCCTTCACCACAGCGCACACAGATAAACAGACAGATAAACAGACAGACAAACAGAGACATAAACAGGCATATAAGCAAATAGATACACAGACAGCCAGACAGACAGAGTGAAACCTTGGGCTCATTGTGAGAGGACCAGGAAATTGGAGCCAAACTTACCTAGACTGTCGGGGGAGTGATTGAATCTCATACACAGACAGATACACAGACAGCCTGATAAACATAGTGAAACTTTGATTAAATTTTAACAGCACCAGGAAACTGGAGCAAGACGTATCCAAACTGTTGGGGAGTTATGCAGTCTCACAGACAGACAGACAGACAGACAGACAGACAGACAGACAGACAGACAGACAGACAGACAGACAGACAGACAGACAGACGGACGGACGGACGGACGGACAGACAGACAGACAGAGTGACATTTTAAGTACATTGTAACAGGACCAGGGAACTGGAGCCAAACTTATCCCACTATAGGGGAGTGATGCAGTTTCACAGACAGACAGATAACAAACAGACAGACAGAGAGACAGAGTGAAACCTTAAGTACATTGTAACAGGACCAGGAAATTGGAGCTAAACTTATCCACACTCTGGGGAGTGATACAGTCTCATAGACAGACAGATAAGACAGACAGAGAGACAGAGTGAAACCTTAAGTACATTGTAACAGGACCAGGAAATTGGAGCTAAACATATCCACACTGTTGGGAGTGATGCAGTCTCACAGACAGACAGACAGACAGACAGACAGACAGACAGACAGACAGACAGACAGACAGACAGACAAACCGACCGACCTACCAATCGACAGACAGACAGACAGGCAGGCAGACAGACAGACAGACAGAATGAAACCTTAAGTACATTGTAACAGGACCAGGAAACTGGAGTCAAACTTATTTCCACTGTGGGGGAGTGGTGCAGTCTCCAATTAACATCGTCACAAAGAATGTGCTGTACGACATTCACCTCAAGCCGTTCGACACCTCCGACTACTCAATCACAGATGGAGTGAACATGACACTGGAGAACGTTGGCGGCCATACAGGTGTGTGGGCACGTATCTACATCGTCGTTGTCATCACCATCGTCAACGTGAACACTATCATCATCATCATCATCATCATCATCATCATCATCATCATCATCATCATCATCATCATCATCATCATCATCATCATCATCATCATCATCATCATCATCATCATCATCATCATCATCAACATCATCATCATCACCAACAGGTGTTTCAACATCGTCGCCATCATCATCAACATCATCGCCATTATCGTCATCACCATCATAATTATAATCATAATGTTCATCAACATCGTTGTCATCATCATCATCATCATCGTCATTATAACCGTCATCATCGTCGTCATTATCATTATCATCGTAATCATCATATTCATCATCCTCATAATCGTCGTTATCATCATCATTATCATCGTAATTATCATATTCGTCATCATCATCATCATCATCATAGAAGTCATCATCATCATCATCATCATCATCATCATCATCATCATCATCATCATCATCATCATCATCATCATCATCATCATCATCATCCTTATCGCATTGCTATGGGATGTTCAGTCGATCATGCTTTCAAACCTACACAATTGCTCAAGCTATAGTCATGCAGATTCTGATCCCAGAGAAATGAAATTTGTTATCCTGCACTATAACTTTACAACGGAGATCGTCATGGCCGAATGGATAAGACTGCTCACTCTTAAACTTCTGGTGTGCTAATGCGAGGTAGCGAGTTCAACCTATACACCGGTCATCTGGACTAAAATGTTAACTTCTCGACCTTGACTTGGTGATGTAAATTTCAAGTACCTCAGAAGTCGATTCACCTGATAGCGAGGGGAAACTGTGTACAGGAACCTAGTGAGTTCATGTCAGTTTTGATCGTGCAAGATGTTTTGCCGTGCAGTGACTGAACGGAAGAGTTGGGGATACTCTTTAAAGGGTCATTCGGGTGAAGTCCGTCACATGAACAGGACTGATCGAAAAGCCGAGTTGGCGATGGCAAGAGATTGCCGCCATCTGAATGTTGAATGAGATATTATGTTAGAATGGGATTTTAGATTACAGGATGTGAAACGTTTCGGTCTCCTGTGAAGTGTGCTCGTAAGTCAGAGTGTTGTTAGTTGTTTCAGAATGGGTAGGTGTGGTAAGTTAAAAAGAAATGAGGATGGGATCCCCAAATTCTAATAGCCAACTGTTAGAGAAACTTGAAAATGGCTCGTTAAGAATCCCTAGGGGAGGATAGTGATCAATATTTGAAGTTTCTTCACAGAGGGCCAGTGGAGCCCCGGAAGTTCACAGTACTCCGATAAGGGGAATTTTCCCTGGTAAAATCTGAAATACTTGTAGTTTTCCGGCCACACTTGGCTCCACTCTTCTGTAGTAACTAATGTATTTGGTCTAATTAGCACTCTAACTCAACAAGGAAAACGACCAACACCTTGATACACATTATAATACTGTAATGAGATAATATGGTGGTGGGTTCCTGTGTATGTATGTTAGAGTGACATATGGTATCAGATACACGATTCAGCATAACACCATAAATGAGATAAATCAATCATTAGCCAAAGAAGGACTTAAAGTTCCAAACTCTACACTAATATTAAGGTACACTGGTTTTGAGTTATAAATGGCACTAAACCAAATGTGTCTCTGAGTTCATCACAACAATAACCTATTGTCCCGAATGTAACATACTACTATTACTCTAACTGGATGCATTCCCAATGGCACTCGAGCAATGTTCTTAAGGTATGAGTCTACCGATGTAACTACTCTTGTTGTAGATCCTACGTGGGATGATGTTACCAGGGGGTATCTTGGTTCTAGCGTCGAGGACAACACAGACTGTACTGACATGTACTTAGCTGTTATTCCTGGGCTGCAGGGTTGAGGTATAGGAGAAGCAGTTGAGGTAAAATGATGCATTTCCTCCAGAATGACCACCATCAGCATACAGGTCTCTGCCCAGTTTTAGCACTCAACTTAACCACCACCCTTCACTCCCAGGAGAAGTATTATATCGACACACACACTCAGAAAAACTTCAGCTCTCTATATCACATTGTACAAGACTGGCACGTTAAGTTTCCGCTGTACTTTATATATCTCCTCCCACACAGCTTTATTGGTCTTCCACAATCTTTACAAAGAATTTCCCTCGACGTGACAATCACATTCTACCAACATCCATCTACTTACCGTCCAATTTCACCGATAACAATACTGTTATTCTTCCTGTCTTTGTTGCCTGGCACATAGTTTTTACCTGTAAAGAAAACATCAACAGTGCTCTCTCTCTCTCTGACCTATGCAATTGTCTGCTAATGAAATCACATCACGCGCTTGTACTATCTTCTCCGATGTAGGTCTCCCAGTTGACATGTGACCTAATTACTTTGAGAATGCCAAAAGTCTTTGTTCCCGTTGAATCACACTGCATTTTCTTCCTGGGGTTTAAGGTGTGGAAACTTAAGGAAACTGCTTGTCGTCTGTCCTTTCCATTTTAAACACTGTTGTCTATCTCTATACTTGTCCTTGTATATGGTGGGTTAATTCGTATGAAGACGGGCATGAGACATTGACATGTCACAAAGCTCCCCTCCAAGACAGTTGTTCTTCAAGAAACTGTAGTTTCAGGCACGTCTTCGTTCCGAATTTCCAATGCTAATCCATCTCTTTCCCGTTGGTTCTTTTCACCTCTGTTTCTGTTTCCTGATCAGGAACAGGAATTCGGCTAAGGAAGTCTGCCCCAACATCGATTTTCCAGGTACATATTCGATCTGGAACGAATATGGTTGTAAAAGCAGAGACCACCTCATCAGTCTCACATTCAGGTTCATTGTGCAATCCCAGTTGAGTGATGGGGTACTTCTCTGCACGCAAATAATGCGGCAGGTACATATGTATCCCATGTCTCCGGATTCTCATGAGCTAATTTTCTCAAGATAGAAATAAGGGTACCGTTAAATCGTTCCACTGTCCCATTCGACGTGATATGGAGACGTGTGAATCTGTCGAGAATGGAAGAGACTGAACACTTCTTCCATTAGCTTTCCTCTGAACTGTGATCCGTTATCAGTTAGAATCCTAAGTGGAAATCCTAACCGAGTAAATATGCCAGCAAAGCTTCAGCTACATGCTATGAATCGCTTGATGGCATAGGCACTGATTCGGCCCACATCGAGCAAGTGTCCACAAGTGTAAGTATATAGTAGTTCCTTCTCTTCGCACGGTTGAGAGGTCCGACTATATCCACAGCCACTCTTTCAAATGGTGTGCCAGTAATGGTCATTTCCCCTAATGTCGCTGGTGCTGTCCAGTGCTTTGGGGCTACTCTCTGACACTGGGGACATGACTTGACATATCGCACTATGTCTGCATTCATTCCCGGCCAGTAGTAGTGGGTAGAAATCCTTTGCGTCGTAGCATTGATTCCCATGTGTCCACTAAATAGTAGACTATGACCCATATCCAGAACTTGAGTTCTGTAAGAAGAAGGTACAACGAGTTGCGTATGCTCCTGTCCTTCTTTTCCTGCCCTTCGATGGAGAAGTCCATTCTTCATGTACATTTTACCTTTATGTGGGGGTGAATGTGCTTTAGGCAGTTTATGAAAACATGCCGCTAAGGTGCTGTCTGCTGCCTGGGCTTGTTTTAATTCCTCTGGTTGAGGATTTGTCAGAGTTGTCGACGCTGGAGTTTCCTTAGCTTGCTGTCTCGTCGTCATGGCGCCGACAGTCAGAAGCTTACCAGGATCTCCTAAAAAGACGTAGCGACATCCTAACATCACAGGGAAAAATGGGGTAATCTAGGACCGGTGCTCTTATTTCACCAGTCACATAACGAGAAATTATGTTTACCTTTTCCACGGGTAATGGCATAGGGACGGTGCTTTTTAAAGGCCCCTGTAGTTCATTTGTCTCCTCGGTGATTTGTTCAGGGTTCACTAATGAGGTAGAAACAATTGCATCAAATTGTAGACCAGTATCGTATAGACACATGGTAGAGAATCCGTTAAGTGTAACTGATTCTATCACAGGAATTCAGGTCCTGGTGTCTTCATGCTCATTCTGATAAGGATGATCCTCAGTGCTCACCTACTTTCTTTCCTGTTTTGCCAGACATGCGACAGTATGAGGAGGGGCTTTTCGCCAGCAGTCTTTCGTGCGATGTCCTATCCTATTGCAGTTTGTACAATGCGGTTTCCCTTCTCTCAAAGCATGCTGGTTTCTATTGTGGGTGGTGGTTTTAGGTGTTTCTTTAGGTTTACTATAACTGTTGCCATTATTTTCCTTGGGCTTCTGAGAAGGATCCTGCGAGGGAGTGGGGGTATTCCGTCGATTACTTCCAACTTCTCTTTGTGACTTTTCAAATCTCTCTGCCATGGTAATAATCGCATCCAGTTTTTCAGCTCCATGCTGAGTAAGAAATGCTTTCATGTCAGCTGACATTTTATCTTTCAACTGGTCTATGATGATCATTTCCTGTAAACCTTCATATGTCTCTTCAAATCTACCTAATGTGCTCCACTTATGTAAATAGGTTTTTAATCTATCTATAAACTGTGCATAGATTTCTCCAGATTCCTTCCTAGCACTTTTAAATTTTTTCTTATAGCTTTCTGCATCAACTTCATATCTCGCAAGCAATGCCTGTTTGAGAATCTCATAGTTGTCAAGTTCCTCGGGACGCAGTCTGGAAAACACCTCATAAGAAATACCACGCAGTCCGTGGGACACCTTAACTCTTCGTTTACTTTACTCTAAACCACACATATCGCACATTCTCTCGAATCGATGAAGATAACTCTTCATCGTGTCGCTGTGCTCTGAAAATGGTTACAGAGGGAACGCCATAGGACCTGTATGAAGAGAGGATACTTCTGCATTTGCTTCGGCTATAGGGCTTGCATTAAGTCCGGGGTTTGGGAGATTGTTTTCCAACTCCATTCTCCTAAGCTCCATCTCCTTCTCCATTCTTTTCATTCCAAGGGCATGGTGGCGATCTTTCTCTTTATTCTCTAGGTCAGCTTGTAGCTTTTTCTCCTCTAATTCTCTCTCCATTTTCAACTTTTCCTCTTCCATCCTCAGCTTTTCATCTGAAGCTTCTTTTTCCATCCTCAGCTTTTCATATTTTTCAAACTCTCCTGACACATAATTTGCCAGATCTAGGCCTTGGAGACTGCACTGCTTCCCGGTTTCCATAAACTGATTTCTCAATTTAGCCGCCTCTGCCATTCTAGAATTCCTGTTTCCGGATACGAGCGGACGTGTTTTCACAAGCTCTCCCAGTTGTTATAGAATTTATCAAGTTTGATCTAATTTCAATCGAGATGCTGTGTATATCATTGTGTTAATTCTGAAACTGGATCTAATACGAATTAATATCTTAAGTTTATGTGACTATGGTGTAGTGAAATGAGGATTCTTTTGATAAATGGACGGTAAGGTCATTCAATTTCGAAATTACCAATTGTCGATTAGCGACAACGTGTGTAAACCATGCTTGACTAGCGCGTGGTAAGTTGCCTGCACACAATATCGCAAGTTCCTGATCAGCCTGTGTTGTTGTCTCAATTGTCAAAACAAACGAACCGCAACACATGACTTCAAGTGGCCCGCGGCGCGTCTAGACTACGATGATTTCGCAACATTCTTCAAACGGGTTTGATAACATGATGCAGTAATGTCATCTATAGGAGAGGCCTCTCTGGAGGTGACTGGTGTTAAAACAAGATCCGGTTTACGATCGGCCGTGAATAAACCATACACACTAAACAAAGAGAAGGCGGTGAAGACCAAGCTAGCCAGGTGTGCGAATCCAGTCGGCCGAGTCGTCCAACACACCAACTCCGGCCAATGTGTTACAGTATCCTTTAACAATACACTCCATTATGAGGCATTTCGAACGTGCCTCATCAATTATTACAAGCCTGAACGAATCCAACACAGACAAGATAGAAGCGGGGCCTACGTGGAAGATCTGATTACGACGCCGGTCCTTACCATACATTGATATCACTCAAAGAACAAGTTACTAGCTCAGGGCAGCGTTGAAAACATTAAATCTTGGCTAAAATTAGACTTTATCGAGCTGGAGAACTCAATACTTACATTCACGAGTAGAGACATATCAAAGACACAAGATATCATCAACATGCTCGTCTCGAGTGAGGACTCAGAATCTACACAGCCCACAACTACAGCTGTGGACACCACAGCAGACAATGTTTCTCAACTAACACATACAATAAATGAACAGGACAATGCCATCAACACAAGGTCACCTACCCCATCAGTACTCTTGGCCATTGAATATCCAATGGAGCACCTCCAAAACAACGTGGAGACCAACGTAAGTGTAGCAGAAGAAATACCAGCCTTAGATAACACGCCGACTATCAATAGACAATCGTGCGATTGTCATAGGCGCATTGAGGTAATAGAGCAATCCTTAAAGGCGCTCACTGCTACTGTTACAGCGAACATTGCAGCTAACAGCAAGACCAGCAGTGTCTACACTGCTCTCAAAGAAGAAATCACGCTCCTGAGAGAGGAAAATCTGTTGCTAAGAAAAACAATAGAAACTTTACAGCACGAGTCCTCCACCAACTCAACTGAACAAGCGTGTAAACCCCAAGCAGCTGTATCAAATTCGGAGAATCTTGAAGCCCAGTTTCACCAAAAACAAGACGCGGAAAATCCTCAACGTGCAGAGGAAGATAAAACGCTTCAAGCAGTCTATCCCATAGGTGTAAAGATAAGCAACAGATTCGAAGTGCTTCAAGAAAATTCGTCAGAAAACGTACAGTGCTATAGTGCACTGCCAACAGACAACACACGCCTCCAGGAAACACAGGGAGAGTCACATGGAGACGTACAGACTGCTGTTAATTGGGAGAAACAACGAGCAAGGCGTACTGACAACCAACATGTGCAGACAGCACGACCCGACTGTACACACATTATAATAGGCGACTCTCTAATGAAAGGTCTTTATAGCGACCGGATGGCTACTACAGACAAAGATATTGTTTCCATAATTCCACTGCCTGGGGCTGGTGTTGACCGGCTAACAGACACGATTAGGAGGTTGGCTGTAATCTTAATGGCAAAAAAGGGCAAGCGTCCATATTGGTATCAATGACACCATGAACAACCAGCAAATCCACAACATCTCAACTGCTAGAGCTCTTGAACGGATTAGGTCACCCTTTTCCTAACTCGTCCATCTTCTTCTCCTCCATCATATCACCGAGTTATGGATTCCAGCGTCGTCTAGCTGACATAAATAACAACATATTGCAGAAGTTTTGCTCTCACAACAACATACAGTTCATCAACAACACACCGGTGTTTACTTCACAGTCAGGAGCACCTAAAAGCGAACTTTATAAAGATCAAGTACATTTGTCTACATTGGGCACCAGCTTGCTCGCCAAAAATCTTAAGTACCCTGAACGTACACAACCTACATCCAATACTGGATCGCGTAGGACACTTTTAGCTACACCACCTCAAACTCAAGCCAGACGACATACTGCCGCCAACATCAGTACCAATAAACCAGAAGAGAGCAGACCACTCATAACCACGGCACCTGATATCCAAGCCAGACGGAACATTTCCATCACACCAAATCCGTACAATACGCCCTCTTTCACGCAGGAGGTTGATAGTTATGAAGATACGTTCCCTCTTCCCCACAGCAAGGATCAATCCAGTAGTAACAACAACGTGCCAACACAGCCTCCTGTTAGCCACGAATCAGAGCCTGTAGTTGGAAGTCGTTACACACCCGTGAGAAATCAACAGTATCCACTCCATTGTAACCCAGAGTTGTTATACCTCACACGGTTTAGCCCAACTTCACTTCGGCAGGCATTTATGATGTCGCTGTACAAGGTCCAACACAGCCTGTATTTACTAGCAATTCAGCACAAAGCAACACCGGATCTCGGTACAAGAAAGGGCCTCTCCTATAAAGTTTATGCGCATACTTGGGTTATTGATTTATATAGCAACGTATTAGATTGTACGCGGCTGTAAACATTGACTCGTATTGAAGTCACAGAGATTGACACTTAGATATCTTTTATAATACTTTTTATTGCCTTAATACCCTGAGTGAGGGGGTCTTCACTCCCCGCTTTAAACAGAGACATTGATTTGTATAGTCATTTATTGATTCTTTTGGATAACAGTTGGTACTTAGCTTGTGAAATAGTTTTTTTCAAGTTAATTATTTGTTGTATGTTCTTTAATTCGTTTTGTTCCTTGTTTGCATTATATTCGTTGGTCTAATTAGTTATATCGTTATAATATTGTCATTTACGTATTGATTTGTATTACTGATATTTTGTAAGTTAATGTAATTGTGATTTTTTTTATGATCTTGTATTTTAGCTTAACTTTGACGAATTTACACTCTCTTCATGGATGAATTGTCTGAGAAAGTGGCAACACTGCTCAATAAGTCAGGAATACGCCTTGGACACTTAAACATTTGCAGCTTATTTAACAAACTGACCAGAGTTATCTTCTATCCTTAATCAAAATTTTCATTTATTCGGCCTTAGTGAAAGTAGGCTTAATGATACAATTTCAGATGAGGACATCTCTATTAAAGGGTACAAAGTTTTTAGAAGGGATCCCTGTAGGAAACAAGAGACAGGCATAATAACCTATGTTTCTAATTTACTAAATGCTCACCGTAGGCTAGGACTTTGAAACTTGCGAAATAGAATGTATCTCGCTAGAGCTAAAACTTCAAAACCGCACACCCCTGATAATTGGCTACCTTTATAGAAATCCCAGTGCTGGACACGTCTGGTACGAAAACTTCACTACCATGATGGATGTGGTTTTCGCTTCTGGGAAGGAAATTATACTACTCGGAGACTTTAACATTGACACCAACAAATCCAACATAATATGGGGAAATATAATTGCATCATACAATTTCCAACAAATAGTACAACAAGCTACTAGAGTAACAAAGTCATGTTCAACAGTCATAGATCACATTTATGTAACTTGCTCAGACAACATAGAATGCACCGTACCAAATTGTGCAATGAGCGATCACTACCCAATATGCTGCACGTGGTCTAAAAAAGAATTTTAAAATCCTAAAAATAAACACATAAGTGTAAAATATAGAAGTTACAAAAAATTTTAACCAAAACGAATTTTTACAGGGCTTGCTCAGTTCACCTCTAGACAAATTTTTTCAGCTTCCTGACCCGGATGATGCTCTGGAATTCTGGATGAAAACCTTTTTTGATGTTTTTGATAGACATGTGCCAGTCAAGGAAGTTCGAGTAAAACACCCGTCAAGCCACCTTGGATCACCCAAAAAAATACTTGAAATTATGAGAGACAGAGATAAAGCACATAAAAAGCGGGATCTCAGTGCATATCGTACTCTTAGAAACAAAGTTCAATATAGCATACGACGGGAAAAGAAAAATATTAAGAACTTAGTAATGGATAAAACAAATAGTAAGGATATATGGAAGGCAATTAACACCTTGACAAACAAGTATAACTTCCGAAATTCTTTACCATCAAATCACATTACATGGGACCAATTCAGTAATTTTTTTTCAAACTGACATAGACCAGTTGAAGGCTTCAATACCTAATTCTCCTTGCAACTTATCTTTATTGTCATCGTTTTGCGAGAATAGATGCTCCCGCGATATCTTTCCGACATACCGCTAATGACAATCACTGAAGTATTCACTTACCTCAGTAACCTAAAAAACACAACCTCATCTGGGTTAGATGGAATCAGCAACCGGATTCTCCGTTGTGCTGCGCCAGTGATTTGTACATCACTAACCTATGTATATAATCAGTGTCTAACCAAAGGCCACTTTCCATCAGCTCTCAAAATCGCTAAAGTGTACCCTCTTCTTAAATCTGGTTCATTGGACAATGGTCTCCCGAACAATTACAGACCCATTTCCTTACTATCATCACTATCTAAGCCACTAGAAAAACACATCCATAAAGTAACATTACAGTATCTAGTTCGCAACAAGCTTATGTTGACAGCCAATCAGGATTTCGACCAAAATATTCTTGCCATACGGCCCTAACAAACATGATAGAAAATTGGCACCAGAATATAAACAACAACAGTCTATGTGGAACTGTGTTTATTGATTTCAAGAAAGCATTTGATATGATAGACCATGTTATTTTAATTAAAAAACTCGAGACAATGAAAATTGGCCTTAATGTAGTCACTCTAATATCATCTTTTCTATCAAACAGAAAGCAAGTAGTATCACACAATAAATCTCTGTCCTCAAACCACTACCTTCAATATTGGAGCACTGCAAGGCTCTATTTCCTTGGCCCTCTATTATTTGCCATATATATTAACGATCTACCTTTGCATCTTTCGTCATCCGGCGATCTATTTGCAGATGACTGTACGGTGTACACAACGCTGAAAACTGTATTTTACTGGAGTCGTCTTTACAACAAGAATTAAATAATGTAGTTAAGTTGGAGCTATTCAAACCGTATGCAAATTAACATCACTAAAACAAAAGCAATGTTATAACAACCAGACAAAGACTTCAGACTCTAAGCCCACACACATCACTTCAACTTCACATCAATAACATGCCAGTAGAAAGTGTAATTGAGCACAAAACATTAGCCTAATCATTGATAGAAACCTAACCTTTAATTCCCATGTTCAAGCGCTCATTAAACAAACAGCGAAAAAAGTCTATCAACTCGCCAAGATTAAAAACTTCCTTGATGAGGACACAAGGAAACTATTCTATACTTCTCATATACAGACACACTTTGACTACTGCTCTACAATCTGGGACGGTTGTTCTAATTCAAACACCAAGCGACTTTACTCACTCCAGAAACGGGCCATGAGTCTAATTTATAGCAAACATTTATCTGACAATCCTAGCCTGTATAAACGCCTTCAGTTACTACCATTCCGCAAACGCCTGCTTTTCAATAAAGCTAAACTAATTTACAAAATCCTGCAAAGGAATGCCCCAAATTACCTTTGGCCTTTGTTTAAATATAATGCTAGAGACAGCAAACGTTTAAATATACTACACATTCCGAAGCCTAGGATTTACTTATACAAAACAAGCTTAATGGACTCTGCATCTCAGCTGTGGAACAATCTTCCACAGGAAATCAAAGACATCACCAATCCCTATTCATATAATCGCAAATTATTCGAACACTATCTCAATACGGATTACCTTCCCCCTTAATAATTGAGATAATAATAATAATAACAAAACCAATCACCTTTTTGTGGGCCAGTATATTCCACATGGCTAATAACAAGTGTCAGACCATTATCTAATATTACTGTGTCGTGTAGTTTTGATGTTTGCATTTTGCCCATGCCTTTATAATGCATATCTTTTATATTGTTACTGTTCTTTGTTAGCCTTGAATGATGTGTGAATGAAATAATGTATGAAAGAGAGTGATAGAAGGGCAGAATGGTAGACGGGCCTGCGTGCCCAATTCTTAACCCTTTGAAAATAAAGTTTGTTCGTTCGTTCGTTAGTTCTACTCTACTGATAGTAACTAAAATTTGCCGATAGTTCTATTCAAACTTAGATACTATAAACAGAATATATTCCGAACCAGAATAGATGTTCCACAGCAGAGTAGATATTTTTAGATGTCAGATAATTACTCTAAGTTAACCAGGTAGGAAGATCAGCAGGTTAATATAACAAACACTAATTTACATAAGCATTTACATCAACACATGTAGATCACTCAATACCTCTTAAAATGCTGTTTCAAAATTCTTGAGTTATTCTATGGACAGGGATCCTATTGCTAGTAATACGTGTGTCCGTTATCTAACACCTACAAGATCCCGTAGTGGCAAGACATCAATTAGTATTGGAGTCTTTAAAAAAAAATTTCGACCACAGTCACCTATTGGTGGTGAACAGAACCGGACAGGCAACCCAATTTGTGGTGAACAATCCCGGGCGGACAACCCACTTTGTGGTAAGTTAAAAAGAAATGAGGATGGGATCCCCAAATTCTAATAGCCAACTGTTAGAGAAACTTGAAAATGGCTCGTAAAGAATCCCTAGGGGAGGATAGTGATCAATATTTGAAGTTCTTCACAGAGGGCCAGTGGAGCCCCGGAAGTTCACAGTACTCCGATAAGGGGAATTTTCCCTGGTAAAATCTGAAATACTTGTAGTTTTCCGGCCACACTTGGCTCCACTCTTCTGTAGTAACTAATGTATTTGGTCTAATTAGCACTCTAACTCAACAAGGAAAACGACCAACACCTTGATACACATTATAATACTGTAATGAGATAATATGGTGGTGGGTTCCTGTGTATGTATGTTAGAGTGACATATGGTATCAGATACACGATTCAGCATAACACCATAAATGAGATAAATCAATCACTAGCCAAGAAGGACTTAAAGTTCCAAACTCTACACTAATATTAAGGTACACTGGTTTTGAGTTATAAATGGCACTAAACCAAATGTGTCTCTGAGTTCATCACAACAATAACCTATTGTCCCGAATGTAACATACTACTATTACTCTAATTGGTATTGGTGCACTCCCAATGGCACTCGAGCAATGTTCTTAGGTATGAGTCTACCGATGTAACTACTCTTGTTGTAGATCCTACGTGGGATGATGTTACCGGGGGTATCTTGGTTCTAGCGTCGAGGACAACACAGACTGTACTGACATGTACTTAGCTGTTCATTCCTGGGCTGCAGGGTTGTGGTATAGGAGAAACAGTTGAGGTAAAATGATGCTGTTCCTCCAGAATGACCACCATCAGCATACAGGTCTCTGCCCAGTTTTAGCACTCAACGTAACCACCACCCTTCACTCCCAGGAGAAGTATTATATCGACACACACACTCAGAAAAACTTCTGCTCTCTATATCACATTGTACAAGACTGGCACGTTAAGTTTCCGCTGTACTTTATATATCTCCCCCCACACAGCTTTATTAGTCTTCCACAATCTTTACAAAGAATTTCCCTCGACGTGACAATCACATTCTACCAACATCCATCTAATTACCGTCCAATTTCACCGATAACAATACTGTTTTTCTTCCTGTCTTTGTTGCCTGGCACAGAGTTTGTACCTGTAATGGAAACATCAACAGTGCTCTCTCTCTCTCTCTCTCCCTCTCTCTCTCTCTCTCTCTCTCTCTCTCTCTCTCTCTCTCTCTCTCTCTCTCTCTGACCTATGCAATTGTCTGCTAATGAAATCACATCACACGCTTGTACTATCTTCTCCGATGTAGGTCTCCCAGTTGACAGGTGACCTAATTACTTTGAGAATGCCAAAAGTCTTTGTTCCCGTTGAATCACACTGCATTTTCTTCCTGGGGTTTAACTTTTGGAAACTTAAGGAAACTGCTTGTCGTCTGTCCTTTCCATTTTAAACACTGTTGTCTATCTCTATATTTGTCCTTGTATATGGTGGGTTAATTCGTATGAAGACGGGCATGAGACATTGACATGTCACAGTAGGAAGACGTTAAACACCAACAGGACTTTTGGGGCAGCACTGCAAGAAACTGCAATATTGACAAGAAGAGAATACACCGGACAACATCAAATAAAGAAACATGGGAAACACAATGCAGGTGGGAGGACTTCGACTACAGAAGTTAGATAGCAGGTCAGCAAAGTAAAAGAATAATTCAACAAAGCTAAAGACTGATCATAGCGAACATTGACTTTAGATTCCGTATTAAATCAACATCAGTAAATTGAGGTCAATATCCGAGTACTGACGCCAGACCGTTTTTTTTTCTTTATAGTTGCATATCCCCTTCAGGACGTTGCAGTCAACACCAGCATTTTACTGCCGTTGTTGATGAGCTGGTAAGTCTCACGCTCAGTAGTTTGCCATTGCATTCTGAACGACCGGCTCCCATACCAACACGTTAAAACCAGCGAGTTACGTTCCGCTGCCAAATCGGTCACTGCTGTGCTTCGAACTCGGGTAAGCGGCACCACGAATCGCGCAGACATCACCATTGCCACGGAGACCGGCAGACCGATACTAATAAACCAAATGTAATGACCTCATGAGTCTAACAGCACGGACGCCATACCGACCTTTTAAAACTGGTAATAGGGAAAGCTTCAGCTAACCCACACGCAATAAGTCCAGTGCACTCTCTAGTAGTGGAAACTACTATAATAAGTAGTAGTACGTACATAATAGTTGCATGTCCTTTACATGACGTCGCAGTAAACCGAGCAATGTTTGGCTGCTTATTATTTCTTGGCAAGTTTGTGTTCAGTAGTTTGTCATTGCTTTCTGAACGACTCGCACTCATACCTTCTCATGAAATATCAACGCAGGTTGGTCTGCTGCCAAATCGCCCGCAAGTATGTTTCGAACGCGGTATGCGGGATTACGAATTGCGTCCCGTAACACCTTCGATACAGATCCGACTATAAGTCATAGGTCACAAAAAATCCTAAAATCATAACCTCTAACCAGTTAACGGGTATCTTGTTATATTTGCTCCTTCTTATGTTAGCGGAGCTTATAGTATCCGGTACAAGCTTGTATCTGAAGAATGGATGCCTGCCCGACAAGTATAAACTCATCCAGGTCCACTTTCACTGGGGGTCCAAACGAGACACAGGGGTCGGAGCACAGCATCGATGGGGTCTTCTTTCCCATGGAGGTAAGCAGGGTGTTGCTCTCACGACACGAGGGGTAGCTTGAAACAGCTGAATGGGGAGATTTAACAGTGAAATGCACAGACTGTCTCGGTATGCTCTCTCTCTCTCTCTCTCTCTCTCTCTCTCTCTCTCTCTCTCCCTGCCTCCCTCTCTCTCTCCCTCTCTCTATCCCTCTCTCTCTCTCTTTCACTCTCTCCCTCTCTCTCTCTCCCTCCCTCCCCCCCTCTCTGCTCTCTCTCTCTCTCTCTCTCTCACTCTCTCCCCCTCTCTCACAGAGTTATGTGTGAAAGAAAAAATGTAAGAGAACAGGAAGATAATAAGGTCAAAATGTCAGACAGGTCTGCATGCCAATGCTTACCCTTTAAAAATATGTTCGTTGGTTGGTTGGTTCGTCCGTTTGTTCTCTCTGTCTCTTGTCTCTCTCTAGCACTCTCTCTATCTCTCGCTATCTCTATGCATCTATCTGTGTCTCTCTACCACTCTCTCTATCTCTGTCTCTCGGTGATTCTCTCTAAATCTCTTTTTGTGTCTATCTCTCTCTGTCTCTCTCAATCTATCTCTCTATCCCCCCCCCCCTGTTTATGTCTTTCTCATTAACACCCACCCACCCAACCCCCCCCCCCCATATATATATATATATATATATATATATATATATATATATATATATATATATATCTGTGTGTGTGTGTAGTGTGTGTGTTTGCTTGTGCATGTATGCGCGTATGTGTGCATGTGTGTATCGTATAACATCTAATACTTATTAGAGATACCGCACAAGATACAGTGCTGTAATATTAATTGCTGTTGTTGTTCTGGTAGTAGTAGTAGTGGTTGTAGTTATAATAGTTATAATAGCATAGTAGTAGTAGTAGTAGTAGTAGTAGTAGTAGTAGTAGTAGTAGTAGTAGTAGTAGTAGTAGTAGTAGAAGTGGTGGTAGTAGTAGTAGTAGTAGTAGTAGTAGTAGTAGTAGTAGTAGTAGTAGTAGTAGTAGTAGTAGTAGTAGTAGTAGTAGTAGTAGTAGTAGTAGTAGTAGTAGAAGAAGAAGAATTAATAGTTGTCTTTGCTGTTGTCGCTGATTTGTAGGTGTAATTGTAGCAGTAGTAATATTAGTTGTACATTTAGTAGTAGTAATAGTAATAATAGTAGTAATAGTAATAATAGTAGTAATAGTAATAATAGTAGTAGTGGTAATAATAGCAGTAGTGGTAATAATAGCAGTAGTGGTAATAACAGTTGTAGTTGTAATATAGGGTTCCGAAACAGGGACAACGAAATTCAGTCAATCAGGTATCGTCTTAATACTGAAGGTTGGCTGCAATAGATCGCCAACATTCTCTATCTACCACCCTGGTTGTCAGAACAGACTGCTGTTTCCCACTGTAAGCTGTCTAATCACTGACTCTGTTTTAAACCCTTCCATCCCGTACGATGTGTACAAGTATGCTATGTCTTTAAATGTGGTCAAAATATTTAACATATCACTTTTTAATTTATTTCATCAGCTATGCATTCATTGCCAGCCTCTCTAGAACCTCTGTATGTGATTGTTTTGTTTTCATAAAATACAACCGAGTCTTCTGTATATCGATATTTTAGAGGTTCAATTCAATTTGAATTTATTAACTGATAAATACACATTATAGAAGGATAAGTATACAGCTACTGGCACCTGGCCATCTGGACAGACCATAGTTTGTTACATTGGACTTAAAAAGGGCATAATAACTACAACCCATGGCGGGGACCAATTGTTGAGGTATACCTCTTCATAGCATAAAATCTGGGCTATGTGTTTTCCATGCAGCATGATCTATCTCTCGACCTGCCTAGTTTATTCCAGAGGAAGGGTAATACCAATACATTTGGAACAAAACAAGTTACAGGAGCTGCTGGATCAGCAAAACATTGCTCTGTCCGCCTGTCAGAGCTTCCATCCTAGACCAGTTGCTAACCAAGGCTTAGGGCCTGGTCTGCCCTGTCATGACATTTAAACCTTAGGTTGCATTTCCTCGTACTAGGGTAAGGTTTGTACCCTCCCAATTGCACTTCTCCGCCCGAAGCCCTTGGCACAATGTGGGGTGTCGGGTTTTGTGAGCGTTGCCCGACATTCGGCGCTAACAGAAAGGAAGTAATACCGTCTACTGACATACGATATATCAGTCAAATCTGATTAAGAACTGGCGCCTGTATACCAATAACTATCAAAGCAAATCTAATAAGTAATATGTTTTATTTTTGGGCCGGAATAACGCAACCAAGTGTCATGGCGAACGCATGCAGTAGCCAACGGGTGCACAGTCATAACAACAGAGAGTGAATTGATTGTGAGTTTAATAAAGAACCGACATCCTAGCACTCGGGACATTCCCATACGCGCTCTGCCCTCATGTGCAACAACCAGAGAATAAATACTTGTGGTACCATTTGTAATCTGATTATATGTCCATCTGGCCGTTCCTGGGGTACTGAGTGTCGACCAGATCCCCGGGTTACTCCATGCAGCAACATTCTCTCCAGGGAATGATGGTGTGTCTGTTGTTTCACACAATATGCACGATCCCAAATGACTCTAACCACATCTGCCTTCTCTTGCTTATGACTCTCCTGGCTCCAGATCTCCTATGTCGTCTACGACTTCTCTCACCACTATCTCGTCTAAAACAGAGATGGGATGCCCCAGAAGAGCTGCTGGAGTAACTGTGAGAGATGGAATTGGGAACGAGGAAATCAGGGGAAGACCAGGTCTGAAACCTGCCATGCAATTAATTAAAGAACAACAAATTAAATTGGTTAGCCACCTCACAAGAATGTCCTGGTACCATCTGCCACAAGGAGCCACAACTATAATGGATACAGGACAAGGGGAAGACCACGTAAAATGTGGAGTGATGGTTTCAAGAACAACATTAGAAAAATAAATATCAACGTACAAAGAGGGTTTAAGAGAGCGCACTAAAGATCATTACCCCCCCCCCCCCCCCCCCCCGCTTCCCCCAAACACTTCACTGAGGTAACTGGAGGAAGAGAAGAAGAAGAAGTAAAACCTATAAAACCATTTCTATGTTATTTTCTGGGGAGATACAACAAAACTAAGAAGAATGGTTAATGTAATGCAAGAGCGGAAGCTGTTGTTGCTTTGTTATACCCTAAATCATGAAGAAATATCAATGAGGATAGTAGAAGACAAAACAATGAGCAAGAGATGAAGACACAGATCAACACACACATTAACAAACGCAGATATGCGCGGATCTATCAATACAAAAATAAATGGAATTAAAGATGTGGCAAAAGAAAGACATGCATGACTTCTGGACAGACAGGCAAAGCGAATTCATTGTAGGATAAGTGCCATCACAAAACTACTCGAAGGTTAATGCGTGAGATCACTACAGGCGAGAAACGCCTGGCACGGGATAGACATACATGGACATAAAGAGAGCGACACAAGACAGACATATAAGTGAATAAAGAGAGCGAAGCAAGACATACATATAAGTGAATAAAGAGAGCGAAGCAAGACATACATATAAGTGAATAAAGAGAGCGAAGCAAGACATACATAGAGGCGAATAAAGAGAGCGACACAAGGCAGACATATAGTTGAATAAAGAGAGCGACACAAGACTAGACATACTAGGTGAATAAAAGAGAATAACACAAAACAGTCGTATAGGTGAAACAAGAGAGTGACACTAGACAGACATATAGATGATGAATAAAGAGAGTGACACAAGATAGACATATAGGTGAATAAAGAGAGTGACACAAGATAGACATATAGGTGAATAAAGAGAGTGACACAAGATAGACATATAGGTGAATAAAGAGAGTGACACAAGATAGACATATAGGTGAATAAAGAGAATAACACAAAACAGTCGTATAGGTGAAACAAGAGAGTGACACTAGACAGACATATAGATGATGAATAAAGAGAGTGACACAAGATAGACATATAGGTGAATAAAGAGAGTGACACAAGATAGACATATAGGTGAATAAAGAGAGTGACACAAGATAGACATATAGGTGAATAAGAGAGTGACACAAGACAGACATATAGGTGAATAAGAGAGTGCACAAGATAGACATATAGGTGAATAAGAGAGTGACACAGAATAGACATATAGGTGAATAAAGAGAGTGACACAAGACAGACATACAGGTGAATAAAGAGAATAACACAAAACAGTCGTATAGGTGAAACAAGAGAGTGACACTAGACAGACATATAGATGATGAATAAAGAGAGTGACACAAGATAGACATATAGGTGAATAAAGAGAGTGACACAAGATAGACATATAGGTGAATAAAGAGAGTGACACAAGATAGGACATATAGGTGAATAAAGAAGAGTGACACAAGATAGACATATAGGTGAATAAAGAGAGTGACACAAGATAGACATATAGGTGAATAAAGAGAGTGACACAAGATAGACATATAGGTGAATAAAGAGAGTGACACAAGATAGACATATAGGTGAATAAAGAGAGTGACACAAGATAGACATAGGTGAATAAAGAGAGTGACACAAGATAGACATATAGGTGAATAAAGAGAGTGACACAAGATAGACATATAGGTGAATAAAGAGAGTGACACAAGATAGACATATAGGTGAATAAAGAGAGTGACACAAGATAGACATATAGGTGAATAAAGAGAGTGACACAAGATAGACATATAGGTGAATAAAGAGAGTGACACAAGACAGACATATAGGTAATAAAGAGAGCGGCACAAGGCAGACATATAGGTAATAAAGAGAGTGACACAAGATAACATATAGGTGAATAAAGAGAGTGACACAAGATAGACATATAGTGAATAAAGAGAGTGACACAAGATAGACATATAGGTGAATAAAGAGAGTTGACACAGATAGACATATAGGTGAATAAAGAGAGTGACACAAGATAGACATATAGGTGAATAAAGAGAGTGACACAAGATAGACATATAGGTGAATAAAGAGAGGGGACACAAGAAGACATATAGGTGAATAAAGAGAGTGACACAAGATAGACATATAGGTGAATAAAGAGAGTGGACACAAGATAGACATATAGGTGAATAAAGAGAGTGACACAAGATAGACATATAGGTGAATAAGAGAGTGACACAAGAAGACATATAGGTGAATAAAGAGAGTGACACAAGACAGACATATAGGTGAATAAAGAGAGTGACACAAGACAGACATAAAGGTGAATAAAGAGAGTGACACAAGATAGACATATAGGTGAATAAAGAGAGTGACACAAGATAGACATATAGAGTGAATAAAGAGAGTGACACAAGATAAGACATATAGGTGAATAAAGAGAGTGACACAGATAGACATATAGGTGAATAAAGAGAGTGACACAAGATAGACATATAGGTGAATAAAGAGAGTGACACAAGATAGACATATAGGTGAATAAAGAGAGTGACACAAGATAGACATATAGGTGAATAAAGAGAGTGACACAAGATAGACATATAGGTGAATAAAGAGAATGGCATAAAACAGACATGCATGGAAATAAAGAGAATGACATAAGACAGACATAAATGGAAATAAAGAGAGTAACACAAGACATACGTATATGTGAATAAAGAGATGGACACAAAACAGACATACATGGAATGGCACAAGACAGACAACAATAGGATTTAATGGTAATGAAGATATACGGCTATCCCAAGAGCAGAAAGGTTATGATGATGATGATGAAGATGATGATGATGATGATGATGATGATGATGATGATGATGATGATGATGATGATGATGATGATGATGATCTTCAAGAAACAGATGAATATAATAAATTGATAGAGAAATTAGACGTAGACCGTCAAGGCCTGTTCATTTTTGGGCTAGATTACGACTAAGACTAATGTGATAAAGGCTCTCTGGGGTCGAGTGAAACGCGCAGCAAAACAAACACATATCCCACATCTGGAGAGAATGATGCAGCGGGGATAAGGTGGGGTGGGGGGGGGGCGTGAGAAAAGGGTTTGAGCTACACTTAATCCATTGAGGAACAATGACGATCGTTCGATGAGGCGGCCCCTTAGCATGAGAACTCGTCATTGGCTACAGAAGAAGGGGACTGGGCACAATTAGGAATGATGTTGATTCTAGATTTCAAATGTCATATTTCAGCATGTTATGGCGAGAAATAAACATAAACACTTAGAGATATCTGGTAAAATCGAAAGGACAAGAGCATGGGGACAGATTAACAGATATATACCTGGTTAACTGATCGTGAAACGGTTAGCATGGCCGAGCGGTTAAGAGTAATCTTTCCTAAATATCTTATGTGCTTATTCAACCCCAGCGCCCTGTCATCACATCACATCATCATCATCATCATCATCACATCATCATCATCATCATCATCATCATCAATCATCATCATCATCGGTCATCTCATCATCATCATCAGGTCATCTCATCGTCTCATTCAAGTCCTCATCATCGTCATCGTCATCATCATCATCATCATCGTCATCGATCGTCCCCATCACATCACACCATCATCATCTCTCATCATCACATCATCTCATCATCATCATCATCATCATCATCGTCATCATCATCATCATCATCGTCATCATCATCGTTATCATCATCATCATCATCTTCATCGTCATTATCATCATCATCATCATCATCATCATCATCGTCATCATCATCATCATCATCATCATCTCGTTATCATCACATTCAATCATCATCACCATCACCACCATCACCATCATCATCATCATGTAATCATCATCGTCATCATCATCATCATCGTCATCATCATCATCATCACCATCACCATCACCATCACCATCACCATCATCATCATCATCGTCATCATCATCATCATCATCATCACCATCACCATCACCATCACCATCATCATCATCATCATCATCATCGTCATCATCATCATCATCATCATCATCATCATCATCACCATCACCATCATCACCATCACCATCATTATCATCATCATCATCATCATCATCATCAAGTGCTATGCTAGCTGGCGTAGGAGTTCATGACTCCCACAGATCTCGGTTTTTGGCTTTCAGGATCAACTCTGCTGATATTTGTCCATGCCGCCGTCTCAATCCATCCAGCATCGTTTGTCTTGGTCTGCCTCTGCCTATCTTCATCTCCATCTTTCCAGTTACCAGGATGTTCTCCAATGCCTCTCTTCTAATCATATGACTAGTCAGTTGGACTAAAATGTTGACTTCCCGTCCTTGACTTGGAGACGTAAATTACAAGTACCCCAGAAGTCGAGTGGGTTCGCCTGATGGCAAGGAACACTGGTAATATGGAAAGCTAATACATATGCAACAATCAGTCTAGTAGTGGCAACTTCTAGAAGTAGGAGCCCGTGTATGGACTACGCTTGAGTTCAAAGCGAGCGTTAAAAAAAAATAATCGTGACAGGAACACAGACCTGATTTAGAAGTCCGATGATAGTGTGAGATTCAAAGTCACCATTACTCATGCTATCAGAATGACACATGATGATGATGATAATGATAATGGTGATGGTTCTGATTACATTATTTCTGACTCTTCTCTCGGCAGGTTCACTTTGTTCACAAGCAGAGACGGTACCCTAACGTCAGCGATGCCTCCCCAAATCCTTTCGGTTTGGCAGTTCTCTCGTTTCTCTTTCAGGTCAGTATATTCAGAATAGTCTTGTCTGTTGACTGCCTGACCAGGAGACGAACTGCTTTGCCTCTGTACTGGTTCAGACCTTCCCACGAGGCGTTGTGGGCAGCTGCAGTTTTTGTTCTAGTGCCATGTGTGTTGTGCTGAGGGTTAGCGTCCCCCATTACCAGTATTCCTTGCCATCAGGTGAACCCTCTCCGACTTCTGAGGAACTTGTAATTTACGTCCCCATGTCAAGGGCGAGAAGTCAACTTTTTAGTCTAACGGACCGGCGTATGGAACGAACCCACTGGCAAAAGAGGCCGTTAATCGCGATAAAGATCTCAGCCACTGTGATCTTCAAACCTACTGGTGCTCCTGAAGCCCAAAGTTCCGCTCGCTTGTTGTCTCGCACTCCCATATAATGGGAAGAGGAAAAGAATAAGACACATCAACGAGTTGATAAGTGGATGTCAGAGTCGGGTCACAGATATTGACTGACTGACTGACTGACTGACAGACTGACTGACTGACCGGCACCTTGCCGACTTGATAGACGATAGTGTGTAAATTGAGTTATACCTCTCCAAAGCACAACACTTTAGGTGAATTTAGAGACAATGTGTTGCCCATGCAGCATGATCCCTCTCTCGGTCTGCCTAGTTTACTCCAGAGGAAAGGTAACACCAACACATCTGGAATAAGACAAGCTGCAGAAGCTTGCCGGATCAGCTGAGTAATGCTTTAATTGTCCTCCTGTCGGAGCTTCCACCGTACACCAGTTACAGATCAAGGCTTAGGGCCTGGTCTGCCTTACCATGACATTTAAGTCTTTAGGTTGCATTAGGGTAAGGCCCTCCTCCTCCTCCCTATGCCGTATGTATAATGGAAGGCTCAACGGGCACTCCTCCTTGCCTAAGATAAAGTACTCTTTTCACTCCGCAAGGCGTATTAATTAGACATATAGTGTTACACTCATATTTTTAGAGACCTAACGGCAACCGGCCCTGCAGCACCATTCTCTCCAGGCCGTGATGATCTATCTCAGTAGCTCCCAAGCTTTCCAAGCAGCGGGCCATATCTATTATTTTCGGTAGTTAAGCGGGCCACAATGTTATAAAATTATAAAAGTCGTGCAATATCATTCTTACCTTTCTTAACTTTCGTCAACAAAATTCTAAAACTTTAAAGGCAGTCAGTGTCTTCATAATGTTTCGTTGCGAACTGAAGAGGTGCATTCGATAATATCTGAGAATAACAATTAGGAGCAGAGTAAATTATCGCACGCTGATAGGGAGCTCCGAAAGCATTTTTGAAATTATTAAATTATATTATATTAAATAACGAGGTCTCGTGTGCCACTTTCTGACCGCTGGCGGGCCATAAGTAGCCCGCGGGCCGTGGTTTGGGAATCACTGATCTATCTGTTCTTCTGCACTATACACACGATACGAAAATGCCCCTACCACGTCTGCCTTTTCACGCACCAAAACCCCACTGAGTGGTGCAGACCCAGCCAATCTGTCCACCTGTTCGTTTCCCACCAGACAAGCAGGTCCTGGGGGGGGGGGGGGAAATCCAACAGATACTCCTCATTTTTGATTGTTGGATGGAAGCCTGCAACTCCACCCAAAAACACGCCTGTCTTCATCTTCCTCAGCATACTTTGCGAGTCCGTTACAATCACGACATAGAGTGATGTTTGTCCCCCAGCCAGCGGATCGCTGGGAGGGGGGGGGGGGGGGGTGAAGAGGTGGAAAAGGAGAAGTAGAAGGAGGATAAGAAAAAATGAAGAAGAAGAAGAAGAAGAAGAAGAAGAAGAAGAAGAAGAAGAAGAAGAAGAAGAAGAAGAAGAAGAAGAGTGAGAAGAAGTAGAAGAAGAAGAGAAGAAGTAGTAGAAAAAGAAGAAGAAAAAGAAAAGAGGAAGAAAAAAGGAAAAAGAATAATAATAATAATAATAATAATAATAACAATAACAATAACAATAATAATAATAATAATAATAATAATAATAATAATAATAATAATATAATAATAATAAAATAATAATAAGAAGAAGAAGAAGAAGAAGAAGAAGAAGAAGAAGAAGAAGAAGAAGAAGAAGAATGCTCAAATAAGTAAACAGAGGAGCTTACAACGTTAATTATGATAATGCCGGTGGTAATAATAATATAATAATAATAATAATAATAACAACAATAACAATAACAATAACAACAACAACAACGACAACACCAACAACAACAACAACAACAACAATAATAATAATAATGGTGACAATGACATTGTCTGATGATAATGCATTTTGTTTTCGTTGCCAGATTGGTGACAGCAATCCTTTCCTGGAAAAGCTGAGTCCCTATTTAGATCAAATTCCCAACCCAAGTAAGTGTTGCACTGCCTCTAGTTCTGAGGCAAGCACGAATGCTTTCACTGTTCAGATTCTATTAGGGGGCTTCAAATGAAAGAGAAATTATAATATCCGTGACATTGTCTTGTAACCTGTCAATATTATTGTTCAGGATGTAAAGAGTTTTAAGCATTTGACTTGACATCACGACGTAGACGAACACAGTGACGTCACAAGGACAGTTTAAAGATGAACGCAGAACTTTTGGTATGCATCAAAGTGGAGCAGCGTTCTTTTATCCGTTGTTGATCAGTGAAGGGGTGAAACCTACAGAAATTCATTGGAGAATGAAGGCCCAGTATGATGATGCATGTCTGTCAGTCCATGCAAGTGTATGAGCAGAGAAAGAAGTTCGGTTACTTCTGTGAAGAGGAACAGCAGGTGGCGCATGAGTGTTTGCACACGCGACCAAGAGGAGTTTTTCCTACTGGAATCCAGGGCACTTTATCCGCGCTGGAGGACTTGTATTGAACGCAGTAGTGAAACATCCAAAAGTGATACATTTGTTCTTTACTATTTAAGAATATATTTAAAATTTCTGCCAGTTTTTAATCAAGTGTAATTTTAAAAACAGAAGCCATAACAATATCTTGCACGATTTATTCCCTTTCATATTTAGGTGCTGTCGTCAGGTGGTTACTGCAAAGTTATATATCATACATATCTCTGCAGCAACTCTGAAGTTATATATCATGACTTTTCGAGAGTGACTTCCCTTGGAGCAGGATGGCAGGGGCATTTTTCCGTCCCCTAGAATGGAACGTGTGTTTGTCTTAATGTTTGTAGTTTAAATGTGTTTTTCTAGGTGAAATGGAGTTCGGACCGTGCAATGGAGTTCGTGCACGCTCGCCGGGACTCCCTTCGGCATATCATCGGCGCCCGATGGCGATACTTAAGTCAAACACGACGACCAGACGACGACCGGCAAGGACACAGCGTCGGAAAAGAGCAGGCGCACGCAGAACGCGGTTAAAATGTGACGGATTGGGCATCGGACACGTTCGAGTACTGTACTGGAACTGTGCATCATTTAGTCAACGCCGACCCATTCTTGAAAAACTACTCTACGGAAACGATATTGTGGCCTTACAAGAAACACAGCTCGGCGACGGAACAGTCAATGTCGCTGGGTGTCAGGGCTTCCTTAACAGGCTGCACGGCGGGCAGGCCTTTCTGGTCCGCGACAACATACTGGTGTCTGAGATCGAAATGTTCGCCTGAAACAGTGATGCCCTGCAAATGCAGGGATTAAGAATAATGACGCCAGTGCAGCTTGTAATCGTGAACGTTTATGCGCGTAATGGGAAGGTCGACGTGCGACAATGGCAGAGTTTGTTCGGTATGGATGAAAGGCATATCATCTACTGTGGGGACTTCAAAGCCAGAGGCAGTCAATGGGGGAATAGCATCACCAATAGACAGGGAGAAGATCTGGAGGACGCCCTGGCATCTGCTGCCCTAGTCTGTCTGAATGATGGGAAGATCACTAGAATGGCCACTCGACCAGGTGATTCTGACAGCGTCATTGACTTAGCCCTGGTGTCGCCCACCATGGCACCAAGGTGCCGGTAGGGCACACTGGGGTACCACAACAGTGGCCACTACCCTTGTGTCATCCTGATCGAGAAAGACAGGGCCAGGAGTCAAGGAAACAAGAAAAATGCCTTCCCGTATGACAACACTGGTAAAGACGCCATAAGCAAGATCAGAAGAAGAAAACTAACTTCCTCCCGCAGGAGACAAGAAAGATGGCTGCAGCCACCATGGTGGAATGTAGAGGCCGAGAATGCATGGCTGGGAAAGAGGCAGGCTGTCAAAGACTCGCAAAAAGCCAGAAAGATTAATATGCCACAGGGTGAGCTGGCGAACCTGAAGACTGAGGTCCATAGGACGATGGCTTTATTGAAATCCTGCGCCAAACAGGCCAAGGCCGAGAAATGGGACGAGTTCTGCATGAAGGTGTGCTCCGAGCGATCTCTTACGACATTCTGGCGCCTCCATAAGCGCATGAACAGTGCTGCACGACGTAGGGGTATTCCAGACGCTCAAGGCACAGACCTCACATGGAAAATGTCGGATGCGGACAAAGGTAAGGCCCTTCTTGCACGCTACATAGAGCAGACTGACCAGAAACACGAGCCCGCCAGACAGAGGGCCACATCGACATTCTCTCAGTTGTGCGAGGGAGTCGAGACAGACGAAGAATGCATAATCACAGCGGAGACAATACGTGCGATGCTCAAGAAATCACCTAAAACAGCCCCAGGCCAAGACGGCATCCGATATGGTGACCTACTGGCGATGTCAGATGATGGCATGGAAGAACTGGTCAGAGATTTCAACACCAGTGTCTAGAAGGGTCAGATCAAAGAGGAATGGCTACACAGCTACTTGCTGCCGCTGCCAAAACCGAACAAAGACTATTCCAAGATAAGCGGCTACAGAATCATTACGATGCAGAACACTGCTGGCAAGCTACTGGAGAAAATTGTAGCACACAGACTTGCTTGTGACTTGGAACAACTCGGCTGCTTCCCGTCCACACTTGGAGGATACAGACGTAACAAAGAGTCATGGCTGGATGCGGCAGTCTTTGCTCAAGATGTTTACGAAGGATTTCAGGTCAAAGAAGAGACGTGTGCGGCCACCATAGACTTAGAGGACGCTTACAATAGAGTATCCCTCGAGCACTTGATGCAAACCCTCCTCAGACTGAAAGTGTACCCTCACCTTGCACGATGGATAGCTGCAGTTCTGCTCCAAAGGAAGGTGTTGCTAAGATGCGGGAGATGGTCTTCTGAGCCGATAACGATATGTCCAGGATTGCCGCAGGGTTCACCACTGTCACCAGTACTATTCAACGTGTATACGGTGCCGATCACTGAACAACAGTTGGACGGGAGGGGTAGGACTCTGTCATTTGCTGACGACATTCTCGTGTTTCGACAGGGTCGAGATAGACAGGCGGTTGCCAATGATATGCAGGGCGAACTAGATCGAATTTCCTCATGGTGTGCTGATGCCAGTGCCATTGTCAACCCTGCAAAGGCATCGGTTACATGGTTCTCCCTAAACAACCATATTGTGAACACAGACCTGCCGGCAGTGAGAATGGATGGGAGCATTTTGAGTAGAACCCAGTCAATGACATATCTTGGCGTGAGGCTTGATCGTAGCTTGTCTTTCAGAGATCATGTCGATTATGTCATAACGAAAGCTCGAAAAGGTTTGTCAACAATGAGAGTCATGGTAACTGCCAATATTGAGCAAAGACTGCTAATACTTCTGTTCCAAGGACTGGTGCTTTCACGCATCGAGTATGCCCTGGCCATCCTCACTGTCAGCCCTACACAGATTGGAAGACTTGAAAAGGTACAAAACGAAGCCATGCATTACATTTTGGGCTGCACGAGAGCAATGAGATACCTCCTTGACTTCCCGACAATGGAACACAGGATCAAGATCTGGAGAGCTCGTGCATACTTAAAAATAAGTGCAGATGAGCGGCATCCTCTGCATGAAGCTATATTCAGAGAAAAGGGTGACAGGCTAAAAAGGGGCAAATCATGGATGGGTCGGGCGGAAGATGTTGTCAGACAGGTTTGCAGTCTTACCAGTATCAACCCCGGCAAGGAATGGGTGCCGGTGCCTCCAGCTTTTAAGTGCACTTTCTCCTGCATTATCACACTCCACAGACGGTGCAGAGCGCAGAACCCTGCCGCTGTCAATACAGAGGTCAACACGCTCATCTATGAACACTCAGATAACCGCGAAGTGCTTATCTATACAGATGTATCTGTTGTAAAGCAGTAGAGAAGTGCACGGGCATTTACAAGCCAGTTCAGCGGGCCGAACCGTTCAAGAATCCAGTGGTGCCCACTCTATGACCACGAGCAGCATGACGATGGAGGTGATGGCAGTAACACAGGCTTTCATATGGCTGGAATCACAGCATTATACCAATGTGTGTGTACTAAGTGATTCAATGAGCATGATTCAGAAGATCGAAGCTGGATCTGTACGTAGACAGTGAACTGAGTCGCTGCGGAAGTCTGTTGTCCGTAAAGTCACCTTCATCTTCGTCTCGGGACATGCGGGAGTCGAGGGATTTGAACGAGCTGACAAACTGGCTGGCTCTGCACCCCCTGTAGATGGACAGCCCATCGATCGTGCAGATGTTATTAACGCCCTTAAAGATATATCGTCTTCTTCTTCTTCTTCTTCTTCTTCTTCTTCTTCTTCTTCTTCTTCTTCTTCTTCTTCTTCTTCTTCTTCTTCTTCTTCTTCTTCTTCTTCTTCTTCTTCTTCTTCTTCTTCTTCTTCTTCTTCTTCTTCTTTCGTTCGCCTGAAATATGTTTATAACTGCAATGTTGTCTCTTGTATGAATCTAACAGTCCTGTTTAGTTCACTCAGCGGTCCACAGAGTTCATCTTCCACTGTTGTCTCTCTAGGTATGAAGGTTCGCCTGGATATGTTGTAGTTTTGGCAATCCTGGAGTATGTGCTCTGCTGTCTGCGACGCCAAACCACATGTGCACATGGCTGAGCCACCAATCTTGAATTTTGTATACATGTGGTTGCGTAATCTATTGTATCCTGTTCTGAGGCGCAGAAGAATGACCTGTTCTGGTCTGTCCATAACGTGGTAGTCGTCTTGAGAAGGGTTTGCTGGCCTGATTGATTTGATCATTCTTTTCTTTTGATGGTATGTAATGGGCACATCAGGTTGTTCTTCTTTTGCTCATTCCTTAACCAATCGATCAGCACTTTCGTTTCCGGGGACTCAGTGGGATGGTATCCACTGTATGGTGACCTTATGCTGACTGATAAGTTCAGAATGTAGTGTCCTTAGAATTGGCAGTTTCCCAGACAGGAGCGCCTCTATTACGGATTTTGCTTCTGTCAATATCACCACAGGTTGTGTACTATGGCTGGTATTTTGTGGCTATCTTGATTGCCTCAATTTCAGCATCATAGTTATGGCAGTACTTTCCTGTTGGAACTCTGATCCGTGTCCCTAGTATTATTTGGGTATTCTATGTACACTCCCGCTCCTCCATTTCGAACAGCATTTTGTGCTGACCCATCTGTGTAGACTCGGATCTAGAGGTCCTGTGGGTATTCGTCATCAAGGAAGCTGAGAGGGGCTGTTCTGCGCTGTACACTTTTCTGTTCATCCTTTCCTCTCACTTTTGTCTGGATTTGTAGCGATAGTATATGTTCATCTTTCCACGGGGTTCGCTCTGGAATAGTTGTCAGGGGGATACCAACTGTGGGAAGATCGATGGTTTCTCTGCAGAGTTGTTTGGTCTGGTGGATGACACTATTTCTTGTCAAGTTTTCAAATCGGTTCTTCATAGGGTGGCCTGGCAAGCTGAGGAACTTTTCTGCTTGTATTAGTGTTTTTGTATCTCTGTGTTTTCTTAGAGCTTGTGTCCTCCCCATTTTCTCCATTGCTACTATAGGGGTTGATCTCATCCCTCCTGTGATGACTCTAAGAGCTTGACTTTGCACCTTGTCCAGCTCCTGTAATGTGGTTTTTGATGCTGAACACCACGCAGTTGACCCTTCCAAGTGTGGTCGTATGCTCTGTTGATAAACTCTGCTAAGCGTTTTCCCACTGGCTCCCCAAGTGGTTCCACTTAGCTTTCTCAGGATGGCTATTTTACTTGTGGCTTTTGCTATTGCTTTTTTGATGTGTTTTCTCCACGTCAGCCAGTCGTCGAATGTTACACCAAGGTATGTTGGTTCTGTATCTTCTCTTAGGGGTGCTCCATTTATCTGAATGATCCCTGCCTTTTGTTTCGGATAGATAGAGTGGTTCTGCACTTGTCAGTGTTTATGCTGACACACCATCTATCCGCCCATGCAACAAATGTATCTACAGCTCTCTGTAGCAATATGGCGGCCACTGATGCTTGTTCATTTGTGCTCCATAAAACCAGGTCATCAGCGTACATTGCCGCTTTAATTCCATACGGTAGATTAGCAACAAGATCATTGAAGAAGATTAGAAAAAGTGTTGGGGACAGGACTCCGCCCTGGGGAACACCGTGACGCAATAATACTTTCTTGCTCTTGAGACCGTCTATCTGTACTCAGGCTCTTCCATTGTGCAAGTATGCTTTCACCAATTTGTACATTCTTCCATTGACTTTACAGTTTCTCAGTTTCTTCATCAGACCTTCTTTCCAGACTTTGTCAAAGGCTTTCTTCAGATCTATCCAAGCCGCAAGTACCAGCTTCTTCTCATTGAATGCATCCTCAAGTTCTTGAGAGATGTCGCTTAAAAGTCGATTAAAAGTCGACAGGGTCGATTTCATTGCACCGGGTGTTATCCCATATGGCTCGGTCTCTTTCCGTAGCACGGAAAGCGTCGCACAAAGCACGAACTCCGTAGCTTTTAGCGACGACCCACAGGAGTCTCCGAAACATTTAACTCGTAAACCGAAGGACGCGGCCCGGAATCGAACCCACAACCTTCGGAGCACGAGTCAAACGGCTTGACCACTTCGCCACAGAGACTCCCAGTCTGAGGTAAGTTGTCTAATCTTCTGTAGAGTAGCATTGCCTGAAAGCAGCCTGTTGTAGCACAAGGATGTTTGCACTTTTAATGTTCCACTGTAGTCTGTGATTGATGACGGGTTCCATTGTTTTGCAGAGACAGCTGGGGAGGCTAATGGGTCTTAACTGGAGGCAATGGAATTGTCTTTCCCAGATTTTAGGAGGGGTATCATGATTGCTTCTCTCCAGACTTGTGGAACACTGCCTAAGGTCCATGTGTTATTAAAGATCCGTAGCAGCTTTGCTTTGGCCTCTGTTCCTAGGTTCCTGATCATTTCATTGGAGATACCATCAGCTCCTGACGACTTTCTCATTGTAAGTTTTGATATGGCTAGCTCCAGTCACTGACTGTGATAGGTGCCTCCATAACCTCATGTCCTATTTCCTTCTGTCCTGTATGTTGCCATTTCTCTCGAATCTCTTGTTGTTTCTCTAGACTAACTTTGATATTGTTATCTTGTGCGAATGAGTCCGCAAAATGGTCAGCTGCTTGCTTTCCTGTTAAGATGTTTCCGTCTTTATGTAGTGCAGTTTTTGAGTTTCTCCCTGTGCCCTCATCGTTAAGCTATTTTATTAGTTTCCACAACTTCCTTTGTATCTCTTTCAAAGTTCAGTGACTCTGTTTTCTCCTGCCAGCTTTCCGTCTAGCCTGCAGCTGGGCCCTTTGAAATTTGGCTTTCTGCGTGCTGATATTTATTGTGGTGCTCTTGGCTGGGATTGGCCTCTGCTTGCCTTCTACACACTTCCACATCATTATGCAACTGTTCAAGTTCACTACTCCAGTAGGGTTTATAATGTTTACGGGCTCCTCTTGGCATTGTTTCTCGTGCTGCCTGTAGTATGCATTTCCCAACTCTCCAACTAATTTATTTATGTCCTTCTTAGTGTTCAGGTTTCTAACCAGTATGCTGGTGCGATGCATGTACATTGCCCAGTCTGCTTTCTTGAAGTTCCACCTCAAGAGGGTGCTACTGTCACTTACAAGCTCATTTTCTACAGTTAGAAAGACTGGCCGGTGGTCAATGCCAGCAAGTTGTTTCCCAACAATTCGTGTACTGTTCCACTCCAGGTCTGGTTGAATGAAAAGCCAGGTCAGGTGTAGTTGTAGTGTGCCATGATCTCGAGTAGAAGGTATGTGGGTCAGACGGCTTGTTAATCAGGACGAATCTATTCTCATCCTGCCAGTCTTCCAGTCTCTCTCCTCTCTGGTCCAAGTGATCATAGCCCCAGCTCTGCGAGTGGCTGTTGAAATCGCCACACACAATCATTTTTCCGTTTAATAGTAGTGTGTAAGTGCCTGTGGGCGGTAATTTGGACTGTAGTAATTGATCAGGTGAAGGTCTGTATTGTCTGTCTTAAGGTTAAGTGCCTGATACTCAGCCCCTTCCATGTAAACTTCAATTTGGGAAGCAGGGATGTTGTTTTTGACCTGTTGCCTGTCCTTTTGGTCAGCTATAGATATGTCGAGAACAGAGGACTTTGACGTCAGTGAATCCACATCGCTGTCCAGGATGAAAGACTTGGGAGTAAGAATTGGCACGGCCAGACACGAGAGGTACATCGGGAAAACGAGGTGCCTCGTCAACCAACACAGAACTGGCACTATTAGCCACCGAACGCTGATGCATGTGCTGGGGGGAGGATCTGAGCACCTGTGGACCTATCCGGAGTGCAATAAAGATACCCCAACAGATAACTGATTATATATCATCTGAAGTGAATAATTGAATTATACTTCGGCTGAAATACTTGACTGGTTAATTTTCATTGGATGATTAATCGTATATGCCATGAATGCAATGAAGCGATGCGGGTCATTCTGGGATGCACCAGAGACACTCCAGTAGTGTGTATGCGTTACATCCTTGGTCTGCCTACTGTTGCTGGTAGGCACAAGGTGATGCAAGCGAAGGCATACCTCAGAGTAGCTGCAGACACAGATCACCCGTTGCATGAGGCGCTGGACGTAGTTAAGGGTCAGAGACTGATAAGAGGGAAATCATGGATGGCTCAGGCGGAGGATACGATCAGACAGGTGAGCCCCTTGGAAAACATCAGGCGAGGAGAGGAGTGGGTCAGGGTGCCAGCAGTGCAGTCAGACCTGTGCAGAGTTGTAATAACATTGAGCCGGGAGTGCAGGGAGTGGCCAGCAGGGGCCACGGAAGTGGAAATTCAGCAACTAATTCAGGAAAATTCTAGCCCGGGTGATGTGATTATCTACACGGATGGGTCAGTGTTGAGAGGTAGGAGAAGTGCCTGGGGGTTCTTGGCAAAAACTAATGGTCGGCGTTTGGTGAAGGAGAGCCTGGCGTATGAAGACACTACATCTAGCTTAAGAATGGAGGTGGAGGCGGTCAGTGCAGCTTTCCACTGGATAGAAAACACGATACATACACACATTGTGATTGTAACTGACTCAGAAAGCATGCTGAGAAGGGTGAGAACAGGCAAGCTTCGTGCAGAGTGGCTTGCTTCGCTTCGGAGGTCACGGGTAGCAAGCATCACCTGGATCTTTTCTCCTGGGCATGCCGGTGTGCTGGGGAATGAACAGGCGGACAGATTGGCTGGCTCGGCAAAACTTGGTTGACTATTGATGCATGACAAGGCAAACGTGGTTGCGGCCTTGTGGGAGCACGTGTACACCTCGGAGGAGCAGATGGATCACCATAGTCTGGTAAGAATGAGACAGCGAGGTGTGACGAGGGGATCTGGCCAACGCTCGACGCTCAGAGGAAAGGCGAGACGGACATATAATCAGATTGCTACTGGAACTATTAGTGTTGGAACTCTTCGCTGGCTGCTGGGGATGGGGACGGAGCGCTTATGGGAATGTCCCGAATGCTGTGATGTCGGTTCCTAAATCAATCAATCAATCAATCGTATATGCCATGAGCTTATATATTCGCTGAAATGATGTCATTACGTTATAATACAACATGTCTGCTACCATATTGACAGCTTTTAAGACATAAATGTGACACACTCCTAATTCCCACTTTCTGACATCCATTTTTGTTTGGTCCAAACATACTTTGTTGTTTGGCACTGAATCTATTAAAACACATATTCACTGATATTGTTCGAATACGGAGCCTCAGTTATTCCCACAGTAGTCTCAAATTTAAAATGAAATCCTTCTGTTTGCACAAAAACTTACAAAACTGCCTAATTACTAATACCTCGATATATTTGAGCAAATGATTTTTTTTTTTTGGCGTCGTATACAATATACGAGACTTTGTTTCTTAATTTAAAAACAAATTAAATTAACCTCACGTGATACATAACTTCAGAATAAACATGACGATGTGGAGCGAAATATGTCTGACCATAAATCGTGCAACATATTTTAATGCGTCTGTGTTTAAATGCATTAAGATAAAATTTTCGTTTTAGATACTATTCGCCCTTACTGCTGAATGTTCGTGGTTAGTTGCATAATATGTATATGTATATATCTTTTATACCTTTAATAACGTTTTCGTTGCAACTCCTTTATTCTACAGACGACGAAGTTGAGGTTCCAACGCTCAAATTGTCAGAAATGATTCCTCCCAGATTCGACTTCTTCCGCTATGCGGGCAGCCTAACCACGCCTCCTTGCTATGAGTCGGTCATTTGGTCAGTTGCTACAGAACCAATAACCATCTCTGAGCAGCAGGTAGACACTGACAACTTGTACAGTAGCAATAGAGAGAGAGAGATAGAGAGAGAGAGAAAGAGAGAGAGAGAGAGAGAGAGAGAGAGAGAGAGAGAGAGAGAGAGAGAGAGAGAGAGAGAGAGAGAGAAGGGGGTTGGAGAAATAGACACTTAAGATGGTACAGTAGCAATAAACATTTCAGAACGAGAGAGAGAGAGAGAGAGAGAGAGAGAGAGAGAGAGAGAGAGAGAGAGAGAGAGAGAGAGAGAGAGAGAGAGAGAGAGAGAGAGAGAGAGAGAGAGAGGAGGGGTAGGACACAAAAAACTGGTACAGTAGAAATAGAGATTTCTCAGAGACAATTAGACACAGTTGTCCCCATTATGCCCAGAGGCCAAGCCACCCAAGTATTTAAGTGAACGAACAAATTATGAATAGTTTAGCGGCAACAGAGATGTGGTTCCCAAAACGAATGTTGCGAATACCTTGGACTACCAGAGTAACTAAGAACGATTGCATGGAAGATATTAATGAAACTTGAAAAACTATAGATAATTACTCGTATAAGAAAGAGACAAACAGATTTCAGTGGCCATGTGATAAGAAACGTTGGAGAACATCGTGACAACGGGAAAGATCAGTGAGAAACGAGACAAAGGCAGACCGAGAGATTATGATGCTGGATGAACTGAGATGGCGGTATAGAGGAATATCATCAACAGAGTTGATCTAGAACATAAAGAACGAACGAACGAATGAAAGAATGAACGAACATTATTTTCAAAGGATCACAAATTGGGCAGGCAGGCCCGTCTTACATTCGGCCCTCCCAATCACCCATCTTTCGTTCATCATTGTGCATGTTACAATCACATAGGAATAGAACACTGTCAAATGAATGTTGCAAATATAAGCAATGCATATTACCATGGTATGCGACGGTTAGACAGGCAGACACATATACACACGCACATTCATAGACACATTCATACAAACCTACATACATACTTGCATCATTTACCCAAACACTTAGTTATGCACCCACTTGATAACACACAAATACACACTCCCTTGTATACACATATACTTTCTCACCGAAGTCTGAGGAGATACATGGCTGCCTACGCCAGTAGGTAGGACACATGATGATGATGATGTCTTCCACTTGTTGTTTCTTCGTCAATCTTGCTAGCCGCTACTGAGTTTCTCTAGCTGATTGCTCTTCGTAACGATGTATTCTGTGTCACTTGACCACAGCTGGAGAAGTTCCGAGCTCTGTACAATGAAGCTCATGACCATCTAGTAAATGATTTTAGACCCATTCAGCCACTGAACGACAGAGATGTGCTTACCACGAAGAAGCCTAGCGCTGAGTGAACATACCTGGATTTGGAATCTACATATGTGTAAGTATATGCTCACTCAGGCTTTGTATAGTTGGTTGCTTGGCTGATTAGTTGGTCGATTGACTGGAAGGTTGATTGACTGGAAGGTTGGTTGATTGCTTTATTGATTGGTTGTCAATTGTTTGATATGTTGGTTGATTAGTTGATTTATTTATTTGGTTGTTTCGGGATTTGAGATTTAAATATTGAGCACAACCCACTACTGGCAACGCTGAAACTGAGAGCGAAGAGAGCTGAGAGCGAAACTCGAGTCTAGTGCTTCCACATTGACGTGGATGGGCCTTAGGTTTATACCAGAATAAGATCAGCGTTGCCAGTATTGAGTTGTGCTCAATATTTAGATTTGTTAATTGTTTGTTTGTTTGTTTGTTTGATTGATTGGTAGGCTGGTTGCTTGATTACTTGGTGAGTTGGTTTACTGATTGATTTGTTACTTGGTTGTTCTGGTTGATTGGCTGGTTGGTTTTTTGGTTGGCTTGTTGATAGACTGGCTGGCTGGTTGTTTGATTGGTTTGTTGATTGGTCGGTTTGTTGTTGGTAAGTTGGTTGATTATTTAGTTGTTTTCTATATTGGTTGGTTGACTAGTTGGTTATCTTGTTAATTGGTTATTTCATTGATTGGTTTGTTTGTTGGTTTATTTGTTGTTTGTTTAGTTCGTTGGTTGGTTTGATAACTGGCTGACTGCTTGGTATGTTGATTAGGTGGTTGGTTGATTGACTGTTTGGTTAATTGATTGGTTGGTTGATTAGTTGGTTGGTTGATTGGTTGGTTGACTAGTTGGTTGGTGGTTGATTGGTTGGTTTATTAGTCATTTGGTTAATTAGTTGGTTGATTTGTTGGTTAGTTTGTTGATTTGTTGATATGTTGGTTGGTAGGTTGATCGGGTTTTGGTTGACTGGTTGGAGTGATCGTTGGTTAGTTGATTAGATGGTAGATTTACTTTGTGATTGATTGGATGGATTATTGGTTGGTTGATATGTTGTTTGGCTGGTTGATTTGTTCTTTGATTTGTTAGGTTGATTTATTGGTTGATAGGTTGAATGGTTTGTTGATTGATTGGCGTGTTTGTTAGTAGGTTGATAGTTGGTTGATTGATTTCTTGATTGATTGGTTGGTTGATTAGTTTGTTGTTTGTTTGGTTGATTTGGTAGTTGATTGATTGACATATTGGTTTGTTGACTGGTTGGATGGTTTGTTGTTTGATTTATTGGTTCGTTAATTTTGTGGTTGCTTGGTTGGTTGGTTTATTGGTTGGTTGGTTGGTTTATTGGTTGGTTGGTTGGTTTATTGGTTGGTTGGTTGGTTGAGAATTGTGCGCATCACAAGAAAAGGAAACCGATTCGTGAATACACAAGGCAATTAAATATATGTGGTTTTGAACACCGCCCTAATTATATTGAAAACTGAGTCTATTCATGTCTATTTGCGGCCGTTTTATGCATAGGAGAAAACCTACTTTCCTCCGACATAGTCAGTCGAGCGTTGTAAATCTGCCACGGGGTATATGAAAGCAGATTTCTTTCTGTTGATTTCTGTGTTATGTAACGTCTGGTAAATCACACACAGCCAACAAATACTGGGGTTGACTGAAGTGTCCGATGAAGGACACGCAACTAACGTTGTAATGTATGTTTAGGTCCATTGCCAGAGCGTCACGCTATCATTACTGTTATCCCCCAATGGAGCAATTCACTCCAAGCACACCCACTCTCTTTTGCTATTCCATGTGAAATAAACAAAGAGAGTGAAGTTCATACAAAGCGACAATAGTGCAGACATAGATACGTTTCAAGCGAACGACAGAAGAAGAAAACCACCCATCATGCATCGACATTCCTATGGACTCTGTTATTTCCTCCGTCCATTGTTTACGAGGTCGGCCTCTTCTTCTGCTTCCATTTGGTCTGTACATCATTGCTTATTGTGGCATACCGTTAGTTGGTAACCTATTTGTATGGCCAAACCATTCGACTTGCCATATAATACAATCTAGCGCTGCGGCTACCCCCACTTTAGTCCCTTTATCTTCATTTCTGATCTTCTGTCTTCTTGATAACATTGAGTATTCTTTTCTGAAATCTCATTTCTGTTGTGATATTTCTTTTCTATTTTTATGTCATTGTCCAGGTTTGGCATTGGTAGCATTAGAGTTTTTAGGAAGATTATGTTGTAAAGTTCATTTTTAGTGACTATTGATATATCTTTGTTCTTTAGGATTGGTGCCATTTGCACAATGAGTTGATTTGCCTTATTGCATCTATTTTCGATCTCGTCTTCTGATTTACCATTTGATGATATTATACTTCCAAGGTACTTCAAGCTCTTTACTTTTTTCAGGAGGTGTTCGTTTAGGTGAATCGTTGCTGTCTTTTTTTTCTTCTTTGATTATAGTCATTACCTCTGTTTTACTTGTGCTAATTTTCATGTTATGTTCCCTACACATTTCGTTTAGAATATTTATGTGGTCTTGTAATTCAGCTTCTGATGTTGCTATGAGTGCTTAATCGTCCGCAAATAGATGTTCTGTAATGGTATAATTTACCTATGGCACTTCTTCTGTGTTCTGTTCGTCATGCCTTGTTCTAGCGGTCTCTGTTTGGCTGGTTTGTTTACATATCTTGTCTATATAGGTTATAAACAAGGAAGGGGACAGGACACAACCTTGTCGTACTCCAGATCTTATGGTGAAGTGTTCTGAGTATCCGCCATTTATTCTCACTATGCATTCACTGTTGTTGTATAAGCTTCGACATAGGTTTATTAGACGTGTACTCACTTCATTTCGGTTAAGGATTTCCCACAGCTTGTTTCTATCTACTCTATCAAATGCATGTTCTTGGTCTATAAGGATAAGTATAGTGTTTCATCAAATTCGATTTATGTTACTATAGGTTACTGAGAGCAAAAATGGCATCTGTACGTCCTTTGTTTTTCATAAATCCAATACGTTTTTCGTATATCTAGGGTTCTATAGTAGTACGTAATCTTTTCTCAAGAAGTTTGCAAAATATTTTCCTAGTATGACTCAAAAGGGAAATGACTCTGTATTGTGTGCAGTCTCTTTTACTTCCTTTATTTTTCCAAACTGGAATAATTATGGAGTTTCCCCAGTCTCGTGGTATCTGTTGTTCTACCTAAACATGGTTGAATAGTCTATGTAGACACGCAGTTCCTACTTCTCGTGCTGCTTTAATTAGTTCATTTGGTATTTCGTCTTGTCCCGGTGATTTGTTCAATTAGGCTAATCTGACGGCTTCTCTCATTTCTTCATTCAGGTTCTAGTTCTTCGGTGGCATCTGTGTCGGTTTCCTGAATTCCTGTGGCATCTGATGGAAAGTTGAGAAGTTGTTCGAAGTACTACTTCCATCTTATTAGGATTTTTCCCCCACTTATTGGTTGTCCTTTTTCGCTGTTAATTATTTCAGTTGAGTCAAAGGGTTCATCTATGGTTCTCATTGCACTGATCCTTTTGTAGAAGTTTATAGATGCCTTCTTGTAGTTTGTATTAAGATTTCTTCATATTCATCCCAGTTGTGTTGTTTTTCCTTTTTACTAATCTGTTAACATGTCCTCTTGCTATTCTATATTCTTTGAAATCACGGTCTTGTTTGCTTTTCACCCACTTTTTATATTTTTAATTTTGTCTTTTACGGCTTTCTTTGCCTATGCGTTCCACCAACTTGTTATTTTCTTTATCCGTGCTTTTTTCCCCCTTGGTTCCACATGTTATTTTTTGCAGTATTTAAAATGCTTGATTTTATCAAGTCCCATTCCTCTTCCATTGTTTTTCTCTCTATAGGTAATTTTACTGAGATTTCAGTTAGTTCTTTGTCATATTTTTCCTCACTGTCTCGTCTTTGCTGTTTCACGTGTTTACTAATTAGCATGGCATGTGTCTTCTTAGTTTTACTACGAGCATTATTAAAATCTCCTGTCGGCTTGTTAGGCCAGTCGCAGATTTAGGACAAAAATCTGACCACCTGGCGAACCAGAGCCCTGTTGGCCCATGACCTCGCGGTCATGGTTTCCCGGTCTACACAGCGGGGAGGTGATGTTGCCTTGTGTAGTCTGCGGTTCATTGGCAAGCTACACCGGTGCCCTTGTGAACCCTACAAAGGCATCGGTTACATGGTTCTCTCTAAACAACCATATTGTGAAAACAGATCTGCCGGCAGTGAGGATGGATGGGAGTATCTTGAGTAGATGACATATCTTGGCATGAGGTTTGATCGTAGCCTGTCATTGAGAGATCATGTTGATTATGTCATAACGAAAGCTAAGCTCGAAAAGGTTTGTCAGCAATGAGAGTCATGGCAACTGCCAATATTGAACAAAAACTGTTAATACTTCTATTCCAAGGACTGGTACTTTCACCAATCGAGTATGCCCTGTCCATCCTCACTGTCAGCCCTACACAGATTGGCAGACTCGAAACGATACAAAACGAAGCCATGCGCATCATTTTGAGAGACACCAGCTGTGTAGCAATGAGATACCTCCTTGACTTCCCAACCATGAACCTCAGGATCAAGATGTGGAGAGCTCGTGAATACTTAAAAATAAGTGCAGATGAGCAGCACCCTCTGCATGAAGATACATTTAGAAAAAAGGGCGACAGGCTCAAGAGGGGCAAATCATTGATGGGTCGGGCGGAAGATGTCATCGGACAGGTTTGCAGTCCTACCAGTATCAACCCCGGCAAGGAATGGGTGCCGGTGCCTCCAGCTTTTAAGTGCACTTTCTCCTGCATTATCACACCCAACAGACGGTGCAGAGCGCAGAACCCTGCCGCTGTCAATACAGAGGTCAACGCGCTCATCAATGAACACTCAGACAACCCCGAAGTGGTCATCTATACAGATGGATCTGTTGTAAAGCAGCAGAGAAGTGCGTGGGCATTTACAGCCCGTTCAGCGGGCCGAAACCGTTCAAGAATCCAGTGGTGACCACTCCATGACCAGGAGCAGCATGACGATGGAAGTGATGGCAGTAACACAGACTTTCATATGGTTAGAATCACAGCATTATACCACGGTGTGTTTACTAAGTGATTCAATGAGCATGATTCGGAAGGTAGATGCAGGATCTGTGCGTAGACAGTGGACTGATTCGCTGCGGAAGTCCGTTGTCCGTAAGGTCACCTTCATCTTCGTCCAGGACATGCGGGAGTCGAGGGAAATGAACGAGCTTATAAAATGGCTGGCTCTGCATCCCCTGTAGATGGCCAGTCCATGGATCGCGCCGATGTTATTAACATCCTTAAAGAGATAGCAAAAACAGAGAAATTTGACGTCAGTGAATCCACATCGCTGTCCAGGATGTGAGACTTGGGAGTAAGAATTGGCACGGCCAGACACGAGAGGTACATCGGGAAAACGAGGGGCCTCCTCAACCAACACAGAACTGGCACTATTAGCCACCGGACGCTGATGCATTTGCTGGGGGGAGGATCTGAGCACCTATGGTTCTGTCCGGAGTGCAATGACAATACCCCAACTGATAACTGATAACTGATAATGTTAACTTTTCGCCCCTCGTGTGAGAGGCCAGCGATCCTAACCTATTGGCTGCAGGGCCAGGCGCAGTCCACACCCTGTCCATGTCCATCCCACATTGTTCATTTACGTTTCAAATCTACGTAAGGTCTTAGGAACCTGTGGGTTCCTGACTATCGCTTTTCTAGTCATACTATTCTCATGTTTTCTCCATGTATGTTTTATCCAGCAGTCGCATATTTAATCTTGATTCTCTACGTTTAATTTCTCAAATCAGTTTACGGTTTTCATTTGCTTCTTGTATTATTTTCTCATTGATTTATTTCTGTCTTAAACGGTAGTCATTGCATTGTCCTCAGGAAACACATTTCCATTTCAATTGGATGGTTTTCTTTCCTTTCAGCTTGTCTGCTCATTGTCCACGTTTTTTGCATTGGGATATGGAAGTTGTGTTTTGCTTTTCTGTTACACTGAACTTATTAGTTCCTTAGTTTTAGTTTGTGTTCTTGATTCTAATACTATCTTATCTCATTTCATCTGGTTCTTCTTGCACCTTGTGGTGTCTAGGTGAAGCATAAACAGCAGGAGAGTGCCCGTTTCTGGGCTTCATATATCGAGATTTCCATGGACTCTGTTATTCCCACTGTCGATTGTTTATATGGTCAGCCTCTTCTTCTGATTCAATTTGACCTCATTGCTTGTGGTATACTGTTAGTTGGTAGCCTAGTTATATGGCCAAACTATTTCACTTGCTTTTTCCTATGAAGTCTAGCACATGTTCTCTCTTTTTCATACATTGAGTATTCTTCTCAGGAACCTTATTTCCGTTTGTCATATATTTTGAAGGGAGTGGGAGATCACTGTAGTGCATGCCCCATTTCTAACAAAAGAAGTTGGGCCCCATCCTCTTCTATCTTCAATAACCCCAGAATATGAACCTTGAGTTATCTGCAGGCCTCGTCTTAATTTAGTCTATGAGATATAGATTGTGGCCCTGGTGAGAATAATATATACTAACTGGGATTCTGCCCCTTCTCCAAGGATTCTTTCAGCTCTGGAGCCCCCTTTTTATTGGTTATCAAATCTGAGGAAAAGTCTGGAGAATTCTCTCAGCCTGATTTATGTTAAGAAAACATGGATGTAGAGCAGTTGATAGACCCAAAGTCTTTTCTCCCAATTCAATATTTCTTCATGAGTTAATTTGGTTTTAAACAATTAAACACATAACCAATCACAATAGATCTTGACAACATGATGTACACAGAAGATGGTAAATCACAGATAGGTTGAACTGACAAATGAACATAAGATAATTGACAGTTACTTATTTATTATATGGGCCTGTGTCTTTTGGCCTGTTAATTCCACTTTCTCTTGTGGTGTACAAGACAAATTAGAAAAATACATATAGGCCTAATTGTACAGACCATCAATAAACAAACATCAATATATGAGATGTCAACAAAGTGGAAACATGGTATACATTTGAATTTTGTACATGTTAAGTGTGACAATGATGAATCTATAATTAGTACCAGTTCTTGAAAACTGAGTGTTGTGTGTGTTCTTTCTAAGAAAGTGATACCCTTTTGATGTGGAGGATTAGGATAGGTCTGGGTCCATTGACTGATAGATCCGCTTCAGGTCTGCCCATGGCAAGTCTTCTTCCATCTCAAGTGTGGGTCATCTCTTTCTCTCTCTGGGATCTGGTTTGGTTGGTTGGCCAGTTGGTTGCCAGCTGTTGGTTGTGGGTTGCCAACTGGGTTGCCAATGGGTTGCCACCAAGAATTCACTGTGTAAGATTCACATAAACATATACAATCTTCCCAATACAATATTCTAGAAGTAGGTAAAAGAAACCTAAATTCCTGAAGTAGGAACTAGTTCCCCTCCCCTCCTCTTTTCTCTACTCTAGTGTTGGGTCAAATTGGGGTGGTCAGAGTTTATCACACTGTGTACGCCTTGTATCAACTGGTTCCTGCTGTATGTAAGTTCTCATTGGACCTGGGGTGAGACGTGTACAGTAAGACAGTGACAAGAGTGAGAAGGTGTCAAGATGCATGTAAATAAATGACATACATTTATAACATTTCTATCACTCAATTGGGTTTGTAGTGTGTATAAATGGTTCTCTGTGTTTTCCCAATTAACCAACTTCTTCTTCTTCTTTGTATCATAACTCCTCTCCCATTATCTGTTGCTGTTGTGTTGAGTGTTGGGTGGTGTTGAGTGTTGGGTGGTGTGGGTTTGTGTTTTTTTTTAAAGTTGTGTTGAGTAATGAGTTAAGTCAACTTCTGGTGGTGGAGTTCCGCGAAGCACAACTTTCTCATGTATTGCAGTTCATGTGTGCCCTTATCTAATTAAAATTTGACATAAATATAAATATTTATTCCATCAAACCCTATTTATTTAATAGATGAAGGAGAAAGGAAAGATTGATTTCTCTTTCAGCTTTCTAGATTGTAAATAGGCATAGATAAGTCTGTTTTAGAACAAGGCACTTGTACACGAACTGTCATTTTAGCTGTAGATAGTGATAGCATTATTAGCAGTGTTTCTGGTGAAATGCACAAGATTGCTTTCGAATCATCACTTCTCACAGTTGTTCAGAATAGAATGTAGTATTATTATGCACTTCTTAAAGTTGATAACTAGCTTTAAGAATATCAGAGATTGCAGTATTCAAAGAGTATTAGAGTGTCAGTTCGCCCGGGAAACGGCTCATGCGTCGTCAGAATGGAACAGTCAAACATTTTTCACTTCAGAGGTTTTAATTTATAATAATATATTTCAATTGACATTACAAACACTGAATACCATTCCTGGGCCTTTGATACATCTGGTCATCAGTTCAATCTAAGGACTAACAAGCTCACCTGGGATCCAGACATTCTGCCGTCCTTATTTGAAAATTTGGTCACACTTGCCTTCACGTCTGTTCGTCAGGCATGTTTTAGGGAGAAGTGCGCTAATTAACATATGCTAAACAGGCGTTTCGCGCGGAAGCGGTGTCACATGTCTGTTGTGTCCAATGGTCTCCTGAGCTTTGGCTGATGAAATGTTTCTTAGAATTGACGTCATCTTCTGTCAATTGTTCAAGTTTCAGTTTGATGTGATGTTAATTTAGCCGTTCTGGTTTCAGTTTGCTCCTGTAGTCAATTTGTTATATATTTTCTCCTTTCTTTTGTGTGTAGTCTTGTAACCTGAATAATGGTGGTTAGCGTTATGCCACACCGTTGTAATTTTTCTTTTCTATGTTTCTGTCATTGTCCAAGTTTGGCATTGGTGGCATTGAGTTGGAAGGAAGATTATGTTGTAGAGTGCTTGTTTAGTATTTACTGAGACGTGTTTGTTCTTTAGTATTGGTGTCATTTGTCCAATGAGATAGTTGTCCCTATTGCAACTATTTTCGCGCTCGTCTTCTGATTTTCCATTTGAAGATATTGTACATCCTAAATACTTGAAGCTATTTTCTTGTTTCATGTGGTCTTCGTTTAGGTGAATCTTTGTTGTTTAATTTTTCGTCTATGGTTATAGTTTTGTTTTTCTCTGGTGCTAAGTTGTATGTTATTTTCCATACACACGTCTTTTAGACCAGTGGTTCTCAACATTTTTTAGCCCATGCACCCCTTCACCATATGTTCAGAATGCCATTCCCCGGTTTCGTATTTCCTCCCTATAAATCACCCCCCCCCCCACACACACACACACAGTATACGTAAAAATGGAAGCTAAATTTAATAACACATACTAGAACAAGTCTAGACGTCTACATAAAACGTGATTTGCGGGTCTACTTACGTTATAAAATGAATTTCAGAAGGGCGAGAAGTACAGAACCGTAAAGTATGGAGGGAAAAACAATATCAAGTAATCGGTTCTTGTATTAACGTGATCTTGAAATAATTTTAATTCCCCCTGGAAAACCTAAAATTTTCCCCTAGGGGTTGAGAACCACTGTTTTAGACTATTAATGTGGACTTGAAATTCTGCTTCTGATTTGCTATTAGATCGTGATAGGAGTTCTTTAGTGGTGTGATTTGCCGTTGATTTTTCTTCTGTGTTAATTTCTTCAAGCGATGTTGTAGCGGACTCTGTTTGACTGGATTCTTCACATAAGTTGCCTATATAGGTTATGAACAAGAGGGGTGACAGGACACAACCTTGTCATACTCTGGATCTTATGGTCAAGGGTTCTGAGTGTCCTCCGTTTGTTCTTACCGTGCAATCACTGTTGTTATGTAAGTTATATAGTCAGAATATTGAAGTTCAGAAGTTTCTATTCCTCCGTTTGCATTGGGATCATATAGTTTCTTATCAATATGTTCCATCATTCCTCAGAATATTTTTAGCTTTATTACATGATTAGCCATATATTATATGTTCAATGTTTTGTAACTATATATTACAGCATGTGTTCAAGATTCCTTCCGTGACAACGTGAAATGTGCAAGACGTCAGTGGGACAAGCTTCGAACTGGCATCGCATATAAACAGATATCCGTTTAAAAATTTATAAAAGTAATATAATTTTGGTTCACTTATTGAAACTATAAACAATCCTTTCAAAATTGCCTATAATATAATAAACATCTATTATAAATCTCGAGAACACAATAAAAACAAACACATACTGACTAGGTGGACTGAGACCTTGGTGATGTATGTGTTTGTTTTTAATGTAAGTTCTTAGGATTTATAACACCTGTTTGTGTCATTATATACTGTCATATTCTGCTCCGGTTGAGATATGTCTTATCCGTTTCGGCATGCAGTTTAAGAAATAAATTCCTTGTATTAACTGACAATAAAAGATACAATACCAAAGACGTTTGTTTCTGTGTTTGTTTCCATACAAATTAAATTACTCAGTTCTAAGGTTTAATCGCCGTCTCCGTGGCGAAGGGGCTTATGGATGGGGTTCGTAATTCCACTTACCCACGTTCGAAACACAGCTGCGTGGGATTTGGTAGCAGACCGCGTTGCGCTGGGTTTTACGAATTGGTATGAGAGCCGATCGTTCAGAAAGCAATGGCAAACTACTGAACGTAAATTTGCCAACCAAGACATCAACAACAGCAGTAAAATGTTGGTATTGACTGCGACGTCCTGAAAAGGATATGCAAAAAAAGTGTTCAGTCAGTACTGCTGAGTAAACTACAAACATTTGCTAATTCGGTTCATGCGCACGATAGAAGTAATAAATGGTGTGACAGAATCACCCATGCGGAAGCTCATAGAGAGACAAGATAAAAGGAAAAGACGCTGGGGCTGGATAGAGCATACATGGAGAAAACCTGAGAACTGTATAACTAGGAAAGTCTTAGTTTGGAACCCCCAGGACAAACGCGATAGAAGGCATTAAAAACTCACGGAGAAAAGAACTAGAAACAGAAATTAACAATATCGGAAAGACGTGGACAAAGTTGTATGGGATAGCTAAAGATAGGGATTGGCATGAGTTGGTTGAGGATCTATGACCCAATGAGAGATAAAGTGGAAGAATGTGCAAACAGTAGTAAACTAAACTGGAAGTTTTCCAGTACGAACACACCGCACCGGATCCGATCCAATGTGTAGAAAAAAGAAACTTTCCACCACGTTCAACCAGCCTCAGTGGTGTCGGTTATAGTTGTGGTGGTTCAAAGTGCGGGTTAAGTTTGTCTCGTTTTCTGCGCCAGTGTTAGTTGTGTCGGTTATAGTTGTGGTGGTTCAAAGTGCGGGTTAAGTTTGTCTCGTTTTCTGCGCCAGTGTTAGTTGTGTCGGTTATAGTTGTGGTGGTTCAAAGTGCGGGTTAAGTTTGTCTCGTTTTCTGCGCCAGTGTTAGTTGTGTCGGTTATAGTTGTGGTGGTTCAAAGTGCGGGTTAAGTTTGTCTCGTTTTCTGCGCCAGTGTTAGTTGTGTCGGTTATAGTTGTGGTGGTTCAAAGTGCGGGTTAAGTTTGTCTCGTTTTCTGCGCCAGTGTTAGTTGTGTCGGTTATAGTTGTGGTGGTTCAAAGTGCGGGTTAAGTTTGTCTCGTTTTCTGCGCCAGTGTTAGTTGTGTCGGTTATAGTTGTGGTGGTTCAAAGTGCGGGTTAAGTTTGTCTCGTTTTCTGCGCCAGTGTTAGTTGTGTCGGTTATAGTTGTGGTGGTTCAAAGTGCGGGTTAAGTTTGTCTCGTTTTCTGCGCCAGTATTAGTTGTGTCGGTTATAGTTGTGGTGGTTCAAAGTGCGGGTTAAGTTTGTCTCGTTTTCTGCGCCAGTGTTAGTTGTGTCGGTTATAGTTGTGGTGGTTCAAAGTGCGGGTTAAGTTTGTCTCGTTTTCTGCACCAGTGTTAGTTGTGTCGGTTATAGTTGTGGTGATTCAAAGTGCGGGTTAAGTTTGTCTCGTTTTCTGCGCCAGTGTTAGTTGTGTCGGTTATAGTTGTGGTGGTTCAAAGTGCGGGTTAAGTTTGTCTCGTTTTCTGCGCCAGTGTTAGTTGGCTTTTCGATTTTGAAGCGTTTATGCCTGTGACGTATGCTGGGGGTTTGGCCTGCGGGTTCTCCTTTGTGTTGTCTCCCCCTGCAGTCCCTTTTGTCGGTGTCGACTTCTGGCTCGTCCTTTTTGACTGGTTGCAGTCCTTATAAAGACTCTTTATTTGATTTGTTGGCTAGCCACTCTGCCTTAGACTCAGCCAGTTTCTGTAGGAGATTTGCCTTTGCTTCTTTTTCTTATTTTCAGCTTTTCTTCCTTGGTAATTTTATTTTTCACGTCAAAGTATTTTTTCCCATTCAGTGTATTCCCCCTCATGTTTGAATTTCCAATTCAGATAGGTCGGATTCCTCCTCTAGTCTGTTTTCAGATGTCTGGCAGTATACTGGTTTCCTCTTGAGTTTCTTGGACACCGTTGTGGATTGTTGGCTTTAGCTCGCGGTTTCTGCTTGGTCATTGGTTTGGCTTCAGCTTGTGGCTTTTCTGCGGTCTTTCGCTTGGCTTCTGCTGGCTTGTTTTGGGTTAGCTCCCTTTCGCTTCTTATTAGTTTTCTTTCTGTCTTGATTGCATGTAGAATTTCTTCATTTTCCTTTTTAATCTATGCCATGCGCCCCATCTCTTGCTTGGACGCTGTGCTGGACTTAATTCATGTCAGCCAGTAGTTTTTCGTTGTAGCTGGTTAGGTTTCGGCGTCAGCGTCAGAAGTGCCTTGACTTGCTTCTTCAGGTGGTCAATCTGATCTCGGAGCTGAGATTTTTCGGATTTTGAAATGCCCGTGGCTGTCTCGCACCTCCGCAGTGTTTCCTTGTAGGTGTCTTTGTGGTTATGGCGGTATTTAAGACGTCTCTGTGTCATTGGTGGTACGGGCATCCCCGGTATCTATTTCCGTATTTGCCATAGCCGTTGGCGCATTTTCTCTTGTCATTGGGCTGTCAGAAGTCTGTGTCCTGCTTGACCAGCGGACATTCTTGAAGACATGGTGTTGGCCGCAGTATCGGTAGATCTCTGTCTTGCTGTGGCACGTTGTTCTGCTTGAGCATTGTGTGATTCTAGGGATGAATCCTTCAGGCTGTTGAATTTTCTTGTTCATCGATACTTTGATCGGCATCTTGCTGCCTGCCCTCCGTTGTTACCACCGCAAGAGTTGTCGGAATCTTAGAATAGACCAGAAGCCTTCAAAATTTGGATGTAAAGATTCTCCTGTTGTTGCTGCTTTTGTATCTGGTCATCTGTCAGCTGCATGTGGATGCGTTTGATAACCCATCTGATCTTCTGTAAGTCGATGTTTCCGACTCTGGTGCCTATCTCCTCTCTCTGCTTCTCAATAGTCTTGGCTCTTGTCTGTAGTGGGTGGTTGTCGCTTATGCTAGTGGTCACTTCATTTAAGGTTACTGTGGGTTCGGGCGTTTTGTTGCAACTGACAGGCAGGTTCTCTCCTCTCGTCTTCTTTACGGCCATGGCGGCTTCTACGCTGCTCATCATAAAGATTGGGTGTCTTCTGGTTTTAGACTTTGAACGTGCCATTCTATCCCCCCTCGCATCAGGCTTCTTGAACAGTTAGGTAACTTGATCTCGACAGCACTCCGCAGTTGCGAATGCATACCATACAGCGTTGGGTAGTCTAAACTATCCATCCATCATGAGCCATGCATGTAATCGTGGGCGGTCATGATTCACCATTTCATTCTTTCACCAGAGTCGTGAATCAGCTCAGTGTTCAGATCTCAACCATGAAACGTGGCCAAGCCATCCAGGTATTTACTTCTCTGTCTTCCCCTTGGTCTCTTTCCTTCGATCTTGCCATTTGTCATCAAGTTCTCTAATTTATTTCTTGTCATAACATGTCCAAAACATATTGACTGTCTACGTTTAATTTCTCTAATTAGTGTATCATTTTCATTTGTTTCTTGGAGGAATCGGTCATTGGTTTTTCTGTCTTCCATGTTATTCTTTGCATTCTCCTCAGAAACCACATTTCCACAGCCAACAGATATTTTTTTCAGCTTGACTGCTCATTGTCCACGCTTCAATCAATCAATCAATCATGTGCCATGCCGGAAAGCGTGGGCGGTCATGACTCGCCATTTCACTCGATCACCAGTGTCAGTGGATCAGCTCAGTGTTCCTGTCTCGTCCATGCCATGTGGCCAAGCCATCCAGGTATTTTCCTCTCGGTCTTCCTCTTGGTCTGTTCCCTTCGATCTTGCCAGTTGTCACTAAGTTCTCCAATCCATTTCTTCTCATAACGTGTCCAAAACATTTTGACTGTCTGCGTCTAATTTCTCTAATCAGTTTACGATGTTCATTTGTCTCCTATAGTACTTGGTCATTGGTTTTTCTGTCTGTCCATGGTATTCTTTGCATTTTCCTCAGAAACCACATTTCTGCAGCCATCAGATGCTTTTCAGCTTGACTGCTCATTGTCCAAGTTTCACATCCATACAAAAGAACAGGCTCTATGTATCCTCACAACACTCTTTTTCTCGTTTCAATTGACATCTTTTTATTGGTCAGAATGTTTTTCATCTTGCTAAAGGCTACTTTCGCCATGGCGATTCTTGTTCTAATCTCTTCAAGGCATCTCCCATCAGATGTTATGACTGTTCCAAGATAATTGTACCGATTCACTTGTTGAAGAATATTTCCATTTACTTGTATATTACATTGTGGCACTTCTTCCTTCCTAGTGACGACCATAACCATGAGTCTTTTTACAATTTAATTCTAACCCCAGTTGCTCACTGTGTACAACAATTGCATCTACTAATTGTTGCAGGTCCTGCGCATTGTCTGCAATGAATACTGTATCATCTGCATATCTAATGTTACTGATGTTTCGTCCTCCAATGCTGATTCCATTTATATCCTCTACATTTCTGAAAATATTTTCACTGTATAGGGAAAAAAGATCTTGAGACATTACACATCCCTGCCTAACACCTCTCTTAATTGGCTGATACTGTCCCACTTCATTATCAATCATTATTGCAGCTTGTTGTTTCCAATACATATCCATACAAAAGTGCAGGTTCTGTGTAGCACCTCAACACTCTTTTTCTCGTTTCAATTGACATCTTTTTATTGGTCAATATGTTTTTCATCTTGCTAAAGGCTACTTTCGCCATGGCGATTCTTTGTTCTGATCTCTTCAAGGCATCTGCCATAAGATGTTATTACTCTTCCGAGATAACTGTACCAATTCACTTGTTGAAGACTATTCCCATTTACTTGTATATTAATTACATTGTGGTATTTCGTTCTTCCTAGTGACGACCATAATGTGTCTTTTTACAATTTAATTCTAACCCCAGTTGATCACTGTGTGCAACAACTGCATCTACTAAATTTTTCAGATCCTGCTCATTGTCTCCAATCAATACTGTATCATCTGCATATCTAATGTTATTGATGTTTCTTCCTCCCATGATGATTCCATTTATATCTTCTACATTTCTGAAAATATTTTCACTGTATAGGGAAAAAAGATCTGGAGACATTACACATCTCTGCCTCACACCTCTCTTAATAGGCAGTATGTTTTTCATCTTGCTAAAGGCTACCTTCGCCATGGCGATTCTTGTTCTAATCTCTTCAAGGCATCTCCTATCAGATATTATTACTGTTCCGAGATAACTGTACCAATTAACTTGCTGAAGAATATTCCCATTTACTTGTATATTAATTACATTGTGGTATTTCGTTCTTCCTATGACGACCATAATCTGTGTCATTTTACAATTTAATTCTAACCCCAGTTGATCACTGCCATATAGTGAGTGCAAACGAAATGACGTACTGTATATTAGAGAGAAATCCTCGACGCCAAAATACGATAAAAACTAAGGGACGAGTTGGAAACAACTAAAAACGTCACATAGCGATAAGAGTAACAACGGGCAGACTTGTGGGGACATGGAAACAAGAAGGCAGTGCAAATTTTAGTGTTGAAACATTGGCGTGGCTATGGATTAGAGTTGGCATAAAACCAGTGGCTGGAATTACAATAGCAGAGAAAGAATAAGTTACAGACATGCTACAAGATATCGCCACAAAAGTAACGAACCGGCAGGCAGAGAAACTAGACATATTTTACATAGAGCAGCGAGACTAACACTGACTGGATGGACATAAGGTCGTCTGCGGACGAATAGAACAAATGGTTGATAATTAGAAAACCAACCAGGGTTGTCTTCTATTGATACATATTCACATCAAATGTTCTTAAGCCCCGCCTGGTGTCACAGGCTCTTAAGCGATGATGAATTGTAATATTTGTCGAAGCAAACGGTGTACGTTGTAACAATTAAACAACGGTATTTAGAATTTAAAGCCAAGAGTCTGCTTCGTCCGTCACTTTCAAGTTAAGGCTCCAGTTTTGCTCTTGTTTGTACAGTTCATTGAGCCGAATAATTACGCGTACTGTTGGATTGTTGGAGTTATTATTATGATTATCATAACCAGCAGTATGGGAATCACTGTGTGCAACAACCTGCATCTACTAAATTTTGCAGATCCTTCTCATTGTCTCCAATCAATACTGTATCATCTGCATATCTAATGTTATTGATGTTTCTTCATCCCACGATGATTCCATTTATATCTTCTACATTTCTGAAAATATTTTCACTGTATAGGGAAAAAAAAGATCTGGAGACATTACACATCCCTGCCCCACACCTCTCTTAATACGCTAATATTGTCCCACTTCATGATCAATCCTTATGGCAGCTTGTTGTTTCCAATACATGTTTTGTTTTTATAAGTCTAATGTCCTTCCCATGAATATGTAGATCTGCAAGCATCTTTACTATTTTGACATGTCTTACTCTATCGAAAGCCTTTGTAGAGCCAATAAAGCAAAGATATATTTCTTTGTTTACTTCTAGAGAACGTTCAATTACTGTTCGCAGCATATACATATCATTTACTGTAACCTTGTCTTCTACAAACCCATATTGTTCTTCTTCTATTTCAGGTTGTATTTTCTTTTTCACTCTTTGCATGATAAATCGTAGCAATATCTTCGTGACGTGACTCATTATACTTGTGGCGAAACGCCAGTGGCTCATGTCCTCATGCCTTCTTTGATTTTGGGAAAACAGGGGGAAACGGCTTTCGGAGGCTCTCAGTTCTCTTGTTCGCTCAATCTCCATGAAAGATAGTTCTTTGGGTTACCTTCATAACACAATCTTTACATGGAGCGAGTAAATATATGTTTGGTTCTTTCGGGTAGACCCGATGGAGCGCCCTGCGCCAAATGTGCACTGGTGCGGCTTCTGGAGGATTCATGTCCGTTTCTACTGATCGTTATCTACTGCCTAATGTCAAGAGTCCAAGTTAAAGATTGCGACATTCTAAAGGCAGAATACTGATGGCCTAAGAAAGGTAATCTGAGGTTGTAATTAGTGTTGCACTTATAAATCTCTATTGTCTTAAAGACTGAGAGGATATGGCGAAACAGCAGTCTTGCCATATTGGGAGGGGGTGACCGTTAGCCAATCTGGCTACGCGTCTTGATCTTGGCATGGCAAGGGAACACATCTGAAGAATAAGTAGTTACCAAATGATATCGCTGGTTCTTGGCAGCTGATAGACGAGTGATATCTTTCTTCCTACGGCTTACCGTTACTTAGTAGCATCTCTCTTTTAAATATAAGCACATTAGATAGCTACGGTGTGCCGGAAGGGGGGAATGGCTCCTTGGGGATGGGGTCCACAATCTATGATCTATCTTCTTGAGCCGGAAGAGGCTATCCACGGTGCTATCTCTTTCGTCTTTTAGTCGATAGGATGATGTGGGGATTATAAATAAACTTCGTTATCTTATTGAGAGAACCTGCATTCCTCTGAATCTACGTGTTAGGTGAGGCACTGCCGGTACATTGCGGCGACAGCTCAGACAAGAGCAGCAGCCGGAAGAGGTAGTATCTTCTTTCATATTCTTGCTGGGAATGGGGAACTCCACTGCGTGCCATACAACCCCACTACTATACTATTAGTTAACGGGGAGAAACACACAGATTACTAGGCGCACCACACCACAAGATCTTGGTTGTGAGAAAGGCATGGTTTACAAGTGAGAGGGAAGCATGGACATGAATCTGCCCAATAATAATAAAGGCTTGGTATGAGTGTGGAGAGTGAGTCTTATATACAAAAGGTTCCTAGGGTCAAACGACAAGACCTCGTCAAGCTGAAGGCCTAGTCTAGGAAAGACGCTGCCAATCCAGGACCTCTTGTCAGGTCGGGCCAATTCAATAAGGGCTCTTGATTAGTATTATTATGTATATATTTTGGTATGGCAACTGATGTGCTGAGACCATTAGGAGTCTCCATGTAGGATGTACCAGAAGTTTAGGCTGGAGACTCTCACAAATGTTTGTCCTTTCCAGGGTCCTTCTTTTGGAAGTATGAACAGAGCTGAAGGTCTCGACAGGGCTCTACGCAGAAAGTATGTTTATGACTATGCCATGGCAAGGTTTGGGCCATGCCAGCTCTAAGGATATGATCTCTACGAGATATAGCCACTGCTGACCTTGAAAGAATGACCATCAGCTGTACTGACACATCACCAGTCATCTCGATACGCTTGGATTGAGTCCTTTTGTATTATTGGCTGGACCCCGCCAATCACTCAGACACACCCATTATTATATGAGAACTATTCTCCAGGACATTACTTCCTACCTGACATTATGCCAAGTGATTCCATGGCACTTCCCTAGAACATTTAATAACTAAAGACTGTGGTCCATGGAAACTTGGAAGTTTGGTTCTACAGAAGGCTGTTGTACGTACAACCAATTACCTGGAAGGAAGGAGATTCTTGCACACTCGGTGAGCTGTATGTGGACGGATCGGACAGTGTATGAAGCTGGGTCTGTGAAGATAGCTACCTGAGGCTCTGTGCCTGAACGTTATCCTTGTTGTGTCTGTTTAGAACTATCTGTTTTATCTGCCTTGATGTTTTCCTGTGCTGTTCTTGATTAGGTTAATAAAATTACTTTCAAGTTATTCTGACGATCGCCATGTTATTTATGCGACAGCCAGAAATACACCTTAGAGGTTAGGTCCCGAGGTTGAAAGACAGAGTGACAGTGAGTCCAGGGAACGGAGGAGGGTTGGCAAGCAAAAACCTATCAAAGCCAGGGCAATAGAATAATATTGAAATATTGTTACATAGTTACTTGGGACCCTCCACGTAGCTTGTTACAATACTAATTGTTCGATGTTGATCACATTCCAAGGTTCCTCATTTCTCGGGGGTTGCAAGAAAAACCATCCATTCATCCATCATGTGCTATGCAGATAAGCGTGAGCGGTCATGTTCTGCCATTTAACTCGATCACCAGAGTCGTGGATCGGCTTCGTGTTCCTGTCTTGACCATGCCACGTGGCCAAGCCATCCAGGTATTTACTTTTCGGTCTTCCCCTTGGTCTCTTCCCTTCAATCTTGCCAGTTGTTACCAAGTTCTCCAAGTCATTTCTTCTCATAACATGCCCAAACAATTTCGACTGTCTACGTCTAATGACTAATAAATTTACGATCTTCATTTGTTTCTAGAAGGACTTTGTTCATTGGTTTTTCTGTCTGTCCATGGTATTCTTTACATTTTCCTCAGAAACCACATTTCCACAGCCATCAGCTGTTTTTTAGTTTGACTGCTCATTGTCCACGCTTCACATCCATACAAAAGTACAGGTTCTATGTAGCACTTCAACACTTTTTCTCGTTTCAATTCATATCTTTTTATTGGTCAGTATGTTTTTCATCTTGCAAAAGGCTACCTTCGCAATGGCAAGAAATACAGAATTACATAATCCAGAAGGTATATCTCCGGTATCATATATTGTGTTCAGCAGTCTGGTGACTTGATCTATTCCATATTCTTCTAAAACGTTAATCATTTCTGTTGTGATGATATCTCAACCGGGGTCTTGCCAGTTTTCATTTGTTTAAGAACGTTCCGAACCTCCATCTTCAAAACTTGCCGTCCTTCATTATTAATTCGATATACTGTTCATCTCTGTTATCATCATAAAGGGTTTTCACATAATATGACCATACGTGTAGAATCTGATCTTTTTCTATTATGATTTGCTATCTTTTGTTTTTAGACAGCCTAATGATGTAGTTGTTCTTTTATTAGTAAGTTCCTGAATTCTTTTGTGCATTGATTTGATATTTTGACTTCTGTGTTGTTTTTCAATTTCGATGCAATTTTTCTCAAGCCATGCGTCTTTTGCCTCGATACATAATATTAAGACTTGCCTGAGAATGTCTTCATATTTGTCAGGATTATTTTTGTTGAGTCTTCTTGTTTCCATTTTTTTTCATATCCTTTACAGGACATCGCTGTCAACACCAGCATCTTTCAGCTGTATGTTGATTTCTTGGCAAGATTACGCTCAGTAGTTTGCCATTGCTTTCAGATCGGCCGGCTCACATACCCCGTAAGTTACCGATGCGATTCGAACCACTGCTGATTTTCACCGTCATCACGTTACCTACGAGAGTATACGAGATTATGGAGAAAAGTCGCTAACCTCTAAGCCAGGAAGCCGGCCTTGTTTCCATTAGTTGTAAAATTTCTTCAGTCATCCATTTCTTACGACCCGCCTTCTTCAATTGTAGAATAGTTGTTTCTGCAGTCAAACTGATGTAATTCTTCAAAATTTCTCATTGATCATTCACATCTTGAAATAGGATCTCAAGATCAGACAATATATCAATTCTGTTTTGTACATCTATGATGAATTTGTTTTGTATTTCCTTGTCATTTCTCAATGTACACATATCATATTTAGTGTTTCCTGTTGTAAACTTGACTTTCTTTGACTTTACCATCAATGTACCTGCAAGTAATCTGTGATCACTATAACATTCAACACTCTGAACTGTTTTTGCAATTGTTAACGCATTTCGAAACCTTCCGCTAATCAGAATGCAATCAATCTGGTTTCTAATTCTGCTGTCAGTACTCTTTCATGTCCATAATCTTCTAGGCTGTTGTTTAAACAAGGTGTTTCTTATAATCATCTCTTGCTCTTTTGCCAATTCTACAAGTCTGTATCCTCTTTCTTTTCTCTCTCCCAAACCATAGTTTCCAACTGTGTATCCATCACTTTGATTTGCAACTTTTTCATTGAAGTCATCAATTATGATAGTTATTTCTGAATTTTTACATTTCTTTAAAGCAGATTCTATATCTTTATAAAATTCCTGTATATTATTTTCACTGGATTTGAATGACGTTTATGTTAAAATGTCTGCCGATTAATTTAACTAGTAGAACTCTGAAACAGCCCAATATCCTTGAACAGATTTGAAATTTGCCGATCTGAGATAATTGCTAACCCTCGTTGATGTTCTTCTCCCTCAGAATAAACAATCTTAAAATCTTCATCTGTCTTAATCACTGCTCCTTTCCATCTCGTTTTGCACATCCCTAATATACTAATCTTCTCACTTTCCAATTCTTGTTTGATGTTATCTAATTTTCTGTCGTCGCTTAACGTCCTAACATTCCATTTTGCTAACATCAATTTCCCTGTCCTTTTGTGATGATCTGTAATTAGGCGAATCATAATAAACTAGACACTTTTAAACTATAGCAGGTGTCTAATAATAGAACAGAGGCGGGGCTTCAATGTTTCTGATACTGATGTGACGTTCTTATCTTCGAATTTTCTTAATACTGAAAGCATTTTTATTCTGTCGGAGTATTTCCATTAGTTGAGTTGAGTTGAGTTCAGAACCGACAATACTGCACTCAGGACATTCCCATACGTGCTCTGTCCCCTTGTTAAACAGCCAGCGAAGAGTCATACTACTAATCGTTCCACCGCTATTAGATTAAAAGTTCTCCTGGTCTTCCCTCTCAGTTCTCAGATTCTTTCAGAACCTCTGCCGATCCCCCGCAATCCCATTCTTTCCACATATAGGTTCTCAATCTTTTCCATTATTAAGTCTCAGTTGTGGCTATTCAACAATTGAATCAATGATTCCATTGGCACCTTGCCGTCTTGACAGACGATAGTTTGTGCTCTAAAAAGGCGTAATAACTTTTAACTATGGCGGTAGCGAGTGTGACTGATAAGGCTAATTTGCGCTGTAAATGTCCGTTCACAGTGGGTGCATGTGAACACGTGGTCATTTCCACCATCATGCACCATCTTACGTCTCAAACGCTTGGTGTGTGACTTTTCTGCAATAATTTTCTCCTTTGACTTTATTCCATTTCTGATATTTGCCCTCCATGCAACACGTTCAGCGGCGACTTGCTCCCAATGTGCATTATCAATGCCTGTATCAATCATGTCCCGCTTGCACGCATCTTTGTATCGTAGTAGAGGCCGACCCTGAGATCTCTTACCCATCTGTAATTCACCAAAAAAGATATCCTTTGGTATTCTACCATCATCCATCCTCCTAACATGTCCTATCCATCTAAGTCTACGAAGACTGAGCATGGAATAAACTGTCACACAACCTGATCTTTCCAATACTTCAGTATTTGTGATTTTGTCTTGCCACTTAATACCAAGAATTCTTCGCAGACACCGCATATGAAAGCTGTTTAAATTGTTCTCTTGGTGTGAGTAAGTTGTCCAGGTTTCACTGCCGTAGAGAAGAGTACTAAGGACACAGGCTTGATAGACAAGGACTTTTGTTTTGGCAGTAAGCTTCCTGTTCTCCCAGACTCTTTTTCTTAACCTGTTCATTGTTGTTGCTGCCTTACCAATCCGGATGTTGATTTCCTGATCGAGGGATAATTTGCTATTTACCACTGATCCTAGATATGTAAAATGGTCTACTATCTCTAGTTCGGCGTCGTCAATAAAGATTGATGGTACCCCATGTGCACCTTGTGACATAATCTGTGTCTTCTTTTGCTAATTGTTAAACCAAATTCAGAACAAGCATTGGAGAATGCAGATAGTAGACATTGCAATTCTTCCTCAGAGTGGGTCGTAACTGCAGCATCATCTGCAAAAAGCAACTCTCTGATCAGTACCCTCCTAATTTTGGTCTTAGCCTTCAATCTCTGAGCATTGTAGAGGCCGCCATCTGAGCGTGAGTGAATGTATATACCACCATCCTGATCACGAAATGCATATTTCAGTAGAAGTGAAAAGTATATTCCAAAGAAGGTGGGAGCTAGTACACAACCTTGCTTAACTCCACTCTTGATTTCAAATTCTTCAGAAGTTGCACCATCAAACTTGATTATACCCTTCATGCCTGTGTGGAACGATTCCACAATGGACAGAAGAGTTGGTGGGCAGCCAATCTTCTTTAGTGCCTTGAACAGACCCTCACGACTGACCAAATCAAATGCCTTTGTGAGGTCGATGAAGGCAATAAACAGTGGTTGATTCTGTTCACGGCATTTTTCTTGCATTTGTCGCAATGAGAATATCATATCAGTGGTAGACCGGTTCTGTCGAAAGCCACACTGTGATTCGGGGTAGACTTGATCTCCTAGGACTTGAAGTCTGCGCAGAACAATCCTGGCAAATACTTTCCCAACAATACACAGAAGTGAGATACCCCTATAGTTGTTACTGTCGCTCCGATCACCCTTGTTCTTGTACAGCGTTATGATGTTTGAATCTTTGAAATCCTGTGGGACTTGTCCTTCACGCCAGCATAGCTCTATTAGCTGGTGGATCTGTAGAGTGAGTGTGTCTTGCCCACTCCTGATAACCTCTATTGGAATCCCATCCTTACCTGGAGCCTTGCCAGATGCAAGTTCATTTATAGCACACTTAACTTCTGTTATGGTGGGAAGTGTGTCCAGGTGGTCAAGAGTTGGCAGGGCCTCTATGGCGTTGAGGGCATCATCCGCTAGTTTGGTCTCACTTGAGTAAAGCTCCAAATAGTGCTCTACCCATCTGTCCATCTGCTGTTTCTTATCAGTGATGACTTCTCCAGTCAAGGTTTTCAGCGGTGCACTTCTTTTGATCACTGGACCACAGGCTTTCTTTATTCCTTCATACATGCTTCTTATGTCTCCCTTATCACTTGCGATTTGAATGGACTCACATAACTTGATCCAATAATCATTTGCACACTGCCTGGCAGCCTTTTGCACATCCTTCCTAGCTTGCCTTAGCTCACTCAGAGTGTTACGCGTTGGTCTTTCCTTGTTTCTTAAGAGAGCTTTCTTCTTCTTATCAATCAAGGGCTGCAGAGTCTCGCTGTTGGCCGCAAACCAGTCCTGCCTCTTATGATCCACAGTGCCGTAAACCCCTACGGCAGTTTTATAAAGAGGTTCCTTAATTTGACCCCACTTTTCATTTACTGTACAATTTTCTGGTGTATCAGTGAAAGCGTCTTCAAGTTGCTGTTGAAACTGAAAGCACTTTTCAGGATCATGAGTGTTAATAATATTAATCCTGGGGCTAGATTTGTGTTTAGCTGTGTAGATTCTCTTTGGTCTCAGTCTAACTCTTGCAACAACCAAAGAATGATCTGTATCACAGTCAGCACTGTGGTAACTACGAGTCAATGATATATGGTTCAGATGTTGTCTCCGTGTGATGATGAAGTCCAGCTGGTGCCAATGGCCGGATCTTGGATGTTTCCATGTGACCTTATGCATCTCTTTTGTTTTAAAAAAAGAGTTTGTAATACATAGGTCATTACTGGTGCAATGCTCCAGCAGCCTTTGCCCATTTTCATTCATGCGACCGATGTTGTATTTTCCAAGGGACACTGGCCATGAACTCGAGTCCTTGCCCACACGAGCATTGAAATCACCGAGCATATAAATGTAGTCAGATTTTGGAACTGCCTTGATCACGGAGTCTAACTTCTCATAGAACAAATCCTTCACATCATCAGAGGAATCGAGTGTCGGTGCATATGCAGTAATAATGGTGGAAAACCCACAAGAGGTTGCCAAGCGCAGGGATAATAGTCTTTCATTTCCTCCTGCTGGAATTTCAATCATTCCAAGTAGCGAATTCTTCACTGCAAAGCCCACACCGTGTTGCCTTTTTTCTGCCTGCCCTCTACCCTTCCAGAAAAAGGTGTAGTTGTTTTCCCTGAGTGACCCTTCCTCAGCGAGGCGAGTCTCCTGCAGGCCAGCAATATCAATGTTAAGACGATTGAGTTCGGCATCAATCACAGCCGTTTTTCTCACATCGTCAATATTGGTCAAGTCAGTGGAAAATCCTGGACACATGGTTCTCACGTTCCAGGTTGCAAGCCGTAGCTTGAGGTTTCTATTTTTATTTTTGTTTGTACCTGGTGCATTGGTTTTACAGCCTGCGATTCAGATTTTGTCCTAGCCCCAAGCACCCATTGAAGCAGGCAGGCTGTGGCGGATCAGCACCCAATTGGCTGGGGGCTGCCCAGCTTGAGGCGGGCGGTAGCTGATCAGTGACACCTATAGGTGTCTCCCACCGTCAGAGGCAACGCGTGGCGCCCCATGTCTACGCCAACTGACAAGGACTTATAACCCGTAACAGTTGCCTCTCGCTTTGATTCCGAGACCAGTTAAGACCAGGGATGGAGTTATTGCCTCTCCATAGCACAAAGCCTGGGGTAAAATATAGAGATCATGTGTTGCCCATGCAGCATGATCCCTCTCTCGGCCTGCCTAGTTCACTCCAGAGGAAAGGTAACACCCCTACATCTGGAACAAGACAAGCTGCAGAAGCTGCCGGATCAGCAAAGCAATGCTCTAACTGTCCACCTGTCGGAGCTTCGATCCTAGACCAGTCGCCAACCCAGGCTTAGGGCCTGGTCTGCCCTGCCATGACAATTTTGTCTTTAGCTTGCATTTCCTCGCACCAGGGTAAGGCTTGTACCCTTCCAATTGCGCTCTTCCGCCCGAAGCCGTTGGCACAATGTGGGGTGTCGGGTTTGGTAAGCGCCGCCCAACGTACGGCGCTAACAGAAACCAGGTAGTACCGTCTACTGTTGTACGGTAGCTCAGTCATATCTGACTAAGACCTGACTGAATCAATGATAGCTCTGTAGAAATACCATCTGATCACGATAATTATATGAATTATTCTTGACGTGACAACATTGGCTGAGATTCATGTCTGCTCTAAACGTTTGTGACACTTGTCTTGTCTTTGTATGCTGGGCAAACATTTCAAAACCTAGACGACCCTGTACAGAGCCATAGATCTAAATAATTGAAAGATTAATAGGGGACTTTCTTATTTCCTGTCAAGCAATTCCATCCTTTCAAATTTCTTTACAACCGTTATCCACTTTATGAAAGAAGTTTCCATTTGTGAAAAAGAGAAAACAGATTCCTCCTCCAATCGTCACGTGAAGGTAAAACTAGTTCTGTGCACACTGAAACTGTAACTGTGCATTGTTTGTCAAAGTAAGCGTTTTCCTATGGGAGAGTGATATTCAGAAGATGGTAAACTACTTCAGAGATTCTGCACGTAGGTGATTTTAATAAATATAACAGAATATTACCGGTGACCCGTTTTCAAGATTTAGTGTGTGGGTTGAGCACGCGCACACACACACACACACACACACACACACACACGCACACACACACACACGCACACACACACACATACACACACATATATATATATTGGCATCGTCAGAATGTAGACATACTGATTTTGTTGCTGCCGTGTTTATTTGTGTGGCCAAAGAGTATACATGTACATGTGTACATGAACACAATATCAATCATACAACATGGGCGATGGCCTCCACTGGAGAAGCGTTTGAATTCCTGTCACGCCCTAGGTTTGCTTCTGTTCCTGATTATGAAAGAACAGCTTCAAATTTATGTGTCTCTTCACGCGGAAGTCCACCCATCCTATTTATTGAACTGCAGGCCAAGAACAATCACTGGCGGCTGTCTTCCCAAACACAGACCTCATCTGTCTGCATGTTGATACAGTCACCAATTGCTCGTTACACAATCATTCTTCAGCGACAACAAATTCACACTGTCCAGCGTATCTCACAGGTTTCCTGACGCCTGACTCAAAGCTCCCCAGGAAGCTCCACAACAACTAGTCGTAACACATCTCCGCCGCTGAGTCGACTCATCAATTATATATTAATATTTGTTGAACATGATGCTAACTTCAGGAGAATAACAAACAGTTTTGTAACTCATATACCACGTTGAAGGTTTGGTAATATATTTCCTGGTTAATCAAAGCGGCTCAAGCTTGCACACTTCCGGCTGTAGATCAAACACTGATCACAGTGGACTACAGAAACATTCACTCGATAGTACACTCTAGCATGCCGATTTGTAACCTTCTCTCGCTCAACCTGCACTCAATCTCTACAGGTAGATTTGACCTAACCTACATGTCACTAGGTGAGAAATGTCACCCGACTTTGCGTTCTTTGTGCCGTTGTCAGCTTATCGTGACTTCACTCACGACTGATTGAATCCCGTCCATTCACGATGTCACAAAACCGCCATTTTGTTTAGTTATGATTGCACTGAAGCAGGCATTTTGCTGGGCAGAGGTAACATTCAACCCTTTCATACTACCACAGCCGTTAGATTTTGCCTTTTTTGTATCCCAACATTTCGTAACCACTGTGCCACAAAGCTGATATTTAGAAACCCGGAAGAAAGTAACACATGAACTGATTTTACAGTTGCCTGCATACAGTTCTGGATGAATACCCGCCAACTGTACCAGCTTTTCTGTTTAAACAAGTAGATACAACTCTAATAGAATGTCCGCAGTTATAACCGATGGCCTTATTTCCTTTATTATTATGGGAATATATAATATGCACTTTAGTGCCTGAATACATGTTTGTATGCTTAAGTGTACGTTAAATTGAAACTATATGAGCACTGTTATGATAAAAACTTCGTCGCAAACTAGTACAGCGTCAGAAGAATTCCCCAGTTCAAGAATGTTTCGACCATTTACCTTTACGACACTCTCTGGGGGAAGGGGCCACTAGAGCCATAATTCGGATGTCTTTCTTTTGCTGTGCATTCGAAACGTCATGTCCTCCACTTATCCTAGTAACTTCGGCTGTGTTAAACCAGCTCCTTCCCCGGCCGTTCGTCCCTGTATTCGCCTTCGCATCGGCGGTTCGCTATGCACCAGTATACATCGTTGCTGCCATATTACTTTCTCTGTACCCCGTTCATGTCTCAAGGAGTCGCACTCCCCTCTCCCCTTGTAAAGCTAACTCTTCCTCTGAGATACTTAGTTGTGGGCTTGGGTCCCTAACCCGCACCCAGTCTATGCTGCTGAGCGCGGTCGTTGCATGACGACTTACACAACCACAAGCGACTTTGCCTGGGGTTGGGCTTCGGCTGACATTCTTTAAACTCTGTTGACTGCTACAATGTGCTGTTTCTATTACATTCCAGAGTCCTGTCCTCAAGCGCACTGCACTCATTTGGAGGGAAGGCTACGAAGTCGACACGTGACAGTAAAAGTTTCAGATCTTAGATGAGAGATTGTTCGCTGGCTTCGATATTAGTAGATCTTGGAGATGATATACGTCAACTTGCGTACATGAACGTGAACCAGATTACTGCAGTGATTTATCCCACTCAACAATCCCAATGCCCCAGAGCCAGCACGAGGTCTTTCCTGCTGCCTGGCACAGTTGTTATTCCCCAGTCCTCGCTTGTCCCTCTATGCCTAGTTGCTTAAGCACATCGCACATGAAGTTGGAGATTTAACTTCTTGAGCCTAGCTCTGCGACGAATAGCCTGACAGTATATCATTCCTGTCTCAGATTTGCGAACATGTCAGTGAACTTCTCCATCGTGTGTGCGTGCTGCTCCTCGATTCTAGATTCGAATGGGATGACAACAGCTGTAGAGGGCCTAAAACTTCAACAGAATGACATTGGGATACCAAGGATAGACAATTGGACATGAATTACATCAACACTAACAAATACCAACAACAAACTACAACAATAAACAACAAAAGTAACAGCAATAAAAACCACTCTTGAATTAATAAAACAAGGGCATTGAAAACAACGTATTATCTCTGTGAATTTAAACTCAGAAACCACAAACAATACATTGCATAATTTATTGCCAGGAAAATTTGCTGCATCTCGTCAGGTGCATGTAAAGTGAATAGAAGAATCTTATTTTGGCAGAAACACAGTCAATGATACTGTTTGAAAGTGGAACATTTGTTATCACAACAGCAATAGCAAATTGTATTATAAAGTTTTTCCTATCTGTATCTAAATCAGACAGAAAGACATCATTGGGAATCTAGGATGACCTTGAAAATAAAAAAAAAACGCTCACAATATCAGTGACAATGCGTTTATTTCAGCCAAAATAGGATTCATCTATTCACTGCATATCGTATATGGCATCTCTGCAGTATGAACCTTACAAGATGCAGCAATACATGCCAGGCAACAAGCAGTGCTAACTATTGTTTGTGGCATCTATGTTATGAAAATGGAAATATTGTGTGTAGAGTAGGTTAGTTAGTCAGTCTGTGAATGATATTGAAAACTACGAGGTTTTGATTTGTAAGCCCGTTGCACTGGCGTTAATGTACGCTAGGCACTGAGAGGGGATTGCACCTATTGGAATCAGGTTGGTGTACATATTTCTGTGATCTGTGTATTGCGGGGTCTCTACAAAATGCAAAGAAACGTTATGTTGCCTAACATGCGTGTCCTAAGGGGCTATCTGACAGACGACACCTTCCGGTATTAAACATCAGCTGTAAAATCCAGCCAGCCACGGAGAAGCTACAGTTGTAACTATACATACTACACAAATCCCATCCTACTTTGAGGTTATAACTATAACTACGCACTACACACAGATTCCATCCTACGTTGGGATTATAACTATAACTACACACATATCTCATCCTACGCTGAGGCTATACCTACAACTATATCTACACACTACACACAGATCCCATCTTACGTTGGGGTTATAACTATAACTATAACTACGCACTACACACAGATCCCATCCTACTTTGAGGTTATAACTATAACTACACACAGATCCCTTCCTACGTTGAGGTTATAACTATAACTACACGCAGATCCCATCCTACGTTGACTTATAACTATGATTACACACTACACACATATCCTATCCTTTGTTGAGGTAATAACTATAACTACACACTACACACAGATCCCATCCTACGGTGGGTTTATGACTATAAATATAACTACACACTACACACACACACACACACACACACATCCCATCCTACTTGATGTTATAACTATAACAATAACTGCAGACATATCCTATCCCTGTTGAGGTCATAACTATAACTACACATAACACATAGTTCCCATCAAACTTGGGGCTATAAATATAACTATAACTACACACTACACCAAGATCCTATCCTTCGTTGAGGTTATAACATTTACTACACATTACACATAGTGGTAGCCTATGCTAGTGGTCTGATGCAATATTTTCTGCTGTCTGATGTTAGTTGTGACAAGTCATTGCAATAAATGGACCCTTCTGGATAGTGGACTACTTCTGTATCTACACGTACATCTGTTTTCTTGTCACACTAAACACTGATTGGGTATGTACAGGTTGTGGGCAGCCATATTCACTTTTGTTTGTTGACGTTGTACAGTATATTCCAATGAAGAAAAAAAAAACACACACACACACACAACAACAGCAGTTACAAATTTATATTCTACTGCTGTGTGTAATTTATGTCACTTGAAAATGGTTATTATTCTATATCATCTTGTTCCTCTTGTACCTTGCGGTGTTGCATAAACAGCGGAAGAAAGCCCGTTTTGGGGCTTCACATATCGAGATTCCCATGGACTCTGCTATTCCCTCTGTCCATCGTTTACATGGTCAGCCTCTTTTGATTCCATTTGATCTGTACATTATTGCTCGCTGTGGTATTAGGTCAGTTGGTAGCCTAGTTATATAGCCGAACCATTTCACATGCTGTTTTATAATGACATCGACCGCTGCTATTACCCAATAACAAATGGTTAATGCCATAAAAAAGCATAATCTAGAAGACCAATACAAATGTTTAACCACATAAACGGTACAGCTATGCAACGAAATAATTAAACTTACAGAAGTCTAAAATGGAAAAAAAATTTATAATGTATATACATACATGACAAATGATTACATTATTTGACCTACAAACATTTTCTCAAATTATTATGAAAGCGTATCGTTAGATGAGAATACACTTTGGCAATATTAATTCTAATAGAACGTGACCTTTGGCGACGCACTGATTACACTGGTCTACACACATTTTGGTGCCTTAAATTTTATATTTCTTCTTGGGTAATTTTATGTTGCTGATTCCAAAAATGTAATCAGATGTTTTCTATCAGCTCTAGTGTTTGAGATAACTAAGAATGACCTTCTTACAAGGGCGATTGTTATCTACAAGCCTAGAGTTAGGTGCCATAAGTGGCATTGTGACTGTAGTCTGTATTCATGTTATATGTAATTACTGTGCATTTATTGTCTTCATATAAAACACCAAAAATTTATTAAAACTTTATTGTTAACATTCTTTTTATCTGTAGTCAACACATACAAATCTTCTTTTCTGGGACTTCCTGGAATGTGAAATGCCCGGATAGACATTCACTTTGTTGACCAACTTCGACTATCGACGAATTTCCGGCTCTATGCCTTGGTGACCAACTTCGACGATCGCCGAATTAGCGACATGCGGATTTCAAACAGACGGCCTTACCAATAGCCACCGAATTAGGCTTTATCCAGTTGTTTCCCTTATTCCAATATGGCTGCGCCCATGGTTGAAATTGTCTAGAGCCGTAACGAGCATGTTTTTAATGAAATTTCGTTAATTTTTGGTGCAAGTGAATATTCAGCATTTTCATCATGTCTGATGACAAAAACCAGGCTTGTAGTATAGAGGATTCTGACTCTGCCAGCAAATTTAGAGCTGAAAGTGATGATTCCTGGCTAAATACAGATGCAGAAGTGAATGATAGTTTGACTGAAAGTACTAAGTAGCGACAACGGTGTTGAAGTTGATGATGGAGGTGATGAAGGTACTTCTGAAAAAAGAAGTGGGTGTGGCACAAGAGACCAGAACATTTCTACAGCTGAAAATTATGTGTGAAAATGGAGAAAAGCTCTTCAAAACGAACTTATTGAGCTTGACAATCTTCCTCCATACAAAGGACAACAGGGTGTCACGTCAGACACAATGGATTTATGCCCATTGACTTTTTCAAGATTGTTTTCCCTGGCTCTGCCATAGAGCTGATCACGTGTGAAGTCAACAGATATGGTGAAAATCTTGCCAGTTGTTACCAAGTTCTCCAAGTCATTTCTTCTCATAACATGCCCAAACAATTTCGACTGTCTACGTCTAATGACTAATAAATTTACGATCTTCATTTGTTTCTAGAAGGACTTTGTTCATTGGTTTTTCTGTCTGTCCATGGTATTCTTTACATTTTCCTCAGAAACCACATTTCCACAGCCATCAGCTGTTTTTTAGTTTGACTGCTCATTGTCCACGCTTCACATCCATACAAAAGTACAGGTTCTATGTAGCACTTCAACACTTTTTCTCGTTTCAATTCATATCTTTTTATTGGTCAGTATGTTTTTCATCTTGCAAAAGGCTACCTTCGCAATGGCAAGAAATACAGAATTACATAATCCAGAAGGTATATCTCCGGTATCATATATTGTGTTCAGCAGTCTGGTGACTTGATCTATTCCATATTCTTCTAAAACGTTAATCATTTCTGTTGTGATGATATCTCAACCGGGGTCTTGCCAGTTTTCATTTGTTTAAGAACGTTCCGAACCTCCATCTTCAAAACTGGCGGTCCTTCATTATTAATTCGATATACTGTTCATCTCTGTTATCATCATAAAGGGTTTTCACATAATATGACCATACGTGTAGAATCTGATCTTTTTCTATTATGATTTTGCTATCTTTTGTTTTTAGACAGCCTAATGATGTAGTTGTTCTTTTATTAGTAAGTTCCTGAATTCTTTTGTGCATTGATTTGATATTTTGACTTCTGTGTTGTTTTTCAATTTCGATGCAATTTTTCTCAAGCCATGCGTCTTTTGCCTCGATACATAATATTAAGACTTGCCTGAGAATGTCTTCATATTTGTCAGGATTATTTTTGTTGAGTCTTCTTGTTTCCATTTTTTTTCATATCCTTTACAGGACATCGCTGTCAACACCAGCATCTTTCAGCTGTATGTTGATTTCTTGGCAAGATTACGCTCAGTAGTTTGCCATTGCTTTCAGATCGGCCGGCTCACATACCCCGTAAGTTACCGATGCGATTCGAACCACTGCTGATTTTCACCGTCATCACGTTACCTACGAGAGTATACGAGATTATGGAGAAAAGTCGCTAACCTCTAAGCCAGGAAGCCGGCCTTGTTTCCATTAGTTGTAAAATTTCTTCAGTCATCCATTTCTTACGACCCGCCTTCTTCAATTGTAGAATAGTTGTTTCTGCAGTCAAACTGATGTAATTCTTCAAAATTTCTCATTGATCATTCACATCTTGAAATAGGATCTCAAGATCAGACAATATATCAATTCTGTTTTGTACATCTATGATGAATTTGTTTTGTATTTCCTTGTCATTTCTCAATGTACACATATCATATTTAGTGTTTCCTGTTGTAAACTTGACTTTCTTTGACTTTACCATCAATGTACCTGCAAGTAATCTGTGATCACTATAACATTCAACACTCTGAACTGTTTTTGCAATTGTTAACGCATTTCGAAACCTTCCGCTAATCAGAATGCAATCAATCTGGTTTCTAATTCTGCTGTCAGTACTCTTTCATGTCCATAATCTTCTAGGCTGTTGTTTAAACAAGGTGTTTCTTATAATCATCTCTTGCTCTTTTGCCAATTCTACAAGTCTGTATCCTCTTTCTTTTCTCTCTCCCAAACCATAGTTTCCAACTGTGTATCCATCACTTTGATTTGCAACTTTTTCATTGAAGTCATCAATTATGATAGTTATTTCTGAATTTTTACATTTCTTTAAAGCAGATTCTATATCTTTATAAAATTCCTGTATATTATTTTCACTGGATTTGAATGACGTTTATGTTAAAATGTCTGCCGATTAATTTAACTAGTAGAACTCTGAAACAGCCCAATATCCTTGAACAGAATTTGAAATTTGCCGATCTGAGATAATTGCTAACCCTCGTTGATGTTCTTCTCCCTCAGAATAAACAATCTTAAAATCTTCATCTGTCTTAATCACTGCTCCTTTCCATCTCGTTTTGCACATCCCTAATATACTAATCTTCTCACTTTCCAATTCTTGTTTGATGTTATCTAATTTTCTGTCGTCGCTTAACGTCCTAACATTCCATTTTGCTAACATCAATTTCCCTGTCCTTTTGTGATGATCTGTAATTAGGCGAATCATAATAAACTAGACACTTTTAAACTATAGCAGGTGTCTAATAATAGAACAGAGGCGGGGCTTCAATGTTTCTGATACTGATGTGACGTTCTTATCTTCGAATTTTCTTAATACTGAAAGCATTTTTATTCTGTCGGAGTATTTCCATTAGTTGAGTTGAGTTGAGTTCAGAACCGACAATACTGCACTCAGGACATTCCCATACGTGCTCTGTCCCCTTGTTAAACAGCCAGCGAAGAGTCATACTACTAATCGTTCCCACCGCTATTAGATTAAAAGTTCTCCTGGTCTTCCCTCTCAGTTCTCAGATTCTTTCAGAACCTCTGCCGATCCCCCGCAATCCCATTCTTTCCACATATAGGTTCTCAATCTTTTCCATTATTAAGTCTCAGTTGTGGCTATTCAACAATTTGAATCAATGATTCCATTGGCACCTTGCCGTCTTGACAGACGATAGTTTGTGCTCTAAAAAGGCGTAATAACTTTTAACTATGGCGGTAGCGAGTGTGACTGATAAGGCTAATTTGCGCTGTAAATGTCCGTTCACAGTGGGTGCATGTGAACACGTGGTCATTTCCACCATCATGCACCATCTTACGTCTCAAACGCTTGGTGTGTGACTTTTCTGCAATAATTTTCTCCTTTGACTTTATTCCATTTCTGATATTTGCCCTCCATGCAACACGTTCAGCGGCGACTTGCTCCCAATGTGCATTATCAATGCCTGTATCAATCATGTCCCGCTTGCACGCATCTTTGTATCGTAGTAGAGGCCGACCCTGAGATCTCTTACCCATCTGTAATTCACCAAAAAAGATATCCTTTGGTATTCTACCATCATCCATCCTCCTAACATGTCCTATCCATCTAAGTCTACGAAGACTGAGCATGGAATAAACTGTCACACAACCTGATCTTTCCAATACTTCAGTATTTGTGATTTTGTCTTGCCACTTAATACCAAGAATTCTTCGCAGACACCGCATATGAAAGCTGTTTAAATTGTTCTCTTGGTGTGAGTAAGTTGTCCAGGTTTCACTGCCGTAGAGAAGAGTACTAAGGACACAGGCTTGATAGACAAGGACTTTTGTTTTGGCAGTAAGCTTCCTGTTCTCCCAGACTCTTTTTCTTAACCTGTTCATTGTTGTTGCTGCCTTACCAATCCGGATGTTGATTTCCTGATCGAGGGATAATTTGCTATTTACCACTGATCCTAGATATGTAAAATGGTCTACTATCTCTAGTTCGGCGTCGTCAATAAAGATTGATGGTACCCCATGTGCACCTTGTGACATAATCTGTGTCTTCTTTTTGCTAATTGTTAAACCAAATTCAGAACAAGCATTGGAGAATGCAGATAGTAGACATTGCAATTCTTCCTCAGAGTGGGTCGTAACTGCAGCATCATCTGCAAAAAGCAACTCTCTGATCAGTACCCTCCTAATTTTGGTCTTAGCCTTCAATCTCTGAGCATTGTAGAGGCCGCCATCTGAGCGTGAGTGAATGTATATACCACCATCCTGATCACGAAATGCATATTTCAGTAGAAGTGAAAAGTATATTCCAAAGAAGGTGGGAGCTAGTACACAACCTTGCTTAACTCCACTCTTGATTTCAAATTCTTCAGAAGTTGCACCATCAAACTTGATTATACCCTTCATGCCTGTGTGGAACGATTCCACAATGGACAGAAGAGTTGGTGGGCAGCCAATCTTCTTTAGTGCCTTGAACAGACCCTCACGACTGACCAAATCAAATGCCTTTGTGAGGTCGATGAAGGCAATAAACAGTGGTTGATTCTGTTCACGGCATTTTTCTTGCATTTGTCGCAATGAGAATATCATATCAGTGGTAGACCGGTTCTGTCGAAAGCCACACTGTGATTCGGGGTAGACTTGATCTCCTAGGACTTGAAGTCTGCGCAGAACAATCCTGGCAAATACTTTCCCAACAATACACAGAAGTGAGATACCCCTATAGTTGTTACTGTCGCTCCGATCACCCTTGTTCTTGTACAGCGTTATGATGTTTGAATCTTTGAAATCCTGTGGGACTTGTCCTTCACGCCAGCATAGCTCTATTAGCTGGTGGATCTGTAGAGTGAGTGTGTCTTGCCCACTCCTGATAACCTCTATTGGAATCCCATCCTTACCTGGAGCCTTGCCAGATGCAAGTTCATTTATAGCACACTTAACTTCTGTTATGGTGGGAAGTGTGTCCAGGTGGTCAAGAGTTGGCAGGGCCTCTATGGCGTTGAGGGCATCATCCGCTAGTTTGGTCTCACTTGAGTAAAGCTCCAAATAGTGCTCTACCCATCTGTCCATCTGCTGTTTCTTATCAGTGATGACTTCTCCAGTCAAGGTTTTCAGCGGTGCACTTCTTTTGATCACTGGACCACAGGCTTTCTTTATTCCTTCATACATGCTTCTTATGTCTCCCTTATCACTTGCGATTTGAATGGACTCACATAACTTGATCCAATAATCATTTGCACACTGCCTGGCAGCCTTTTGCACATCCTTCCTAGCTTGCCTTAGCTCACTCAGAGTGTTACGCGTTGGTCTTTCCTTGTTTCTTAAGAGAGCTTTCTTCTTCTTATCAATCAAGGGCTGCAGAGTCTCGCTGTTGGCCGCAAACCAGTCCTGCCTCTTATGATCCACAGTGCCGTAAACCCCTACGGCAGTTTTATAAAGAGGTTCCTTAATTTGACCCCACTTTTCATTTACTGTACAATTTTCTGGTGTATCAGTGAAAGCGTCTTCAAGTTGCTGTTGAAACTGAAAGCACTTTTCAGGATCATGAGTGTTAATAATATTAATCCTGGGGCTAGATTTGTGTTTAGCTGTGTAGATTCTCTTTGGTCTCAGTCTAACTCTTGCAACAACCAAAGAATGATCTGTATCACAGTCAGCACTGTGGTAACTACGAGTCAATGATATATGGTTCAGATGTTGTCTCCGTGTGATGATGAAGTCCAGCTGGTGCCAATGGCCGGATCTTGGATGTTTCCATGTGACCTTATGCATCTCTTTTGTTTTAAAAAAAGAGTTTGTAATACATAGGTCATTACTGGTGCAATGCTCCAGCAGCCTTTGCCCATTTTCATTCATGCGACCGATGTTGTATTTTCCAAGGGACACTGGCCATGAACTCGAGTCCTTGCCCACACGAGCATTGAAATCACCGAGCATATAAATGTAGTCAGATTTTGGAACTGCCTTGATCACGGAGTCTAACTTCTCATAGAACAAATCCTTCACATCATCAGAGGAATCGAGTGTCGGTGCATATGCAGTAATAATGGTGGAAAACCCACAAGAGGTTGCCAAGCGCAGGGATAATAGTCTTTCATTTCCTCCTGCTGGAATTTCAATCATTCCAAGTAGCGAATTCTTCACTGCAAAGCCCACACCGTGTTGCCTTTTTTCTGCCTGCCCTCTACCCTTCCAGAAAAAGGTGTAGTTGTTTTCCCTGAGTGACCCTTCCTCAGCGAGGCGAGTCTCCTGCAGGCCAGCAATATCAATGTTAAGACGATTGAGTTCGGCATCAATCACAGCCGTTTTTCTCACATCGTCAATATTGGTCAAGTCAGTGGAAAATCCTGGACACATGGTTCTCACGTTCCAGGTTGCAAGCCGTAGCTTGAGGTTTCTATTTTTATTTTTGTTTGTACCTGGTGCATTGGTTTTACAGCCTGCGATTCAGATTTTGTCCTAGCCCCAAGCACCCATTGAAGCAGGCAGGCTGTGGCGGATCAGCACCCAATTGGCTGGGGGCTGCCCAGCTTGAGGCGGGCGGTAGCTGATCAGTGACACCTATAGGTGTCTCCCACCGTCAGAGGCAACGCGTGGCGCCCCATGTCTACGCCAACTGACAAGGACTTATAACCCGTAACAGTTGCCTCTCGCTTTGATTCCGAGACCAGTTAAGACCAGGGATGGAGTTATTGCCTCTCCATAGCACAAAGCCTGGGGTAAAATATAGAGATCATGTGTTGCCCATGCAGCATGATCCCTCTCTCGGCCTGCCTAGTTCACTCCAGAGGAAAGGTAACACCCCTACATCTGGAACAAGACAAGCTGCAGAAGCTGCCGGATCAGCAAAGCAATGCTCTAACTGTCCACCTGTCGGAGCTTCGATCCTAGACCAGTCGCCAACCCAGGCTTAGGGCCTGGTCTGCCCTGCCATGACAATTTTGTCTTTAGCTTGCATTTCCTCGCACCAGGGTAAGGCTTGTACCCTTCCAATTGCGCTCTTCCGCCCGAAGCCGTTGGCACAATGTGGGGTGTCGGGTTTGGTAAGCGCCGCCCAACGTACGGCGCTAACAGAAACCAGGTAGTACCGTCTACTGTTGTACGGTAGCTCAGTCATATCTGACTAAGACCTGACTGAATCAATGATAGCTCTGTAGAAATACCATCTGATCACGATAATTATATGAATTATTCTTGACGTGACAACATTGGCTGAGATTCATGTCTGCTCTAAACGTTTGTGACACTTGTCTTGTCTTTGTATGCTGGGCAAACATTTCAAAACCTAGACGACCCTGTACAGAGCCATAGATCTAAATAATTGAAAGATTAATAGGGGACTTTCTTATTTCCTGTCAAGCAATTCCATCCTTTCAAATTTCTTTACAACCGTTATCCACTTTATGAAAGAAGTTTCCATTTGTGAAAAAGAGAAAACAGATTCCTCCTCCAATCGTCACGTGAAGGTAAAACTAGTTCTGTGCACACTGAAACTGTAACTGTGCATTGTTTGTCAAAGTAAGCGTTTTCCTATGGGAGAGTGATATTCAGAAGATGGTAAACTACTTCAGAGATTCTGCACGTAGGTGATTTTAATAAATATAACAGAATATTACCGGTGACCCGTTTTCAAGATTTAGTGTGTGGGTTGAGCACGCGCACACACACACACACACACACACACACACACACACGCACACACACACACACGCACACACACACACATACACACACATATATATATATTGGCATCGTCAGAATGTAGACATACTGATTTTGTTGCTGCCGTGTTTATTTGTGTGGCCAAAGAGTATACATGTACATGTGTACATGAACACAATATCAATCATACAACATGGGCGATGGCCTCCACTGGAGAAGCGTTTGAATTCCTGTCACGCCCTAGGTTTGCTTCTGTTCCTGATTATGAAAGAACAGCTTCAAATTTATGTGTCTCTTCACGCGGAAGTCCACCCATCCTATTTATTGAACTGCAGGCCAAGAACAATCACTGGCGGCTGTCTTCCCAAACACAGACCTCATCTGTCTGCATGTTGATACAGTCACCAATTGCTCGTTACACAATCATTCTTCAGCGACAACAAATTCACACTGTCCAGCGTATCTCACAGGTTTCCTGACGCCTGACTCAAAGCTCCCCAGGAAGCTCCACAACAACTAGTCGTAACACATCTCCGCCGCTGAGTCGACTCATCAATTATATATTAATATTTGTTGAACATGATGCTAACTTCAGGAGAATAACAAACAGTTTTGTAACTCATATACCACGTTGAAGGTTTGGTAATATATTTCCTGGTTAATCAAAGCGGCTCAAGCTTGCACACTTCCGGCTGTAGATCAAACACTGATCACAGTGGACTACAGAAACATTCACTCGATAGTACACTCTAGCATGCCGATTTGTAACCTTCTCTCGCTCAACCTGCACTCAATCTCTACAGGTAGATTTGACCTAACCTACATGTCACTAGGTGAGAAATGTCACCCGACTTTGCGTTCTTTGTGCCGTTGTCAGCTTATCGTGACTTCACTCACGACTGATTGAATCCCGTCCATTCACGATGTCACAAAACCGCCATTTTGTTTAGTTATGATTGCACTGAAGCAGGCATTTTGCTGGGCAGAGGTAACATTCAACCCTTTCATACTACCACAGCCGTTAGATTTTGCCTTTTTTGTATCCCAACATTTCGTAACCACTGTGCCACAAAGCTGATATTTAGAAACCCGGAAGAAAGTAACACATGAACTGATTTTACAGTTGCCTGCATACAGTTCTGGATGAATACCCGCCAACTGTACCAGCTTTTCTGTTTAAACAAGTAGATACAACTCTAATAGAATGTCCGCAGTTATAACCGATGGCCTTATTTCCTTTATTATTATGGGAATATATAATATGCACTTTAGTGCCTGAATACATGTTTGTATGCTTAAGTGTACGTTAAATTGAAACTATATGAGCACTGTTATGATAAAAACTTCGTCGCAAACTAGTACAGCGTCAGAAGAATTCCCCAGTTCAAGAATGTTTCGACCATTTACCTTTACGACACTCTCTGGGGGAAGGGGCCACTAGAGCCATAATTCGGATGTCTTTCTTTTGCTGTGCATTCGAAACGTCATGTCCTCCACTTATCCTAGTAACTTCGGCTGTGTTAAACCAGCTCCTTCCCCGGCCGTTCGTCCCTGTATTCGCCTTCGCATCGGCGGTTCGCTATGCACCAGTATACATCGTTGCTGCCATATTACTTTCTCTGTACCCCGTTCATGTCTCAAGGAGTCGCACTCCCCTCTCCCCTTGTAAAGCTAACTCTTCCTCTGAGATACTTAGTTGTGGGCTTGGGTCCCTAACCCGCACCCAGTCTATGCTGCTGAGCGCGGTCGTTGCATGACGACTTACACAACCACAAGCGACTTTGCCTGGGGTTGGGCTTCGGCTGACATTCTTTAAACTCTGTTGACTGCTACAATGTGCTGTTTCTATTACATTCCAGAGTCCTGTCCTCAAGCGCACTGCACTCATTTGGAGGGAAGGCTACGAAGTCGACACGTGACAGTAAAAGTTTCAGATCTTAGATGAGAGATTGTTCGCTGGCTTCGATATTAGTAGATCTTGGAGATGATATACGTCAACTTGCGTACATGAACGTGAACCAGATTACTGCAGTGATTTATCCCACTCAACAATCCCAATGCCCCAGAGCCAGCACGAGGTCTTTCCTGCTGCCTGGCACAGTTGTTATTCCCCAGTCCTCGCTTGTCCCTCTATGCCTAGTTGCTTAAGCACATCGCACATGAAGTTGGAGATTTAACTTCTTGAGCCTAGCTCTGCGACGAATAGCCTGACAGTATATCATTCCTGTCTCAGATTTGCGAACATGTCAGTGAACTTCTCCATCGTGTGTGCGTGCTGCTCCTCGATTCTAGATTCGAATGGGATGACAACAGCTGTAGAGGGCCTAAAACTTCAACAGAATGACATTGGGATACCAAGGATAGACAATTGGACATGAATTACATCAACACTAACAAATACCAACAACAAACTACAACAATAAACAACAAAAGTAACAGCAATAAAAACCACTCTTGAATTAATAAAACAAGGGCATTGAAAACAACGTATTATCTCTGTGAATTTAAACTCAGAAACCACAAACAATACATTGCATAATTTATTGCCAGGAAAATTTGCTGCATCTCGTCAGGTGCATGTAAAGTGAATAGAAGAATCTTATTTTGGCAGAAACACAGTCAATGATACTGTTTGAAAGTGGAACATTTGTTATCACAACAGCAATAGCAAATTGTATTATAAAGTTTTTCCTATCTGTATCTAAATCAGACAGAAAGACATCATTGGGAATCTAGGATGACCTTGAAAATAAAAAAAAACGCTCACAATATCAGTGACAATGCGTTTATTTCAGCCAAAATAGGATTCATCTATTCACTGCATATCGTATATGGCATCTCTGCAGTATGAACCTTACAAGATGCAGCAATACATGCCAGGCAACAAGCAGTGCTAACTATTGTTTGTGGCATCTATGTTATGAAAATGGAAATATTGTGTGTAGAGTAGGTTAGTTAGTCAGTCTGTGAATGATATTGAAAACTACGAGGTTTTGATTTGTAAGCCCGTTGCACTGGCGTTAATGTACGCTAGGCACTGAGAGGGGATTGCACCTATTGGAATCAGGTTGGTGTACATATTTCTGTGATCTGTGTATTGCGGGGTCTCTACAAAATGCAAAGAAACGTTATGTTGCCTAACATGCGTGTCCTAAGGGGCTATCTGACAGACGACACCTTCCGGTATTAAACATCAGCTGTAAAATCCAGCCAGCCACGGAGAAGCTACAGTTGTAACTATACATACTACACAAATCCCATCCTACTTTGAGGTTATAACTATAACTACGCACTACACACAGATTCCATCCTACGTTGGGATTATAACTATAACTACACACATATCTCATCCTACGCTGAGGCTATACCTACAACTATATCTACACACTACACACAGATCCCATCTTACGTTGGGGTTATAACTATAACTATAACTACGCACTACACACAGATCCCATCCTACTTTGAGGTTATAACTATAACTACACACAGATCCCTTCCTACGTTGAGGTTATAACTATAACTACACGCAGATCCCATCCTACGTTGACTTATAACTATGATTACACACTACACACATATCCTATCCTTTGTTGAGGTAATAACTATAACTACACACTACACACAGATCCCATCCTACGGTGGGTTTATGACTATAAATATAACTACACACTACACACACACACACACACACACACACATCCCATCCTACTTGATGTTATAACTATAACAATAACTGCAGACATATCCTATCCCTGTTGAGGTCATAACTATAACTACACATAACACATAGTTCCCATCAAACTTGGGGCTATAAATATAACTATAACTACACACTACACCAAGATCCTATCCTTCGTTGAGGTTATAACATTTACTACACATTACACATAGTGGTAGCCTATGCTAGTGGTCTGATGCAATATTTTCTGCTGTCTGATGTTAGTTGTGACAAGTCATTGCAATAAATGGACCCTTCTGGATAGTGGACTACTTCTGTATCTACACGTACATCTGTTTTCTTGTCACACTAAACACTGATTGGGTATGTACAGGTTGTGGGCAGCCATATTCACTTTTGTTTGTTGACGTTGTACAGTATATTCCAATGAAGAAAAAAAAAAAACACACACACACACAACAACAGCAGTTACAAATTTATATTCTACTGCTGTGTGTAATTTATGTCACTTGAAAATGGTTATTATTCTATATCATCTTGTTCCTCTTGTACCTTGCGGTGTTGCATAAACAGCGGAAGAAAGCCCGTTTTGGGGCTTCACATATCGAGATTCCCATGGACTCTGCTATTCCCTCTGTCCATCGTTTACATGGTCAGCCTCTTTTGATTCCATTTGATCTGTACATTATTGCTCGCTGTGGTATTAGGTCAGTTGGTAGCCTAGTTATATAGCCGAACCATTTCACATGCTGTTTTATAATGACATCGACCGCTGCTATTACCCAATAACAAATGGTTAATGCCATAAAAAAGCATAATCTAGAAGACCAATACAAATGTTTAACCACATAAACGGTACAGCTATGCAACGAAATAATTAAACTTACAGAAGTCTAAAATGGAAAAAAAATTTATAATGTATATACATACATGACAAATGATTACATTATTTGACCTACAAACATTTTCTCAAATTATTATGAAAGCGTATCGTTAGATGAGAATACACTTTGGCAATATTAATTCTAATAGAACGTGACCTTTGGCGACGCACTGATTACACTGGTCTACACACATTTTGGTGCCTTAAATTTTATATTTCTTCTTGGGTAATTTTATGTTGCTGATTCCAAAAATGTAATCAGATGTTTTCTATCAGCTCTAGTGTTTGAGATAACTAAGAATGACCTTCTTACAAGGGCGATTGTTATCTACAAGCCTAGAGTTAGGTGCCATAAGTGGCATTGTGACTGTAGTCTGTATTCATGTTATATGTAATTACTGTGCATTTATTGTCTTCATATAAAACACCAAAAATTTATTAAAACTTTATTGTTAACATTCTTTTTATCTGTAGTCAACACATACAAATCTTCTTTTCTGGGACTTCCTGGAATGTGAAATGCCCGGATAGACATTCACTTTGTTGACCAACTTCGACTATCGACGAATTTCCGGCTCTATGCCTTGGTGACCAACTTCGACGATCGCCGAATTAGCGACATGCGGATTTCAAACAGACGGCCTTACCAATAGCCACCGAATTAGGCTTTATCCAGTTGTTTCCCTTATTCCAATATGGCTGCGCCCATGGTTGAAATTGTCTAGAGCCGTAACGAGCATGTTTTTAATGAAATTTCGTTAATTTTTGGTGCAAGTGAATATTCAGCATTTTCATCATGTCTGATGACAAAAACCAGGCTTGTAGTATAGAGGATTCTGACTCTGCCAGCAAATTTAGAGCTGAAAGTGATGATTCCTGGCTAAATACAGATGCAGAAGTGAATGATAGTTTGACTGAAAGTACTAAGTAGCGACAACGGTGTTGAAGTTGATGATGGAGGTGATGAAGGTACTTCTGAAAAAAGAAGTGGGTGTGGCACAAGAGACCAGAACATTTCTACAGCTGAAAATTATGTGTGAAAATGGAGAAAAGCTCTTCAAAACGAACTTATTGAGCTTGACAATCTTCCTCCATACAAAGGACAACAGGGTGTCACGTCAGACACAATGGATTTATGCCCATTGACTTTTTCAAGATTGTTTTCCCTGGCTCTGCCATAGAGCTGATCACGTGTGAAGTCAACAGATATGGTGAAAATCACCTCTCTCAGCACACAGGAAAGAGAGTTAACCTTATATCTGCTGTTCACTCCGATGAAGTTATGGACAAGACAGGTAGGAAAAGTGGAATTCCTGAGGGCAGAATAATAAACAAGCCAGTGTTTGCAGAAAAATACAACAAAAGTGTGGTCGGTGTCGATCACTTCGGCCAACTGAGTGCAAGCTACCCCTACCCACATAAATCCTAAAAATGGTACCTGCCATTATATAATTATTTAGTTGAAACTGCTCTGGTCAATAGGCATATAAGCTACAACACTGCCAACTCTGCAAATAAGATCATTGCAAAGAGGTTCAGGCGGGATGTCCCTCTTGCTCTTATTGGACCTGCTATTCTTCAGCGCAGCGTAACACCTTCAAGACCACGACTTACTGAGCGCCATTTTATTGAACAATTTGAAAAGCCAAGGTACAAACCAGACTGTAAAGTGTGTAAGGCTGCAGGTAAAAGAAGCCAGCCTTGCATGTACTGCCCATATTTCAATACACCTCTATGCCTGACACCATGTTTCAAGTTATACCACACGGTTGAGGATTATCAACGTTCCAGACAAAGACTCTTGCAGAGATCTACAGCTACAACTTCAACCCCAGTTACTGAAGGAAGTAGTTCAGACTTCAACTAGAGATAAGCATTCACAAATATTAACATGTCACTAATACAACACACTGAGGACATAACCACAATACTCTGTAGACATTTTTTAAAATGTTTCGCTTTATTAATGTTTTTGTGGTGAGCTTATAACGTAATATTTTGTCAATCGTTAAATAAGTGCTCCTATTTAGCTTATCTTATTCATTGCTAATCATGTCCCTAACATTTTATAGCTTTGACATTGAACAAATTCACTAAAAACTATAAAAAGATGATGGTTTTAAAACATCTTCTAAATTTTCTATAAATAGCCTAATAAATTCAAGATGGCCTCCATGATCATGTGACAAATTTGCATAAAACATGTTTTCATGTGTAACAACCATCCATAATGGTGTTCTGAATATTTCAAAACCCTAAGTTTGTTTTTAAATTTTTAATGAATTTAATTAAAAAACCAGTAATTTTTTTTAAAAATCCGCAAACACCCTTGGTAATGGGAGCAAAGTGGTCCAACAGTAATCTACCATCATATGGGCATCATAAAGTCCCTGGTGTCTCTCTTCCATTGTTTTTATATCTGGATGAAATCTTTCACCTTGCTCTTCACTAAAGTCGCCAAGATTCTCGAGAAAGAAATGCAAATCGTTATGGAGGTAATGCATTTTTATGCTCATGTTGCATTCAAGCTTACACAAACTCGACAGCATGTTTTAAACTAATTCAGAAAAATGATCTGCTTTAAAGTTACTCAGAAAATTTTGCACAACTAAAACAAATGATGACCAAGCTGTGGACTCTGTTATGTTCATTGAATCAATAGAATTTGGATTGTTTAATAACATTCTAATTTGAGGTCCATCAAAAATTCCAGCTCTACGTTTTTATATGCTCAATTCTGAATACTTTGTGCATAAATAATTAAAACAGGCACCATCTTTGTTCAATGGCTTAATAAATCGCTTCATCAAGCAAAGCTTTATATGCAATGGTTTCATTGTAAAGTGTGTAAGGCTGCAGGTAAAAGAAGCCAGCCTTGCATGTACTGCCCAAAGCTTTATATGCAACACTATTCGATCAATGAGAGGCTTGTTGACAATATTTTCTCTAACGTTAAATTCATCCATTAACGGCCACTATTTCTTTGTCCACTGTGTGTCTTTTGCCCTGCTACCCCACAAACATATATAGCATGGATATTTGGTGAATCCCTTTTGCTGTCAAGCAAGAAGGTCATCACTTTAAGATCTACACAAACCATCCATTTATGTTCTAAATATTCCAATGTTTTTCCAGAACCGTGCTTATTGTAGTCTACTCCTCCTTCATTGAAGTAGAATTAGAAATTTGAATTGTTACCATTGTGTAAGAGAACACCTTTCATACTTCTTTTAGAGCTCTCAAAGAAAAGTCGCCACTCATCTGGTGTACAACTTACACCCATTTCGTTTACAAGACCTTCACTATTAGTACAAAACACAAGGTTGTTTTCTTTACAAAAGAGTGGAAGAAACCCTTACTCTCTGCTGTGATAAAATGTAACCTTTGTTTCAGCAGTCAGCTATTTTATTTTCTTTCAATCCTGAAGCCAAAAGTTTTGAAGATTCCTTGGAGAGATATAAATCTGGGATAAGATCATTAAATTCAGGCGCTGGTAAGCGTTGAGCGGCTGGTAAATCATTTTCGAAATCACTATCACTGTCACTTGTCGTTCAACATGCCACTGCTGTTTCATCTTCTAGCAATGAATCCAAAATCTGACTGAAAGTTGGCATCTTATCTCCATGTGGAACAGGTCGTATAGCAGAATCTAAATCTGGATATGTACATTGTTTGTGATATTTTCCCATTAATTCCTGTAGTATGGACAACACAGACATAACATTCATCATAATGGTTCTTGGGCTCTCTTTAAACCATTGGAATTCCAAATTTTGTAAGGAACTAGATAGGAACAATTTTTTTTCCTCCAGATCCTTATATATACAATACTGTTATAATATTAATTAAACAAACAAATGCATGTATCTCAATAACTAGAGCTGCTACAGACAAATAAATATGATACATGGATTTAGGAAGCCTCATTTCTGGAAAATCAAGGGTAAAATGTTTGGTTAGCACCCAAAAAATGTTGTGTTTGTTTGTATGGTTGTGTTATAACTGAAGGTTAGTGACTCGCAGATCACTGGTGCAACACAACGAAAATCCAGCTGCCCGATTCCATCTAAAACTGATGAGCTATTTTTGTTTGTTCAGGTTACTGAGATGAGTAAATACATCAGCGATCGTCATCAGCAGTATGTCATTGGAAATATCTCTAGAGCATTTATTCTCACAAAGTGATAACAAGTCATGAGGAGTATCTATTATTGCAGCCTTCAACTGGTTTATAACAGTTTGAAAGAAACTATTAATTTGATCATATGTAATATTATTGTATGGTAATAAATGTGATGAATTGTGTTTGTTTGTCAATGTATTAGTTGCCTGTAATGCTTGTTTGATCAATTACTAAATTATTAAGATAACCGGATCACAGTAAGACGGATCTTCAGCGAGTAGTCCAGTGCAGCATCTGAGGCATAAAGTCGATATAAATAGTCCAGAGATGAATTGAGCAGGTCTTGATTGACATCTTTAAAGCCTCCAAATGTTATACTGATATGTTTGTGTTCTTGAGATTCGGTAAAGCTTTAAGAAACAAGTCACAAGATACCGGGTAGTGATCATTCATTGCGTTATTGAGTACTTTCTATAACATTGTCAGCATATGTAGCGTAAATGTGACCTATAAGTATTTGAATATGTTTCATTATTTTATTTTGCATGTTTGACTAATTGTTGAAAGTTGTATGATACACATTTATCTCCAAATGTATTGTTGAACGTGTTGATATCAATGTTGAAGTCCCCAAGTAATATGATTTTTTTTTCACATTCCTGAACACAACGTCCAACATAGTGGTGGAGTTTTCATATGCGGTGTTTCCTGCACTGGGGTTTCGCAAAGATAGTCAACTACAAGGGGTGTGCAATTCTGAAATTTAACACCAAGCCCCATACATTTAATCTCACCTGTTTCAAAATTGTAACTTTGGTGGACGTTAAGAGAATTAGAAACACAAACTGCTATACCCGGCGTTTGTTTCATATAAGGCTCTCTTCTAATAACTTAAGCACCTTTAATTGAGATGATATCATTTTAAATGTTACCGTTTAGTCGACTGTCGTTAATGTCGAACATGTAGGCATTTTAATTACGAATAAGCGGTAGTGCGGGCAGCTTGCCTTGGTAATGGTAAATTTTAAGTTGTCCTAGTAGATTGCGATCTTTAATGAGTCAGTGTTCATGATTGCTAGACATTCCAGCTGTACGTTATAAATTTTAACAATGCAAAATAATAACAAAGTGCGTCACCTTTTACAATCACACCTAAAGTTTACAGAAGAAGTCACACACACAAACACACACACACACACACACACATACACACACACGTGTGTGTGCACGTGTGTGTGCACTGTGTGTGTGTGTGTGTGTGTGTGTGTGTGACACGTGTGTGTGTGTGTGTGTGTTATGTAAGTTAAGTTGGATTATAACAAAATACACTTCTAAATACGATCAATGTTTGTTGTCTCGTAATCCACTTTTACGTTAGTAGATGAAATAATAACCAAATGCGCAGGTAAACATTCTTTGAGAGGTTCTTTCTTGTACCGAGATCCTGTGTAGATTTCTGCTGAATTGCTTACACATAACATGTTTTCTTGGTCTGTGGTGTAGCGACATCATGGGGCTTGACGAAATGCTGTTGGATTAAAGCGCATGAGGTGAAAAGTTTTCTGGTTTCCAGTGAAATTGATACGGCTGATGTCTTTCTGGTGTGTAATGACTACAACTATGCTTTAAAAATGACTACCAACTACAGTCTATGGTACATAGCAAGCAGCAAGTTAAAGTGCACATTGGTATTGTTGCTTTATGTATCCTTATTGGGAAGATGAGAGAACATGTGTGAAGGAGGATGTATTATGGAGAGGTTGATTTCCATGTAGTGTGATTTAAGGATTCGCTTTGATAGTGGTGTTCCGTCTGGCTTGAATTTATTTAAGGTGCAGGAGTTATGAATGTTTTTCGCACTTCTAGTAGGTTGGTACTTGATGTGATGGGAACACGTCCTTTGATTTGAATGTTTGGTGCAGCAGTTGTCAATTTTTTCGCACTCCTGTATTTGCTGTGTGTTTGTTTTCGCTCTGTGTGTTTTGATGATTCTGACAAGCCTGCTAATGCCCAATGCAGATTGATGTTTTCCATCTTTACTGAGGCGTGCTTTCCGTGTCCCTGTCTGTGAGATAAAGAATGGTGTGTGTCAGGTATCTAGATATAGTTAATTATGACTGAAAGAGAAGAGTTAGTCTCTCTCTCTCTCTCTCTCTCTCTCACTCTCTCTCTCACACACACACACACATAGCACACACACACACACACACACACACACACACACACACACACACACACACACAGACGAATGATAGTGGAAAATGAAACCAATAGGTGGCTTATGGAGGCATATAGTTGGTTTGGAGCACGTATTGAAAGAGTTTTCGGTTGAATGTGTAGGGACTCGTTGGAGTTTTCAGATCTGGTGGAAGGCTATTCCACAAATGAGCACCAGAATACAAGAAATATGTTTTTTATAAGTCCAATCTAGGCTTCGGAACATGCAATAAATTTAAGCGTTTACTGTTCATTGCATTAGATTGAATTAACGGTAGAAGATACTCTGGGGTATTTGCAGACATAATTTTATTCACTAATTTGGCTTTGTTAAAAAGGAAGCGCTTTTGAAGTGGTAGAAGTCTTAGATAACTGTATAACTTATTACTTTCAACGTGCGTTATGCCAGAAACTTTACGTATAGCGCGGTTTTGAAGAGAACACGGTCGTTTCATATTAGATTTAGGGCAGCCATCCCAGACTTTTGGACAATAATCGATAGGTGATTGGATGTAGGATGCATGGAATATTTTTCGTGTGCTTTCATCCAGAAAGTGCTGAATTTTAGCAAGTTGGTAAACTTTTTGTCCTATTCTCTTGGTAAGGACGTGAACATGAGAGCTCTAGTTTAAATGTCTGTCAATTAAAAGACCTAATGTTTTGTGTTCATTTACATGAACTATGGGTGACGTGTCCACGTGGAGCTTGAGGGGTACCCCAGTTATGGGCGAAGGACGTGAACATGAGAGCTCTAGTTTAAATGTCTGTCAATTAAAAGACCTAATGTTTTGTGTTCATTTACATGAATTATAGGTGACGTGTCCATGTGAAGTTTGAGGGGTACCCCAGTTATGGGCGAATATAGGGAGACAGCTGCTGGAGATTTTCAGATTGAACTCGACCGCATAACTACATGGTTTAGGGAGGTAGATACTGGTCAATCCAACTAAGGCAGCCGTGGTATCGTTCTTCTGAATAACCGTATTGTCAACACCCTAACACCAACTGTCAGTGTATACTTGAGGTTGTGGAAAGAACTCATGCAATGAGGTACTTGGGAGTGATATTCTACAGGAGTTTGGATTGTTCTTAGCACTTTCACGTGGTAATGCAATCTAGGAAGGGCATGGCTGCGATGAGAGTAATGGCAGTGGCAAACTATGGGTCTATACCCTATGCCTCTATACCATGGTCTGGTACTTTCGGTAAATGAGTACGTCCCGGTGGTCCTCTCCTTCAGCCAAATGTTTGCACAAAAGATACAGCGTGTAAAGCCATGTGGTACCTCCTTGATTGTCCAACCATGACATGCAGAACAAGGATATACCGATCATGTGTCTACCTCCGAGTTAGTGCCGATACACAGTATCCACTGCACAGTGAGATCAAAAAGAGAAAGGGCAGCGGAATGAATAGAGGAAATCCTTGATAAAGCAAGCCGAAGATATTATTCAACAGGTCTGTCCTCTTGCAGACATAGAACATGGTGAAGAATGGATACAAGTGCCAAGTGAATACGGTACGCCCTTTTCAGTATTAATTAGGACAGAGAATGCAGACAACAAAACCAGGTAGCTCTGGAGGCAGAAGCTCATGCCTTGATATTTGAGCATTCTACTGAGGGTGAGATACTCTTCTAAAGAGAAGGGTTATTGATTTGAAATGTGAGGAGTTCATGTTATTTTACGGCTCAGGTCAGAGTGAGAACTGCGAAAGAAAACTGCGGTGCATTCACCGTGACAACAAGTAGCCTGACTATGGAGTCATTGCAGTAACTAAAGCTATAGGCTGGCTGGAGACACAGATATACATCCAGACATGGTTTCTCAGTGACTCACTCAGTGAGAACGCTCAAGAAGGAAATGATGGGCTGGACTCAAAGACTGGGTGGAGTCTCTGCGGAGATCAAGTTTGATACAAATCTTGTTTATTTTTGTGACAGGACACGCTGGTGTAAGAAGAAATAGGCAAGTGTTAGGCTTGTGGGCAGGGCTACTGTAGAAAGAGCACGTGCAATGCACCAGGCTTATATAGTTAATATCGTCAGAGGGAAAGGGTGATTAAACGAATCATAAGACGACTGCGAATCGGCAGCCTTAACCAGACTGCAAGAACATCAAGCAAACAGGGGTGAAGAAAGACAAGAGCGCTATGAGGGGACGGAAGAACTATAGCCAACCAGTACAGAACTGGTGTAATCAACTGCTACATCCTGAGATAGATACTGAAGCGTGATCTGAGCACTGAATGGTAGCATGTGACTGGCTAACTAACTAAGTAACTAACTAACTAACTAACTAACTAACTGACTGACTGACTGACTGACTAACTAACTGACTGACTGACTGACTGACTAACTAACTAACTAACTGACTAACTAACTAACTAACTAACTAACTAACTGACTAACTAACTAACTAACTACCAACTAATTAACTAACTAACTAACTGACTAACTAACTAACTAACTGGCTGGCTGGCTGACTGAGTGACTGACTAACTAGCTAGCTAGCTAGCTAGCTAGCTAGCTGACTGACTGACTGACTGACTAACTAACTAGCTAACTAACTAATTGACAAATTAACTATCAAAGTAACTAACTAACTAACATGATGTCATTTCTTGAAGGGAGTTATCACCAAGGAAGACCGAGTTAATGTTTGTTTGATTTATTCTCAATGTCGCCCTTCCTCTATAAATCTGTAAACCTAGTTGTTGTTGTCTCCCTCCAGTATATTTAGTTTGTCATGATTCTGATTTCGTGTGGGAGACAGGAGGGCAATGTCATCAGAGAAGTCCAGGTTATAAAGCTGCTTTTTTTTTTTAAATAGGAGTCCATTGAGGTCCATTTCTGGCAGTACTGGTTGTTATTGTCTTCAGTATCCGGTCTATGGTCTATAAGAATAACAGAGGTGACAACAAGCATACCTTTCTCACTCGAACGGAATCTTAATTATACTATATTGAATTATATTGCATGTTTATAATATCATAAGCGGGCCATAAAAAAAAAAATTATCAACTTACAAATTAGCCTGCTATATTTTATAATGTCAGGCCTTAGTCGGGTATGACTGAGCTACCGTATAATTGTACACCGTACTATCTGCTTTCTGTTAGCGCCAAATGTTGGGCGGCGCTCACCAGACCTGACAGGCCCTAAGACTTGTTCGGTAAGTGGTCTAGGATTGAAGCTCTGACAGACAGACAGTTTGAGCATTATTTTGCTGATCCGGCAGCTTCTGCAGCTTGTCTTGTTCCAGATGCATTGGTGTTACTTTTCCTCTGGAGTAAATTAGGCAGGCCGGGAGAGGGATGACTACGCATAGTCTCTTCAGTTCAGGCCAGGCGTTGTGCTATGTAGAGGTCTTTTGCTACAGCCATGAGTTGTAATTATTATGCCATTTCAAAGTACTCATCTTATCTCATCTCATCATATTCCTCTTGTACCTTGCGGTGTCGAGGTGAAGTATAAACTTCGCGAGAGTGCCCGATTATGGTCTTCATATATCGATATTCCCATGGACTCTGAATGATTTTGAAGTACAATATAACAAATTATTGCCTGTCAAGATACCAATATATATGTGGTAAAACATGTCATTAACTGACCCCTAGTGTGATGGCTGGAACTGCTTCTCTTAGGTGAGGCAGTGTAATGTTAAATGGTATTGATGATGTTGCTACTAAGATGTATTGATGATTGTTTATAAAGCTTCTAGATTTATTGAGTTTCAAGAACCGCCTTATACGGCCCGCGGGCCGGACGTTCCCCCACTCCTGTTGTAGAGGCTTAACAATAATAGTAATAACATTAATGGCAAGAGCATGCCACTCTGTAAAAGGTAATCTGTCAGGGAACAGTTGGCGGGGGGGGGGGGGGGGGGGGGGGGAGGGAGAGGAGCACGGAGAAGGATAAGGCAGAGAAAGTCTTGGACTGATAACATTACCGAATGGATAGCCTGTTGTATGTCTACTTGTGCCTTTTGTTGAGGACGGGGAGTAGAGGGAGGATTACTGATGTTTTCATCACCCACACGACACACGTCCGGAGTTGCGGGATAACATGGTGATGAATAATAAAAAGCAAACACAGAAATACAATGTAGACCAAAATAGAATGATGTTTTGTAATGAGTCACGTAATGTGTCATACACTAAATACTACTCACTGCGGTTCACAATGCTTCTAACTGCATTGGAGGTCACTTTTATGCCCTTCTTCAATTTAAGTACGAACTTGCTTCCGTTGAACCACCTGATTGTAGACTGCAAGAGATACAACAGTGTTATTACCCTTGATGAATTGAGCCTAGAGAAATCAATGGGGCTGTAATGGAAATCTGGACTACATTTACATGCTTAAATTCATGACTTCAGTGCAATAAAACAAAGACGCTGGCGCTGTACAGAACATACATAGAGAAAACCTGAGAATTGTTTAACTATACAAGCCTTTGTCTGGACTCCACAAGGCAAAAGAAATAGAGGAAGACCTAACAACGCATCGAGAAGAGCAGTAGAAACATAAATGAACAATAGGGGGGAGTTGCATGGGATTGCTAAGTACAGGTGGGCTAGGGGTGATTTAGTTGAGGTTGATATTTGGTTAACAAAGAGAACCAGAAGAGTTAAGCTTCCTACAGCAAAGACCTAAACGGTTAAATGAGATAACTTCATGAGTGGCTTGGGAGATGATAAGATATTGGGTAGATTATGGAAACTACACTGACAAATGCGTAGAAAAGACCAGCTTACCACAATGGGAACGACATACAAGGATAACTGCATCCATGACAAAGGATAAGGAGAAAAGGGGGACTTTAATGAACAGATTTATATCGCAGACAGATCACTATAATGGAAACAGTAGGGATGTAGTTAGTGAGCATCTGACCAATATCATCAGAAGAGACAGATGTGACGATGTTATGCAGGTAGTAGATAAATACACATATTTAAAACAGCAAAGGACACTGCGCTAGGACCAGAAAGGGTCAGGTCTACAGAGACTACTGCAAATCTACAGAGATTTGTAGAAGATAGCTACTTCTTTCATTCTGAGCATTAGGGGATCATCAGTGCAACAAGAGTGGGTGCACACATAGGTGAATCCTACTCCCTAGACCAGGCAAGGACCATTCAAGACTCAATGATCATAGGATTATCACCGTGCAAAATACACGATAAGGTGTTGGAGCAGATTGTTGCTGTTAAGTTGAAGGAATACTTGGAAAGGGAAAACCAATCTCAAGAGGGAAGGGGTGTTGCCGGCCAAGGAAAGAAACGTGGTAAAACGCAGCAACATTTGTTTCTGACATTTATGAGGTGTTCCAGATTAGACATAAAACAATGACAGCATCATTGGCTCTTGAGGACGCATATAACAGAGCCAGATATGATCTCTTGATACACACTCTTATAGAGAAGGGTGTTAGTCCCCGAGTGTTGAATAGGATATCAGCTACCCTACACGCTGATAGAGTTGCTCTCTGCTTAAGTTCATGGACCTCGGAGGCGTACATTATTATTCCGGGATTACCACCAGGATCTGTAATCTACATGTGCTATTTAATTTTTACACAAGCAAGATTGAAAGTATTGAAGCACAGGGAATTGCAAACATACCGATATTTCTTGTTGATGTCCTTGCGTATAGGCAGGAGAAAAATATGACACAAATTGTGCAGGAGTTGCACAAGACTTCTTCTTCTTCTTTCGTTCGCTTGAAATATATCTATAACTGCAATGTTGTCTCTTGTATGAATCTAACAGTCATTTTTAGTTCACTCAGCGGTCCATAGAGTTTATCTTCCACTGTTTTCTCTCTAGGCCAAAAGGTTCGCCTGGATATGTTGTAGTTTGGGCAGTCCTGGAGTATGTGCTCTGCTGTCTGTGACGCCAAACCACACGTGCACATGGCTGAGTCACCAATCTTGAATTTTGTATACATGTGGTTGCCTAATCTATTGTGTCCAGAAAAATGACCTATTCTGGTCTGTCCATAACGTGGTAGTCGTCTTGAGTAGGTTTTGGTGGCCTTCTGACTGATTTAATCATTCTTTTCTTTTAGCGGTATGTAATGGACACATCAGGCTGTTCTTCTTTTGCTCCTTCCTTAGCCAAGTGATCAGCTCTGTCGTTTCCGGGTACTCCACAGTGGGATGGTATCCACTGTATGGTGACCTTATGCTGACTGCTGAGTTCAGAAAGAAGTGTCCTTATAACTGGCAATTTCCCAGACAGGAGCGCCTCTAGTACTGATTTTGCATATGTCAATGGCACCACACCGGTCTCTCTGGTCTAGAGGTTACACGACTTTCTTCGCAATCTCGTATACCCTCGTAAGTAACGTGACGTTGCGCGAGAATTGGTAGCGGTTCTCTCCGCGTTGGTAACTTAAGAGGTATTAAGCCAGTCGCTCAGAAAGCAATGGCAAACTACTGAGTGTAATCTTGCCAAGAAATGAACAATCAGCTGAAAGATGCTGATGTTGACAGCTATGTCCTGTAAAGGATATGCGAAAAAAAAATGGTACCACAGGTTGTGTACCATGGCTGGTATTTAGTAATTCTCTGTCGCTATCTTGATTGCCTCAATTTAAGCATCATAATTATGGCAGTACTTTCCTGTTGCAACTCTGGCCGTGTCCCTAGTAATATTTGGGTATTCTATGTACACTCCCGCTCTTCCATTTCGAACAGCATTTTGTGCTGACCCATCTGTGTAGACTCGGATCCAGAGGTCTTGTGGGTATTCGTCATCAAGGAAGCTGAGAGTGGCTGTTCTGCGCTGTACAATGTTCTGTTCATCCTTGTCAAATCTTCCTCTCACTTTTGTCTGGATTTGTAATGGTAGTCTATGTTCACCTTTGCATGGAGTTCGCTCTGGAATAGTTGTCAGGGGGATACCAACTGTGGGCAGATCGGTGGTTTCTCTGCAGAGTTGTTTGGCCTGGTGGAAGAAACTACTTCTTTTCAACCGCCCCATAGCTAAGTTTTCAGATTGGTTCTTCATAGGGTGACCTGGCAAGCTGAGGAACTTGTCTGCTTGTATTAGTGTTTTCGTATCTCTGCGCTCTCTCAGTGCTTGTATCCTCCCCATTTTCTCCATTGCTACTATAAGGGTTGATCTCATCCCTCCTGTAGTTACTCTAAGAGCTTGATTTTGCACCTTGTCCAGCTCTTGTAGTGTGGTTTAAAAAAAATGCTGAACACCACACAGGAGACAATAAACAAAGTTATCGAATGGTGCACAAAAATGGGTAGTATCATCAGTCCAAATAAGGTTTCTGTGGTATGGTGCTCTCTGGATAATAGGATTGCTAAGACTGACGTCCCAGATCTGACAATAAATGGCAGAAATATTAATAGAGAGTGTAGTCTACGGTACCTGGGAATCACCTTTGACAGAAGCCCCATGTGAAAGGAGTTATTATTAGACTTCAGAAGAGACTTGGCGAAATAAAGATTAGCAGCAATGGTCGTGAATATTGTACACACTTTATCAACATCTCATTATCTCAGTAACTGAATATGGACTGGGACTGCTCACAGTGTCAAAGAATCGGCTGGTGAAGCTAGAGCACATACATAATTAAGCTATGAGGGTGACCCTTGGATGCACAAGGGAAACACCAGTAGTTTGTATGAGATACATCCTAGCTTTGCCAACGATTGTGGACAGACTAAATATGCAGCAGTAAAAGTCGTATCTCCGAGTGGCCGCGGACAAGAAACATCTGCATGAAGTCCTGGACACAGAGAGAGACCACAGGCTGATAAAGGGAAACTTATGGATGGCTCAGGCAGAGGACACAATCAGAGAAGTGTGCGTGCTTGAGAACATTATGAGAGGAGAGGAATGGATCAAAACATCAAACCTCTGCAAGGTTATTGTCACATTGGATCGGGGATGTAGGAATTGGCAGCACCGAATGTGATGTGCAAGAATTGGTACATGACAAATTGCGCCCAGGTGATGAAATCATCCATACCTAGTGACTTCAGTCTCAGAATTGAAGAAATGTCAGTGACTTCAGTCTCAGAATTGAAGAAATGTCAGTGACTTCAGTCTCAGAACTGAAGGGAATTCAGTGACTTCAGTCTCAGAATTGAAGAAATGCCAGTGACGTCAGTCTCAGTATTAAAGACACTTTGCCAGTGACTAATTCTCAGAACTGAAGAAATGTCAATGACTTCAGTCTCAGAACTGAAGAAAAGTCAGTGAATTTCGTCTCAGAATTGAAGAAATGCCAGTGACTTCAGTTTCAGAATTGAACAAATGCCAGTGACTTCAGTCTCAGAAGTGAAGAAATGCCAGTGACTTCAGTCTCAGAATTAAAGAACAGCCAGTGAGCTCGGTCTAAACATGTAAGACAGTCCAGTGACATCCATTTGGAGATTGAAGACAATGTAATAAGTTCCAATTTAAGATTGAAGACACGCAAGTGACTTCCGTCTCAAGACGAGACAGTCTGGTTGTGTATTCGTGTCCATGTGTGGATGTGTGTCTGTAAATGTGTGTATATGTGTTGAGATTGTCGCATTGACTTACAAAGAGCAGTAGTGGAAGGCATAACTTATGAACATGTATGTCAAAAGAGAATGAAGATCAAAATATGCTTTTAAACTTACAAACAAAAATAAAAATTTCACAGATAAAAGTTTACAAGTCAACTAAAGGTCACAATATATAATGAATACATTGAAAATATCAGAAATTTTGAATATCTTAAGTGCATCATCAACAGCAATGGTTAGTTAATTGCATATTGTTTACAGTACGTCGCAGTCAATTCCGGCATTTCTTTGCTGTTTGTGATTTCTTGGCAAGTTTACGTTCAGTAGTTTGCCATTGCTTCCTGAACGACCGACACTCATATCATTGTATGAAACACCAACGCAAAGTGGTCTGCTGCCAAATCGCTCACAGATTTTTTTACGAACGTGGTATGCAGGATTACGAATTACTTTCGTAACTCCTTCGCCACAAAATGGTAACCGCTCAAGAAAGACACTTGCAGACTATATATAGCACTTCAGATTGTGAAGAGTATTAGGAACTTTTGACACAACAATCAATCAATCTGATGCCGTCTCCACAATGAAGGTTGACTGCAATAGATCTCCAACACTATTTGTCTCTCACTCTGACTGTACATTCTGTCAGGTTACTGTTCGTCCATCTCTTGATGTTATCTTCCCATTTGAATCGTTGCCTACCTCTTGCTCGCTTGCCTTCAACCTTACACTACAGTTTGGTTTTTATAAGATAGGACAACACAATCAAACAAAATAAAGTGACAATTTTGAGACCATAAATCTTTCGCTATGTGGCTAATTGGTACGGACGCAATTCGTATTCCCACATAGCTCGTTTAAAACATAGCTGCAAGCGATTTGGAAGCAGACCACCTTATGTTGGTTGTAATTTGCCAAGTAATCACGAACAGCCAAAAATGCTGGAGTTGACTGCATTGTCCTGTAAAGGATATGTATCTAACTAATATCTTTTCTGTGGCATCATGCTGATGAGATTCATAGATCATTTTTCAATCAGTGCTGAAGAGCGTCCGGATTGTGAACTTACATGTTACAGAAAAATTCTTAGAATATCATGGACCAAGAAGGAAAGAAATATACTGACATTCTAGAAGATCTGAACATGGAAGACAACTGGCTCATCAACAGTATCACGTCTGGGAAACTGAAATACTTTGGTCATATTAAACACTATAGTGGCTTTCAGGATACAGTGATGGAAGGCCTGGTTCCTCATCGAAGAGGCAGGGTTGACTAGCACGAAGATGGTCACAGGACATTGCGGACACCCTGGGCATGAGGCTGTATGAGGCAGAGGAACTGATAAAGGATAAAACATTTTTTTTTTGGCCGGCTGTGATTACACTGATGTCTTGCCAAAGATATGCCACGTGATGGTGCTGCTTTATGAAAGAAGAGGCAGGACCCAATCTTCAGGTCGTTGGATACAGTACATTGAACACACCTTGAGTTAGAATTTGTACGAAGCAGGGGAATTGGCAACTAAACGAGAATATTTCGAGCGGGTCGTGGTGAGAGCGAGAGCTAGTTTCGTCAGGATGTGAATAGTGTGTGTGGTGTGTGTGTGTGTGTGTGTGTGTGTGTGTTTGTGTGTGTGTGTGTGTGTGTGTGTGTGAGTGAGTGTGTGTATTTGTCTTACAATATTTAACAAGAAAGTCAGGCTGCAAATACATTGAGAAATTAGTTGAAACGAACAAAAAAATGAATGAATGAATGAATGAATGAATTACCTGACTGCTGACTGCAATATTGTACCGGCACCAGTTTGCAAAGTGCTCACAATTGTATTGCGAAAAACAATATTTGACTGGTCCAATAAAGGATCTGGCGATTGCTATAATCTGATCTGATGGCAATGGTCTTCAAAGGACAGAAAAATATTCATTAACATTTATCGACATTTCTCAACGCACATAATATTAAAGCATGCCTAAATGTAGATTCTGTTGAAAAGGTGTGATGTTAGTTATTGTTTTTAATGTTTCTGTTGTTGTTGTTCTTCTTCTTGACAGCGAGTCTAGTAAAATGACAACACATCTCTTATTCGCCAACATATGTATAAAACCAAGGAAGGGTAAAAATAACTTCACCACACTACTCGTGGTTTACAATTCTATGACGCAAAATTGCACACATTGAAATACCATCGCATAAAGCACAAAGATTCTACATCGACTGTATCAGTTCAACACCATATGTTCCCTCACATTCCGTGAGGAGGGGCCACTAGGATGTTAAAACGAAAATATTGCAGATATTTTCCAACCTTAAACACCGAAATGTACCAGCCAAACAAAACGTCTGCAGCGGATTGTCAGACTAAGTGGAGACGAGTATCTAGAGCAAGGCGTGAATTGACCAACATCTGGCAGAATACATCTGCCCTGAGAGCGTTTGATACACGTCAGAAATGCAATTGATGTCAAACTCGGAATTCGTGGTTTACTAGCAGATTGGTACACCATACGTAACGGGAAATGCGACTCCTATTACTTTTCGAAGAATAGTTTAGGCCAGACTAAGGGTGACTGACAGGTGAAATTAGGGCGAAGCTAAGGAATACTGGACACGAGGCACTACAGGAAAACACACAGAGTGAGGAGTGAAGGAGAGATAACTAAAATGACGAGACAAAATCAAATATATATTAATGTGCCTTAATTAAAATAATTTAAATATTTTAAATGGATAAACTGGAAATAGTAAATATAGACCAGTAACAATCAAATTAATTAAATCTGACTGCATTAATTAATTAATTAATTTTAATAATAATAACAAGACTCGATATATAAAACCAGTATAAATACCTACATCTAACCGTCAATGAATATAAAATGGCTCCAGTTGACTAGAGGAAACCGGGAGAGGGATAGGCAGACAAAGAAACCTATTCAGGAAAACCAAGAAACACTGACGGAAAAGAAACGAAAAAAAAAAAAAACACAGCCGAAGGAAAATCGACCATTGAAGAAACAGCTTTTTGACCCCCTTTAAATCGGCCTCAAACTGAAAATAACCTAAAATTTCGGGTGACAAGTCGCACTGACAGCACTTAACACTGGGGAGTGCATCAAAATGATAGCAAGTGCGTTGGGTATCAGGGCAATTGCCAACCTAAATAAAAGCCAAAAAGGCCTAATAGTAATTAAGCCGAACAACGGGCCAAACATTAGACAGATTGTGGAAGAGCTGAAAAAAGAAAAACATCCGACTACAATGAATCTACCATACACCGTTAAAATCCTAACCGAATTAGCCAGAGTGACAACCACATTAGTTATCAAATGAATCGATCCCACAACTGACATTCAGAAAGTGACAGAAGAAATTAGAAAAGAAAACATCAACATGGACATCACCCACGTTGAGAGAATATTTACAAAACACTGCAACCCAACCCCAGTAAGTATTGCGAAATATAACAACGCAACAATGCCAAATCAAATAAACTACAAAGGAAGATACAAGTACTTTGAAAAATATGCCATTCTCTCTCTCTCTCTCTCTCTCTCTCTCTCTCTCTCTCTCTCTCTCTCTCTCTCTCCCCCCCCCCCCCCAACCGGTTAAGCAATGCGGGAAATGCCAGAAACTGGGTTATACCGTAAGGTTTTACAAAGAGGAAACACCGGTATGCAGGTTCTGCAGCGAAAACCACTAGTATGGCGAATGTAGAGAAGCAAAAAGAGTCAGAAACTAAAACGAAGTGAACCCTGTTCAACAATACACTAATTGCCAAGGCAACCACAGGGCTAGGTACAAAGGAAGCCCTAAATAAAATTTTAAAAAAAAAAGAAAAAAAGAAATAGCATGGAGAAAGGCAGTTGTAGTACAAACGCCGATTACCGTCACGAGGTGGAGGCAGGACAACGTAAGGAACGATTCGACTCAGAAATGAGAATGATGAAGACGGAAATATCGAATATGAAGATTACAATAGCTAACAAGGATGAGGGAAAGGACATGATACAAGAAAGCACGGACGTGACAAGAAACACAGAAGGACTTAAACAAGCTACAAAGCGTATGGAAGATGCAAAGAGAAGCATGCTAATAACAAGGAAACTGCTGGAAGACGCTCTAGTATAACAGTGTAGGCGGTTATACGGGGTTTAGTTAGCTGGCACGGCGTGCAAGGAGAAAAGAAATAACTAGATGATGCACGGCTGAGCACCGTAGCTAGGGGGTTGGGGACGCTCACGTGCTGACGTAGAGGTAAACAAGGGAGGAGTTGTGACTTTGCCGCCCAGCCAGCAAGATGCTTTGACTTTTGTAGTTGCTGTACGCATTTTTATATTGCTGAAGATTCTTCTAATAAACTGAATTTTATAGTCATCGCTGGCTTGACTTCATATCTGCAGTAGCCTTTGAGTCTCGTCACTCTGCAATACTAGCACATATACGAAAAGTAGCCTAAGAGATGGAAGCAATCAAACTAGAGGTTAAAACACTGGTGAAATAAAACCATACCGCAATAGAAAAGATAAAAGAAGACGCAAACAACACCCGGATAGCTGTTGCGGATCTAGAGAAAAGGAAACAACCAAGGGGAACCGATCTAAAATAAAAATGGAATAATCAAACAGAAAGAAATTTCGACAGAATGAGAAAGACAATAGAGAAACAAATACAAAAGACTGAAAAGGTCACCCAGCTATTCAAAAAAGCATTAGAAAAAAGTGCAAACTAGCCAGTATTTCCCACAGAAATACATCAAAGAACTACAAGAACTAATCGAAGAGACAAGCGAAGAGAACTTAGAACCACCCCAGAACTGACGACAACAGTAAAGCAAGAAATTAACAAAAAAAAAAAAAAAACTAAACAGCAAACAACACAACCATGGATGAAGACAACATCAGAATAGTAAAGTGGAACGTCAGATGCATGAAAGCAAACTTCCCAACACCAGGAAACAACTGGGAAGGGAAACATCTCTGCTTTGAAGGAAACATTTATAAAATCAAAAGATAACTTAAAATGAAATGGATTTAGGATATTCAGGAACGACAGGAAGGAAATAAGAGGAGGAGGAGTGGCCCTACTCTTACAAGAGAATTTACAAATCATAACAACGAAGCGTTCAGGTCAACAAACGTCGAGCTCATCAAGGCGGAGATTGAAAGTAAACCCTACAACCTAACCAAAATCAACATCTAATGCGAAAAAGAAACAATAGAGGAGGAAGACCTAATAGAGATCAAGGACAGAATCAAAGCATTAACAATAACAATGGGAGATTTCAACTGCCACCGCCCAATGTGGAGAGGAACACGTAGCAACGCAACAGTTAACTAAACTAATGGAATTTATAGAATATAACCAGCTAACAGTGCTAAACGACGGATCAATGACACGAATAGACCCCAACCCTAGGAAATATGACACAGCAATCGACCTGGAAATCTTAACGACGGACCTAACAAGAAGCCACTGGGAAATAAAGGAAGACGCCAAAAGCTACCACCTACCGATAATTATTGACACAAATATGTAAGCATAGAAGAGCAAGGAAAGCAATAAACCTACATTTAACTTTAAGAACGCGAAATTTGAACAGTTTAGGGAAGAATTTGATAGGATGAATGTGGGACTGACATAAAAGGAAGACATAGAAGAAAGCACCGACATAATTACCAATAACATACTCACATACTTCGGACCACGATAAAACAAATCGCCAACAGAAATATCACAGCATACCTTACGGCGGACACACAGATGACGCGAGCAACAGCGAAACAGTGGAACAAACAGCCAGCGGGCTGGTGGAACCAGAGGTGCACGGAAGCACTGGAAAAAAGAAAGAGGCACTGCAACAATACAGAGAAACGAGGTCAGAGTAAAACAACAATGAATACAAAACCCCCAGAAACGAAGCCAATAGACTGATAACAAAAGCCAAAGAGACAGCGTGGAAAAAATACTGCCAAAAATTCACGCCAGACACTACTGTAAAAGACGTGTGGAAACAAATAAATGCAATAAAAAGAAACAAAACAAAGATCATGATAGCAACAATCAAAATCCCAATCATAGTGGTAACAGACAGTGAGAAAATAGAGGTGTTTGGCAAATACGTCTACGAAGACTGCTCAAAAACGACATTAGGAGAGCAAGAAAGAAAGAAGACGAAAAGACTGCATCACAGAGTCGAGAGAACTACATCAGGAACAAACAGCAGATTTCTACATGGACGCAGACATAACGATCGACGAAGTAACATCGACAATTAACGAAAAAGCTGACAGCAGCAGGATCGGACTGTCACGAAAAACTGGAGGATGCCGATCCAGATTGATGAAAGGCCCTAAACCGCCGTCCCTAGGCCGCCACAACTATTTGATGTGGTGAGATATGTTCCAAATTTAAACACGACCGGGATTCCTGGAGAAGTCCCAGGATCAAAAAGATCCGTCGGAATTCTGTTTACCCGATCGGGAGAATGAAGGAGGGAGTGCAGTCTTGATTTGGATTGCAGCCACGTGAGTGACGTCATTCGGACACAGCTGTCGGCAGTCGGGATTGAAAGTCTGCCACCAGTGTGAACAATAGAAACACCAGGCTGGAGTGTTAGGCTAGTTCTGATCAAATTTAGAAAAGAATCTATTGTGTTCTGTGTCAATTAATGTTGACGGACATTTGTCTTTAATGGCAATTTGTAGATTCAATTCAGGACAAAACTGGTTTACATAAGGTATTCATTAGATAACGTTTAGGTATAAGTAATATAAGGTAGGCTAATACTAGATAGAGTTTAGGACTTGAGCGTAGTGTTGTTGCGTTGTGGGAACCTCGTCTAGGAGTGTCGGCCGCAGCTGACTGATGCATAGCTTAAACGAGGTAGAGTGATATATCATTTCACTCGGCAGGGTAAGACCAATGTCATGGGATGATATTCAGTGAGATTTGGGATAGCTGGGTGGATAAAGGAAATGTCAATGATAGGATATTCCGGTGGGGAGGTCTACTGGGGTTTCTGTGCTTTTCCTTTAGCCTGTCCTTTTCCTTATCACGTCTCAGGCAAATGTGATGAACTACTCTGCCTTATGCCAGAGTGTAGTTCTAGGTTAATCAGGTTTTCTCTCACCGAGTGTTCTCTTTTCGACAGGTTCCACAGTGTAGAATAAGGGAAGTATTACTCAGAGGTGTGGACAATGACAGTCACACTGAGTGCAATTCCATTGTAGAGAAGAGCTGATGGACAACACAGAGGTGTGAACAATGGCTATCACACTGGGTGCAGTTATACTAAATGGCCTCGGAAAAGGGATATCGTTCCAAAAATTATAGTCTCATAGAAATCAGGATTGTTATCATAAAAGGGCCAGTGTAGCAGTGTTTGAGGGCCCTTAACAGTGATTTTAAGTAACTGTGACTATGTCGCGTGACCATAACTATAGGATGTAGAGAGGTTGCAGAGTAAAGACACTCATTCAGTAACATTGTGCAACCTGACTGAAAGTTTTCTTTAAACTCGTGTGAGATATAAGGAGGTCTTCGTAGGTCTCAGGATTTTAATGAACATATTAAGTACATAGTGTGTTCCTGATTCATGGACATTATTAGGCCATATTCAGTATTGGAGACCAGTCACCCAGACTATATACGAATAACTCCAAGAAGTCAACCACTGTCCGGAGAGACGCTTCATTCGGTGAGATCTTTTCAGAACTTTCGGTGTGGTGATGTGGGGTGGCTTAACACAGTGATGAACTATCCGAAGCTCACTTGTCTGTGCTCGCATACACCATAGACATTACTACAGACATTCCATACACATACTTTGCACACACCTGACAATTTTCTTCATTAAATAATTTTATTATTTGTTAGAAGACAGTGTTGTGTGGGTATGTTCTGGAGGAATATGAAGAGGGGTATTGTCTTGTGGTAGGAGAGAGAGAGAGAGAGGTAGCGATATCAAGACTGAAAAGGGGTGTGTAGACAAAGGTTCGGCAGAAGCTCAGACTGAGGAAAGAGAATTTTAAAAGTGTGCTTGTTGATTCCACTTCCCCCAGGGACGACAGGTGACACGGACATCCTAAACTACACAATACTGAAGAAGGTACCACGGTAAGCAAGGAGTTAATAACAGGACTTTTCAACAAAACATGGCACAAGGAACAGATACCAGCACAGTGAAAGGCGACAGTTACACCGATTAAAAATTGTTCAAGGATCCACTAAGAATCGACTTGTACAGACGAATTGCTCTGACGTCACACATCGGGAAAACCATGGAAACAATCATCACAAAATGAATCATACACAACCTGGAAAAGAACGTACTAATTAGCGACACGCAGTCAGGATTCAGAGCTAACTGAAGCCCAGTGGACCAAATAATCAGGCTGGAGCATCATGTAAAAAGGGCATGCTAAAAGGGAGAGAAAACGATAGCAGTATTTCTAGACCTGACTTAAGCATACTACCAATGTTGGAGACATGTAGCCCTGATTAAAATCAACAAAATAGGAATCGTCGGAAGGACTTACAGATACATCGAAAACTTTCCACAAAATAGAAGCTTTACCGTACGAATTCAAACCGGAGAATCCAGCACATACGAGCAAGAGATTATATTTCACCTCGACACCTCAAGGTACAAGAGGAACATGATGAGATGAGACGAACAAGAGAACGGAACACGACAGGGTTCGGTAATATCCCCAACGATATTTTCAATACTAGTAAATGACCTAGAGGAAGAAAAACAGGAAGACAGGATAGGGATATCACAGTTCACCAACAACTGTGCAAAATGAAGAAGCAGTAAACATTTACAAACCACAAGAGACCGATTAAAAACACAAATAAATAGAATTGCTAAATGGATGCAGAAATGGGGATTCAAGATCAACACAGACAAAACGGCCAGCATGATGTTCAACGCAAAGAGAAAACGAAACTGCACGAACAGGAACATTAAGATCGACGGGAAGAATATAATGAGAACAAGCAGCACAAGATTCCTGGGAATGACATTAGACAGAGAACTAAACTGAAAAAAAAAAAAAACGTAGAACATACCACGGAAAAGGTTTAAAATAAAAGACAAGAAACATTTTGAAAGAAATAAATGGCAACTGATGGGGAGCCACACAAAAACGATGTTAATGTTCTACAATATAATACGGAAGCATAGTGTACGACGCAGCAACGGAATACAACAAACGAAGACTGCCCACACTTCTGAATCAAGCGCTGGGCATCATCACAGGAACACGCAAGGGAACACCCAAGGAAGTCCTGGAGGTTGCTACTAGGAGTGCTCCCTACTAAAGTTGAGAAGAAATCAACTAGCCTACAACTACTGGCTGAAGGCGACACAAGATATGAGACAACCCGCACTCGGTGCATTCGAAGAGCATATAAGCGAATTGGGAGGATTACCCATTCAAAAGACAAACACCAGCTGGGTGACAGCAGCATAAGAGATTAATTCCGAGGAGAAACTAGTCACGGCACTGGCAAAGACAAAAATACACAGACCAACAACCACCCGGTGGGAATTAAAACTACCATTCACGGACACTAGCCTCGCGAGCAAAATCAACAAGACAACAGAGACATGGAGGCAAAATACAGCAGAGGTATACAAAAGGTAGATAAGAACGGTCAACCTCATTATATATATAGACGGATCAAACAACTGAAGACGGGGAGGTAGAGGGTAGGAGTAGTTGTGTCAGCACTGGAACATCAAGAAAGACTACAAAATACAAAGTAACAGACAACACAGCGGTCTACACGGGGCACAGCTAATACTAATTGGTATTATGAAAGGACTTGAAATAGCGACAGAAAACCTTCCCCAAAATGTTAACGATACTGACGCAGTACAAGCACTAGGAAACTACCCTAAAGGGAACAGACTTGTCTTGAAAGAAGAAATACTAACACTGACAACAAACCTAAAAAAACGTGGGATACCAGGTCACAATATCCTGGATACCAGCACACAGAGGCAAAGCTGGAAATGAGAATGGAGAAAAATCAGCAAAATGCGAAACAATCAACCAAAATATAATAAATACAGGACTAGGCGTAATGGAGGCAAACAACATCACTAAACAACACATACTCGGGAAATGGAAACAACGGAGAGACAGCATTAAAGGAATTAAGCACGCGTACCACATATCCTTGGAAAGCCCAACATGAAAATTCAAGTAAAGGACAACACAAAAATTCAAACCTATAAGAAACTATGCAGATTAAGAATCGGGTACTGGATAGACACATTGAATAAACCACTTTGTGTAGAATGCCTGGAGGAAAACAGTATAGAGCATTACCTACTGAAATGCAGAACTTATGATTGGGAACGGAGGGACCTAGTAGAACACTTCCAAACAAGAAACACTATGATTCAATGACGGAGTGTCTATGGGTGGAGGGCAACAAAGAATTGCAAAAACTGTTAAAGCAATTCATCGAGAGTACAGGAAAAGAAATATTCCACACTAAAATGAAGACAACACAAAAAGAAAACACATTTAATAAGGTCGGAAGAGATCGTCCACAAGAACACTCGACAACAGGGGACAGTGGGAGGTGCGGGAAAACTCCCCGGCGATGGATAAGAGAGACGCGAAAGAACTCTCTCTGACACCGGAAAAGCGGAGAGAGTGGAAACCGCCCCAACGATGGATAAGAGGAGACGGGAGGAAAACTCCCCAGCGATGGATTAGAGGGACGCGCAGAAAATCCCTGCGGCGCTGGATATGAAGATCAAGAAGGAAACCTCCCCAACGATGGATAAGAGAGATGTGATAATTCCAAACCTACGCTGGACAAAAATCCCGTTGAACCAAGACCCAAGAAAACGACAACAGACAACAAGATGCGGCCCTTCTTGATGCGAACGCAAGAAAAGCGCAAGTAACAAATTGTCAAGCAAGAACGGGAACCAGTGATAAACCCCAGTCTAGGTCATACACGGAAGCTCCAAAGAGGGGGAAGGAATGAACTGATAATGATAGCAGAACAGGGAGGGAGAACGAAAACGTGTAGAGCACAAGAGGAATGGAGGATAATGGAAATGAAAAACCCTGCCTGGCATGCATTAGTGGAAGTCGACTAATGCGCGTTGTGTAAGTGCTATAGTTCATTTATGCCTTATTAGAATCTACATATAAGTGCTACCGTTTGAAATTCGGCTAGTGATAGGTTTTTTATGTATAAGTTTATTTCAGAATTCAACTGTGATACTGATCAGACACTTCTATCATTGTAAACGCTGCTACTATTGTAGTGTAAATCCAAACTAACCATGTAACTGAAAGCTGCACCTGGCTCTGTATTTGAGCCACTTTACATTTACAACCTTTCAGTTTCGGAGTGTTTCTCCAACTGTCTAATAAACTCACATGTCTCTAAAACATTAGAGATTACATCTCGACTGTTATCTAACTTACTATTCTTATTCATCTCTAGACCCTTAGAGTTCCACATTCTACTCTTCTCTAACTTACTACATCTCTAGACACGTAGAGTTCCACATTCTACTGTTTTCTAACTTACTACATCTCTAGATCCTTAGAGTTCCACATTCTACTCTTCTCTAACTTGCTCGGCTGAGTAAGGGAAAACCTTGTTGCCAAAAAGTGAGCCAACTGTCTTATAGGCCATCGCTTCATAAATGATGTATGAATGAAATAATGTATGAGAGCAGAGAGATAAGAAGGACATGATGTCAGATGGGCCCGCATTCCCAACTTCATAACTCTTTAAAAATATGCTTCCTTCGTTCCTCCATTCCCATTGTCTCTTTATACTCCGTACACGAGTTCACATCTGAATATTCAATTTCCAGTAGATTATATAGACTCGATTTGGATGTGCAATTGTCTGATCATAGCTAGAAGAGTAACATTTGGTCACAGATTGCCAATGAGCAGTATGACTCGACGGTTTTCGTTTCTGCACTTGTTTGTTTGTGATATTAAAAAAGAAAAAAGAAAATGAGATCTTCAAGAAATCTACAATGACGAACCTGTTTTTCTTGTCACGGTTGTTGGCAACTGTGAATTCATTGTCCTTGAGCACAGTTTTCAGAGGTTCAGAGGCGACTACAAATCTGTAGGGTTTCCCACAGTGGTGACACTCGGTTGCAGTGTTGCCCTCTACGAATGTGGCCTCATCTGGACATTTGCAGTATTCACGTTCCTTAATTTTTGTCAAGTGAATGACTTCCTCACCTGCAACAAGAATGAAGAAATGTTGACATATTCCTTAACAAAAAACAGAAAAAATATCAAATGCAGTAGCACTGCAGCTAGCTCTATTTCCTGTCTTCCCAGACGCTGTTTCCGAATCCCGTTCGAGGTGTCTATGTTGTTTTCATTGTCCTGTACTTACTAGACTTCTCAGCATAACATGGTACAATGAAATCAGTTTGGATGTAAAGGCGCCTAGTGTTTTGGTGACCACATCGTCCACGAGTGGCGACTGACTAACATAAACACACACACACACACACACACACACACACACACACACACACACACACACACACAAACACACACACACACATTATAATATCAACACTAATTATCTAAATTACCTTATGGTGGGACATATGTCTTTGACTTGACTGACTTGACTGCTCCTTCCATTAATGCAAAATTGTGACTTTGCATTGTTCTATGATAAGAAGCTGCACTTTAAATGCATGCTTGGTCGTCAAAGAATTAAAAGATACTGACATATGCCTGGGTCATTGACAGTGAGGTGAGTGACCTGTAGCCGGTCTACGAGTAAAACAACTAGCCATGAGAAATAATGGTGAGGGTGGAGGCAGACCCCCAGGGTGGAGGGGGTGAGAGACAGTTTAGTTTTGTGTGAAGTCAGGAGACTTGAGGGGAGTTGGGGGCTGAGACGGACTGCGGGTCGGATCGCTTTTGGACAGTTGATGTTTGGGCTCCGAGCGGATCGGTAGTCGAAGCAGAGGAGTTAGTTAGAGAACTCCGTGCTGTGTTGTGTTGTTTTCCGAGTTGTGAATGCAGGCCTAAAACCCAGTGGGGGTTGGATAGTTAATGGAGGCCTGAATCCAAAGTGGGTTGGATAGTTAATGGAGGCCTGAATCCAGAGTGAGTTGGATAGTTAGTGAAGGCTTAAACCCAGCGTGTGGGTTGTATTGTGTGAGGTCCAGCCATGGATAAGAGCTGGATAATTGTCTTGTGAATTTGAGATTAAGCAGGCCTTGAGAAGGCAGTGATGTGTGCGTATTAAGTTGTGAGGAGGATATATATATATTCTATGGATTATATTGTTTCTGGATATAGAATTATATTCCGTTTGTCCGTGTTCTTTCTGCATTAAAGGATTATGTGCGCCAACTCAATCTTGTTTAATGACTGGTGGATGTGCACTGCGGGGGTGAGTTGGATTATGAGACAGGAGGCTAGCTCAACTTACACTCTGTAATGACATACAAGGAGCAGTGTAACCTAGACAACGACCATCTCACTCAGTTATTATAAAGAACATCGTGAGATATCTGAGGGCTCTCCGGTCAAGAAACCCACTGCATTATAGACATTGTTGTCATTCTGAGATATCTGAGAACTCGTCGCTTAGTAAAGATTTTCTGACGACTACATTCGGTCAAGGATCACGGTGATATATTGAGATATCTGTGAGCTCGTCGCTTAGAGAGGAGTTATTATCTGGTGATTACGTTCCATCAATTTAGACATTATTGCTTCAAGAGATTAACGGCAACTCTTTTGTGTGTGCACCAAATAATTAACACAGACAGACGAGAGTGAATACTCAAGCTAGCAGACAGTTCACGAAAGGACACCACGGCACATCAAAAACAGCGTGGAGAAGACACGGCACAGATCAACGGGAGAGTGTAGTACGGTGACGGGTTGGTCACTAGTCACAAAGAGCGCACAGAAAAAACTGTCGTGTTGGAGGACAGGCGCATGTGTTTATAGGTCAAGAGACGGGGCCAGTGGACAGCACAGGTGAAAAGTCGCGTGGAAAAAAAGTTGTTTACGACAGGAGCGGTCAGTCCTATATGTGTATGTGTAGGACAGGACAGGATTGAAAATCCAAAGATAGTGACAGGTGTGTGTGGCGAGGCAATCGCACTGTGTGGTCGCAGGTCGACAAGTCAAGGCTGTTTACCAGTACGAAGTTACTGAGGATTTTTTTCCACTGACGGTGATAAAGAGAAATTGAGGTCACAGTATGAGTCGGGGGTGGATGGAGTGAAGGTACTCAGGAAATTTCCACGGCCTATGGTTGTCAAGATGACTCATATGTCGGGAAGGTGAATCGTGAATGAACAAAACAAGTGTTTAGAACGAAAACCAGACTTTATGTTCGTCCTTGTGTTGAATCTCTTTGTTATCATTACTCTGTCATAAGCAAACATTTGTACAACCAATGATTACGTGTCATCACCGCAAACATGGTCGCACATAGTTGCCAAAAAGAACTGACTGTACAGAGTTAAAGCGCTGGACATTTGCTGCCATTTTCTTTTTTTGAACTTTGTCTTTAAACGTGAATCTATCACATATATGATACAACTAGGGACCATCTCCGCAACCAAGGTATAATAACGTTACGGACTGGGTTGAGACAAGACGTTTGGATTATTACTTTGTTGACACCACGTCCAGGGAAAGTAACAACATATCTAAAGAACATTTTTCTGTTGTGATTTAGCAGCGTAGACATTTCGGAACATTTACAAACAGATATTTTCCAGGAGATTATTGGAAACTATTTCAAACAAACTGAAGACGTCATTGTGTCGGCCAACCATTTGGACATTTCGTTTGCTCTCATTGTCTTATATATATTGTTTTCGGGTGTTACGCAATTATTTGTATGTGGTCCAGTGTGTCAGGAGTAGGAGATATTTGTGTTGTTTCGCGGAGTTCGTGAGACAGGGCAAAGTAAGTTTCATAGGTGCACCATATATTTTCTGGGAAGTAAATCGAAAGGTCGGTTTGTTTTGTTCTGCAGTGACGCAGTGTTGGTCCTGGATTATATACCGTGCTTTTTGTGTCTAACGTCAGATCTGTGTATATTTTGATGGTATACTTTCTTCTTTCTTTTTATTATATTTACATATGACATTTGGTTTTTCGGATACAGGTATTATTGTGATCTTCGTGATATCTACTGTCTAGTGGTCTGTGTCAGGTTATATATATATATATATATATATATATATATATATATATATATATATATATATATATATATATATATATATATATATATATATTACGCGCACTGTGGTCATCCCACACAAGCTTGTGGATGTTACTGTAGTTTATTTCTTTGTGATCACCGTCTTCGTGTACTCAGCTTGTGGGTCTAGCGTTTATAGACTTCACTTATCGTATCATTCATTCGTGTATATATATATATATATATATATATATATATATATATATATATATATATATATATATATATATATATATATATATATATATATATATATATATATAACAATATTTCCAGAGACTTTATGAAAATAGTTGTCATATATATATATATATATATATATATATATATATATATATATATATATATATATATATATATATATATATATATAAGGGAGTATAGGGAAATATCCCCCACCCTCACTACCTAGTGCTTGTAGAGTGACTGGGTGAGTACAGAGGGATATTATTAGTACTACGAATTTGCGTACAGTCTTAGTGGAGGTGTACTTACGGAAGGTGCACGAAGACAAGTAACAGGTTCTTTATATTATAGTTGACTGACGGACAACTAAGGGTCCACAAGTACAAGATGCCTTCGTTAATGGAATATATTGAAGCAGAGGAACGGTTAGGCCTGAAGGGAAAAGAGTTACAGGAGTTTGCAGAAACAAAATTGAAAGAAGTTCAGCACTGGGAAAGGGAGGAGAGGCATAATGAACGCGAGGCCAAACGCCTACAGGAAGAAAGGGTAGCTGAATCCCAACGCCTACACGAAGAAAGGGTAGCTGAAGCCCAACGCCTACAAGAAGAAAAGTTAGCTGAGAGAGCACAATGACAGGCTGAAATGGAAAACAAGCGTCTACAGGAAGAGACACAATTGAAATTAGAAATGGAAAAACAAAAGTATCAGTTTGAGATTGAGAAGGCGGCTTGCACTCAGACAACTAGAACTATCATCTAAGGGTCAAAGTGAGGAAAACATAAGACCTTCGTAGTCGTCACAGAGACTAAAACTGCCATACTTTACGGACCGTGACAGTCTTGAAGCTTATCTTTCCAGATTCGAGGCTTCGGCGAAATCCTTAGGCATTTCAGAAGAAGAATATTCTATGAGACTGGGTGAGGTTCTAACGGGTAAGGCCCTAGATACCATGTGTAATTTACCTTTGGAAGAAAGAAACAATTACACTATTTTGCGTCAACGTTTGCTTACAAAGTTCCAACTAACTGAACCATGGATACAGAACAAAGTTAAGACAATTAGTGCCAGAGACAAATCAAGATTTTAAAGATTTTGTCAATACAGTAAAGAACACATTTAATAAATGGATGGAGCTTGCAGAAGTAGGGAAAGATTTTAATAGATTAGTGGATTTAGTGTTAAGAGACAAGGTATTATCTTCATGCAATACTAACTTAGTGGCTTTCTTTGAAGAACGTAAACCAAAGGACATAGACACAATGTCTCAGTTAGGGCAAAATTACATGACTGCACATCCAAACAGTTCTATTGGTAGACAAATGAGTGAGGAAATAGTCTGTGCAGCGTATACGAAACAGGACCAGAATCCAGTTATTAGACCAAGATCGAAAAGTGTGGATTCAGCACAGAAATATGAGCAGCAAGGACCTCAAGATAATGGTTTCCGTGGTAACCATTTTGGCAGAGCAGGACCTTACCCATACAAAAGGGGGAATTTTCAGAGACGTCCAAATAGTTATGCCGGATGCTGGAATTGTGGGGGCTGGAGACATAAGGCAGCACAGTGTTATGTACAACCCTCCAGTGGGCCAACGAATAACAGGAAAAAGGAGATCATCTGTTTCATATGTGGAAAAAAGAACCATTTTAGTTATGAGTGTACGATGGGAGAAACAGAGCACTCAAATGCAGCGCAAGTAATTAAGACGCTTAAGAATGAAAATTGTAGTGGATGTAAACCTCTTTTTGAGAAAGACGGTCAGCCGGTCTTAATATGTGGGCACACAGTTAAAGCAGGATCAGCAGTTCATGCATGAGGAAGTATGAAGATACACCATGGATTCGTCAATAATAGGCAAGCGTTAACAATTAGGGATTCCGGATGTACGTCTATCAGTGTTAGAAAAGGTTTGGTGGATCCCTCGGATTACACAGGGAAAAAGATTAGATGCATAACATTTAATGGGACAGTAGAATTCTACCCATTAGCCGTGATAATAGTAAAAACACCATATATCACAGTAAGAGTGACAGCGTGTGTTCTGGAATCACCAGTGGCGGATCTGATCATAGGAAATGTGCCAGGAGTTAAAGATTGTACAGAAGAGGAAGTAGTTTATTGGGACCAAAAACATAGTTTAAGTAGTAACGAGGTAGCTACCAAAAGAAAACCTAAATTAGAGAGTATAGCTGAACAAGAAGAAGCACTTGAAGTAGACATAGTGGCTGAGGACAAGGATAGGACAGCTGAGCAAGTGAGAATATATCTCAAACATAGCTTTAGGGACTCTCAGAGACAAGATACTACTTTGGACAAATGTGTCCAATGGTGTAGTAAAGTAGAACATAGGCAATTAAAGAAGGGTAGAGGGTGCTTTGAAATGAAGAACAATATTCTCACTCGTCGGTTTTCAGATGACAAAACCAGACGTAGGCAAATGGTAGTACCCTTAGCACATAGAGACCGATATACAAGAACAGCTCAGGATATTGCATGTGCATGGCAGGCACATAGGAGTAAGGCGTAAGCAGCAGAGAGCAGGATGCCAGGTATATTGGCCAGGATTTAATAAAGATGTCAGACTAAACAGAGACTCCAGTGTAACGGTACAATATGCAGATAGCAAAGTTAAGGCAGTTCAAAAGAGTGTTAACGACATCACTGAACCAGGGTTAGGATTAGCAAACAGATGTTTTAAAGATATAGGAAACATGAGGCATGAGTACACGAAGGGTAGACACAGCATCGACAGGAATCAGAGGTTGGTTGATGCAAGAAAAGAACCACCTGATATATGGTCGGTACACAAACTCTCCAGATAGTTGATGGAAGACAGAGGCAATGCAGCGCCTCGACATTTATTCATGGACCATTATTAGCAAAGTTACATGGTTTGTGTGTTATTGAAGATATTAATAGACCTGCGGGTACATAAATATAATGCTTTTCTATGTTATGTGGATTATTATGAAATGTTTTAGATCATGCATTGGTACATAATATGGAAAGTTGGTTGTACTGAAGTGTGGGGAATATGGGAGTCTACTATGACTACTTGATGTATTATTTAGTGTGGTAGCTAAAGTAAGATGGAGTCATACTTAGGGCTACCCAGGCAATATGTCTGGGTCACATAGTTGATAAGTATTAGTCTCCCAACATTTGAAAACGATGTTTTCTTTTAAGAGGGGGGTAATGACATATGACTGGGTCATTGACAGTGAGGTGAGTGACCTTTAGCCGGGCTACGAGTAAAACAACTAGCCATAAGAAATAATGGTGAGGGTGGAGGCAGACCCCCAGGGTGGAGGGGGTGAGAGTCAGTTTAGTTTTGTGTGAAGTCAGGAGACTTGAGGGGAGTTGGGGGCTGAGACGGACTGCGGGTCGGATCGCTTTTGGACAGTTGATGTTTGGGCTCCGAGCGGATCGGTAGTCGAAGGAGAGGGGTTAGTTAGAGAACTCCATGCTGTGTTGTGTTGTTCTCCGAGTTCTGAATGCAGGCCTAAAACCCAGTGGGGGTTGGATAGTTAATGGAGGCCTGAATCCAAAGTGGGTTGGATAGTTAGTGAAGGCTTAAACCCAGCGTGTGGGTTGTATTGTGTGAGGTCCAGCCGTGGATAGGAGCTGGATAACTGTCTTGTGAATTTGAGATTAAGCAGGGCTTGAGAAGGCAGTGATGTGTGCGTATTAAGTTGTGAGGAGGATATATATATTCTATGGATTATATTGTTTCTGGATATAGAATTATATTCCGTTTGTCCGTGTTCTTTCTGCATTAAAGGATTATGTGCGCCAACTCAATCTTGTTTAATGACTGGTGGATGTGCACTGCGGGGGTGAGTTGGATTATGAGACAGGAGGCTAGCTCAACTTACACTCTGTAATGACATACAAGGAGCAGTGTAACCTAGACAACGACCATCTCACACAGTTATTATAAAGAATATCGTGAGAGATACATTAGGAGACAGAAGAAGTTGCACGGTAATTATGATAAAGTGGGTTAATAGAACAACTGCCTGTGACAGGAAACATAGTGTACTATTCAAAACATTGTTTTCCCGTGATAAATTTGAATAACGAAGACACAAACAATAGATTGCACGATTTATTGACTGGCATATTTCGCTGCATCTCGTCAGGAAATCGCATAATATAAAGTGAAATAACTAGATAACGCCTTCAAGCTGAACTATACACATGTTCGCACAGTAATGTCGATTGTCTACCATGGTAATTTTAAACTGACTAACTTGTCTTTCTGCTTGCACAAGGCCGAGTTATTTAGATTGATCATTATAGCTTCTGCAAACTTTAACAAGCGACTACTTTGTGTGTTGAACAACACACGGAAGGCACTGTCTCTCTTAATCACATGACTGCTCTCGAGCACATGCCTCGCTACCGATGAAGCGGGACTGTTCCGGTGCGTCGGCCTACCTAGGCTACCATCGTCTGTGTGTAGTATCTTGTCGACCCAGTTCGGAATGTGTTCCAAAACCTTGCTGTGTAATTGCCGCTCTGTTCTGCCGATGTAGATGGCCTCGCACCTGCATGTAAATTGGTAAATACAATTCGATTTGGCGTACAAAGCTACAGGTTCTTTTACTGCTGGGGTGGGGATCCGTGTGGTTCTGTATCTGATAACTGGAGTTGCAGCACACAATGTTCACCCAAATGCTGTGATGAGCCGGTCCTGCAGACGTTGCATTACGTCGTCCCCTCGGAAGATTAGCTGGATGAATACCTTGAGTTTAGGGACTGTAGTTTCTTCTGGTTTTGGTTTGGGGTTTTGGGAGTGGCGCTTTATAAATCCCTTGGAGTACCCATTCAGGTTTAATGCACTCTTCATAGTTTCAAATTCCTCTGTCAGTGTGTCCTGGGTGCATATCTTCCTAGCACGGTCAAGCAGGGTCCGTGCTAAGCCCCGTTTGTACTGGGCAGGTGCGAAGCTCTGAAAATTTAAGTATTGGCCAGTCCATGTTTCTTTACGTTACACCGATCTTTGAATTGTGCCGTCTACTCTACGTCTCATTAGGATATTTAGAAACGGCAACGCTTCGTTGTGTTCGTGTTCCATAGATAGAGAGATGTTTTTATGTGTCACGTTCATTGTGGCCTGAAACGACGTTGCTTGTGGCTCGTCTGTGGTGATAATTAGTACATCGTCCACGTAGGTAGAAGGCCAAGTTATTGATATCTGAAGATCTCTTTTCTTCTAAATGTGCCATGAAGATCTCCGCTAGAATAGGTCAAAGCGGACTCCCCATGGCCACTCCGTCAATTTGGCGGTATGACTTTTTCAGAAAGTTGAATTGTATGTTGGCATTACATAATTTTAATAGCCTCTCTAGAATAGATGATGGTATGCCTTGTTTTAGTTGTTTGTCTCTAATGCGTTCACTTATTATATTCACGGTCTCATCTAATGGGAAGTTGGTGAATAGGGAGGCAATATCCATGGATGCCTTGTGTTTATTATTTATGTCCATAGTATCCAATAATTCCAACAGTTCGAATGTATCTGTGAGTGTTCTTTTGATCGAAGGACTGTCGTACTGGCTTTAAAATTTTGGCTAGCCATCTCGCCATTCGGTGTTGTGCAGACTTAACCATGGACAGGATCGGTCTTAGCGGGATGCCAGGCTTGTGAAGCTTGGGTAGACCGTACATCTGAGAGGTTTGGGAGCCACGCGGTGTGAGCGTTTTTGCAGTGGCCTCACTAAACTAATGAGTCCCGCATTTAACAAGAGACCGGGGCCCATAAGGGAAGCAAAGAATAGCAACACTGTAGCCTACCACGCATGTCGTAAGAGGCGACTAAGGAGGCTTGATGGTTCTGTCGCCCTGCTACTGAGTGAGTGCGTGGCGCGACACTGTGAGCTGTGAGTTTTGTGTGAAGTGCTTTTGAATCTGCCCAAGTTTTTTTTTTGGAACGTGACTGCATGTTCGGAACGATGGCAGGTGACTATGTCCCATAGTTGACCGGTTTTTGTCGTATGCAGAAATGTGTGGCTGCTGGGCTTCTGGTTGACTGCCACTGCCATCAGTAATGAACTGTATTTTCGTGGTCTGTATGGGTGAACATCTAGGAAACATCCAGATAGGAAAATGACTGCCCATTCCATCAGAGATGAATTGGGTGTTTCGTGGGGGACTGGTGTGTTGACATTCTGGTGGCGGCATTATGCACAGGGTATCTGTGCGGGCTGTTGTTTGTCGAGACTCCTGTCTTTTCCACTTTTTACATTGGGCAGTGGGGAGCGTTTTGTGTGAAATTCACTGGCACAGGAATGGAGCATAATGGGGACGACCCGTTTCTGTGAAGTTGGAACTGCGACTAACTAAACTAACTAACTAACTAACTAACTAACTAACTAACTAACTGGGTCTCTTTCCTCATTTTTGCATCCAGGTCCTCCGACTTGTTTACTTTTAGATCAACCCTAAACGTAAATTCATCTGATAATATTTCTTCCATTTTTCTCTGGTAGTCTGACATGGCCATCTGTACTGCACACCTCCCTTTGTCAGGTTTCAGTATTACGAGGGTTTTGTTAGCCTTTAACACTTTTATAGCAGTAAGCTGTTCGTTGGTCAGCAGACTTAAATTTTCAGAGCATCACACTTGTACAGTACAAACGGGGCTTAGTACTGACCCTGTTTGACAATGCTAGGAAGATATACACCCAGGACACACGGGCAGATGAATTTGAAACTCTGAAGAATGCCTTAAACCTGAATGGGTACTCCAAGGGATTTATAAAGCGACACTGCCAACAGCCCACACCAAAACCAGGAGAAACTATAGTCTCTAAACTCGAGGTATTCATCCAGCTAATCTTTCGAGGGGATGACGTAATACAATGTGTGCAGGACCGGTTCATCACAGCAGTTGGGTGAACATTCTGTGCTGCAACTTCAGTTATCAGGTACAGAACCACACTGATCCCCATCCCAGCAGTATAAGAACCTGTAGCTTTGTACACCAAATCGAATTGTATTTACCAACTTACATGCAGGTGCGAGGCTATCTACATCGGCAGAACAGAGCGGCAGTTACACAGCAAGGTTTTGGAACACATTCCGAACTGGGTCGACAAGATACTACACACAGACGATGGTAGCCAAGGTAAGCCGACACACCGGAACAGTTCCGCTTCATCGATCGCTAGGCATGTTCTCGAGAGCTGTCATGTGATTAAGAGAGACAGTGCCTTCCGTGTGTTGTTCAACACACAAAGTAGTCGCTTGTTGAAGTTTGCAGGAGCTATAATGATCAACCTAAGTAAGTATTACAGAGTAAACGGTTAGAATGAAGTATTTAAGCTGAGTCCCGATGGTATTTTCAAAAGGTTTTATTTACCGAAATAAGTCCACCAGTACAAAATAAGTTACATGATGATTTCAGAATACAATCGATGTTGACATGTTCAGATCCAGGCGGTAACTAACTACCCTCAGCACTGCGTCACGGCTTGAGCGTCCTTCCCTACGTCTTCCTAGGATGCTCAACCGTGCCCAGTTCTTGCACGTCAACCCCTCCTAAACTATTAACAGAGACGATGCTCTGTTACAGACCTCCCTTTCTTTAAAAAGACTTTTCCTCAAAAGTCTTAATCCCTAACCTACTTATTCTAATTATTCTTTCCCTCACTAAAACTTTAACCCCAATATTATTTCTCCAACTCATCTTAAACTAACTAATGAACTTTACCTCTACATCCTTCGAATCTAATTCTCCACTTGTCTCTTATAATTCTCTCTTGTCTCTTATAATACTCTCTTATCTCTTATAATACTCTCTTATAGCTAACCGCTATGTTATGAAGTGATACTTATACTTCTTCTTCGTTTCTGAGTCTACAAGGTTTCATAAAAAAAACATAGTTCATAAGGATATTTCAATTCATATATACAATTGTTCAAAAAATCGTTGGTATATACTTTGCGTTATGTAACTTCTCATTCTTTCTCAACATCAACAACACAACACAGGATAGACAGAAAAGATGGGGTGCGCACCCAGTTATGAAGATATAACGAAGTAGTCAAAAACAATCACATTTACCTCCCTTGCAAACGTAAAAACTTTTACAAATAAAAGTTTTTCAAAAACACATCTACATCTCTGTTTGTTATAAATTAAGTTGATCCAAAATTTCTTCCATATACTTAATATTTGTGCCGCCATCCACACCTATGACCATATTTCACCTGTCCTATGTCCCCTCATGAAACCATTAACCATGTTCATTTTCCATGAACATATTGTAAATTAATTAACGCTGTTTATCACAGCTCCTATATTTTACCCCCTCACATCCCATGACAAGCATCCTATATACATATCTACCCTGTAGCAAATGCACTGCCATCTACAGCCCCTGTTATATCAATTCTTCATTTACCAGCTTCTTACATTTTCTAACTATCACGGCCTCTTTTTACACCCGCTATAGACGTTAGTCACGTTTATTCCTCAATATAATATGGCATCCAATCCATATACCTTCAATCAATGCTGACCTAATGCAGCTCCTATTTTAACTCCCTAGAACCCTTTTATTTGTGTAGGATCCATCAATCCATCATAAAACCCCGTTACCCAAGCATTTCATGTGTTTCTAAACACTATGTAATTAAGCTCCCATATTCCAATCATTCATGCTGACTGGTGCAGCAGCCTTCTTACTTTCATGAGTCCGAAGTTCATAATACTCATGTTTACTAAACATTATTACTCACATGGGAAATATGTCTCTCTTCTAGTCCACAGTCGTTTGTTTGCCATTTTCTGAACGAAAGGTTTCAAATAAGGCCCTGTCTTATTACTCTTTATTCTAAACAAAACAGTAATACTTGTGAACCAAATTTTAAACAATTTTCAACTCATTTGTAAACAAGGGTAAATACTATTCAATATGCAAGACAATTCAACTAAATTCATAATTCGTGAGCCAAACAAAACGAAGTCAAAACAGGATATCATACCCCCCACGTTTTGAAGACACATTTTCTTTCCCCTCATATCAAATAAAGGTAATTAACCAATTCAAAGAAAGACATTATTCAAAATAATATGACATACATCCTATCCATTGTTAGTCACTTTTACGGACTAACAATAAATTATTTATCTATTAAGAAAACTCGACAAGTCAAATCTTAAAATCAAATAGCAATAAAAATACATCTTCAAGACCACACGAGAATTTGCATCCATATTATCTAACCTATTACTAAAATACACAACATCATGTCTACTCCTCAAGTCAACTCAGTAACAAGTATTAATCAATGCCATTTACCACTCTGTTTCTATAAAACACCGGTAGTACACAGCTACCGTATTTCACCAATTATCAATTTCCTCTTTAAACCACAAAATTTTCATCCTGCTATCTGCAGTATTTTCTATCACTTTATCTACTGTGTCTCCATTTCTTCAGTAACTCTAGATTTTTCTGTATAAGTGCTATCTCCACATCAATGTCTTCATCCGCTAGTAAAGAAATATTTTCCTTCATGCTACTATCTCTATTAGATTCTGAATTTTCATCCATTCCTTCTTCTTCATCTGTATGTCTATTGCTAGCAGCCGCTAATTTTTTCCTTTCTATATTCCAATCTAATCTGTTTATCATAGTTTCTTAACGATCTTTCCAGTAGTGGCATGTCATCGTCGCTTGATGAATTTTCTCTGATTCTCCTGTCTTTTCACTTCTCTTTCTCTCTGTCTTTCTATTCTCCTTTTTACTGCTTGTCTGGTATTTTTGAATGGAGCGGTTACCTCTTCTTCCATAGATTTAACACTATCATAACAACCATCATACGTATTCCTCTCTTCTTTCATCAACGTTTTCGGTATTGTCTGTTCATAAGTATCATCGTAAACTGGTGTTGTTATTAATTGACTTTGTACCGGATCTTTTCCAAAATCTAGGGGTATTGTAGTTCTTCTGACGAGTTGTCCATCTGAATATAAGTCGTCTGACTAATAATAATAATAATTATTATTATTATTATTGTCTTTCTTATCTTCATTATCTCTTCTTAAGTGCTCTACGTGTGCCCTTGCTACATGTCCTGTGATTTGGTTCTTTATAATGTATGATACAGTACCTAACCTTTCTAAAATATAATAACCTGGAATCCAATGAGCATCAAATTGGAGTTCCTTCTATGCTTCTTATAATAAACTCTATCACCTACTTTAAATTCCTGTAATTGTGTATTTTTGTTTGTGTACCTTTTTTGTCTTTCTCTGGCTTTAATTATATTGTTCCTTAACCTTACATGCGCTTTGTGCATTTCTTGTAAAATAACTTCCTGAAAATCTTCCCCCATATATTTACGTCTTGGTTTTAACAGATTGTCAATTGGTAGTATAGGCTCTCTCCCGTGTAATAAGTAGAATGGTGAAAACCCTGTCCCCTCATTTTGATTAGTGCGTATCGCAGGTCCTAAGTAAAGGTCCCAGTCTTTTTCATGTTCTTCTACAATTTTTGCTATTATGTTATACAATGTCCGATGTTGTCTCTCATTTTTCGCATTTGAAGAAGGTCTATAATAGGACGTTTTTATGTGGCTTATATTCAAATCTTGTAATAACTTTTCGAACTTCTTGTTCACAAACTCCTTACCATTATCTTTGAGTATGATCTGCGGGCAACTAAATCTTGGTATGTACTCCTGTAGAAAAATGTTAATGATGGTATCCGCGCTTTTATCCGGAATAGCATAATCTTCCGGCCACAGACTATAGATATCCACGATATGAATTAAATATACGTTCCCCGATAGTGTTCTAGGGTGAGGACCTGATATATCTAAGCTGACTTTTTGCATAGGAAACTGAGGAATGTCTGTATCTTGTAAGGGACATTTGATCGTTTTCATATTTCTTAATCTACACTTCTCACACGCATCGACGTATTCACAAGCAGTTTTAAATAAGTTCGGCCAATAATATTTATTATTGAGTGCTTTTACTAACTTATCACGACCAAGATGACCATTCTCATCATGATATGCCTTTAGAATCTCAATTTCCAAATGTTTTGGAATGTATTTTCTCAACTGTTCGCTTTTTTCATTCACGTAATATAACTGATCGTCATCCTGCAAGACTAAATAATTCTTCTTATATTATTTCACCCGTTTCGTTTAATTTCTGTTTTATTTCTACAACTTTTGGATCTAATTCCTGTTCTTCTTTCATATTAAATTGCATTAAATGTGGGTCTTCTGCTTTAGGTTCAGATTCTAGATCCGAAGGTAAACTCCTAAAATCTTCTCTATTTAGTATGGCAGAATCTAATATATTTACTTGCCAGTTTCGATCGTCTATTTCGGGTTCACCCTCATCCTCAGTGCTTCCTGACGTCTCTGGATACGGGATTCTGGATAATAAATCTGCACAGGTGTTGTCCCTACCTGCCACGTATTCTATCTTCGCGTTGTACCCCTGCAAATTCAACGCCCATGTCTGTATTTTTCTGTTCTGCACTGGAGCATCTAATAAAGATTTTAAAGGCATGTGGTCAGTTCTAATAATGAAATTTGCGTTATGTAGATAATAATTAAGTTTCTGAAGAGCATAATGAATAGCGCAGGCCTCCTTCTCTATAGTCGACCATTTACGCTGGGATTTGCTAAGTTTGTGTGACAAAAAATAAATTGGTCTTTCATTCTTAACTCCTGGTATTCCTGATCTTTCTCCTTCATATGGTTGTGCTAAACATGCTCCTATTGCATTATCTGAAGCATCTGTATACAAAATTAACTGTTTATCCAAATCTGGATGTGTCAATAGTGGCACTACTGTTAAGCTATTTTTTAAAAACTCAAATGCTCTTTGACACTCATCATTCCACTTAAATCTAGCATATTTGCCAGTCAGGTTAGTAATAGGCTCTGCTATTTTTGAGAAACCTGGAATGAAACGACGATAGTATCCACGTGTACCGATAAAAGCACGAACTTCTTTTACGTTAGTTGGAGCAGGTAATTCTCTAATAACCTTTACTTTATTTTGATCTGGTTTAATTCCGTCCCTATCAATGATGTACCCCAGGTATTTAGTTTCTGTTTTTAGAAATTCACATTTACTGAGTTTCAATTTAACATCATGTATTCTTAATCTGTCAAATACTAATTTTACATGTTTCAGGTGATCTTGTACGTCTCCTGCTGTGTAGATCAAAATGTCATCTATGTATGCTAATGCAAACTTTTGCATGCCTTCTAATACTTGATTTATTAATAGCATATAGTGAGAAGGCGCCGTCTTGACCCCAAAAGGCATTCGTAGAAATTCGTAAGAACCTGCGTGTGTACAAAAAGCACTTTTCTTTTGAGCATCTGGAGACATAGGGATACACCAATATCCTGACCCAGCATCTAATGTAGTGAAGAAGGTAGACCCATTAAGTAACCCTAATATATCGTCGATGACCGGCAGTGGGTAAGCTACATTCTTAGTGATTTTGTTCAACGCCCTGTAGTCACAGCAGAAACGATGTGAACCATCGGCCTTGGTCACTATGACGATCGGAGATGACCATTCCGACTTTGATCGTGTTATTATTCCTGCTTTCAACATGTCTTCTATTGCCTTTTCGACAATTTCTCTATTCCTTAAGGGAGTTCTATACGGTTTCAAACTAATTGGTGGATGATTTCCAGTATCTATTTCCATAGTAACTGTTTTGGTCTTCCCCAATTCTAAGTCGTTAATTGCAAAAACATCCTGATTCTCTTTTATACGTTTTTCTAATATTTCCTTATTTTCTAGTGGAGCTTTTAACTGTGCTAATAATTCTAGTTCTCTTGTTATTTTGTCTACTGAATGTATTTGAGATGTATGTCTTCTGAATGGATGGATCAATTCATCATTCTGCACGTTCCATCTTCTTCCACGTCTATTCCTGGTATTGATTCTTTCCATATGGGTTTCTGAATATTTCGGCATTTCTACTCTATCTGTTGCCCATACGCTGTTAGTATCATGTTCTACTTTGGCTATTACACATCCTTTATACAATTTAATTTCTCTGCCTGTGTTATTAATAATCATTACTGGAAAAGTTAAGTGTTTATTTAATGTCATTATCCCATCTGGAACTTCTAAACCAGGCTCATCAATCACTTCCCTTTGTAATTCTGTTATTCTAACTGTGTGTCCTACTAAATAATACGGATTTCTTTTCACTTTTGCCTGTATCAGATTAACCGTCTGTGGTTTTAACGTCGTGGACGTTTTAACTCTAACCAGTGCTGATATGTGCATGTCTTCTTCCAAATCTACATACACGTCTTTGAATCTTAATTTGTGCAGATCAAAGAAAAGTCTTACACCATTTTTTAGTAAGAAATCCCTACCTATAAGCATGTTTCTATTTAAGTCTTTCACTACATGAAAAAGATGTCTTACGTTGATTCCTCCTAATTTGAGATTTATTATCGTTTGACCAACTACTTGTAAATTTTGTCCTGTAACAGAGTGAAGATTATCATGACTCCTGAATATTTTACAATTTTTTATTATTTTGTATAGAAAATTTTCTTTGATTACACTAACCTGAGCTCCTGAATCAATTAATGTACGGATTCTATATTTCCCTATTTCTATTATGCATGAACTGGGGTCCTTTTTATTTACTGAAAATTGTTTGATTTCAGCCATTTGAGAGCACTTTCTACTCGTCCTGCTATACCTGTCATCAAAATATTCTTTAAATCTTGGGACCTTGTTATCTTCCCTCCTACCGCAGGTCCTATTCAATAGGTGGGACTCCGGTTTTCCTGCGTTCTTGGGCTTGTAAAATTCCTGTGTCTGTCATTGACATTTCTATTTGATCTGTTATTGACATTTCTATTTTGTGTATTCGACTGGACACGCCTGTTACCACAGAAGCGTTAAAATTTGTCCACGTTGGCCACAACCCCAACAGACTATATTTGTGTTAATTGTGTTACCTACCGTCTCTCTTATAGGATTTCTCATTTGTCTTCTTCTATCATAAGCATTTTCGTTACCTCCCTGTAACGTCTGTATTCCTCCTCTCCTATTCCATCCGAACCTTGTTTGTCCGATCTCCATGCGCTCTTCTATCCTATCTTCCCGACTAGTTCCTATTTCTCGTCCTACTCTCAGTCCAAATCTTCGTCTCAAATTCTCTTCTTGTACAGCTATATCCACAGCCTGTGATAATCTCTCAGGGTTTTCTCTCATTAATTTAAATTTCAGTCCATCTGACTTGATACCATCTACAAAAATCCCTGCTAACATTCGTTCCACTTCCTCCCCTCGTACGTTCTGTCCCAGGAATGCTTCTTCAGCTAGGTTAATCAACCTATCACTAAATAATTGTACAGTTTCTCCAGTGTTTTGTTTGGATTGTCTTAACACTGAAAACGCATACTGAGGATCTGTGATTTCAGCATACTTGCGGGCCAGGTCATCCTTGAACTGCTCCCATGTCTCATCAGTCCTTGCCTCTAATTTTCTTCGGATGTGATCTGAAACTGGTTCTATTGTGGCCTGATAAGCAATTTTCATCCTTTCCTCATCTGTTGCTGCCACCAAGAATGCATGTTTTTCTATCGAAGTTATCCACTTCTTAAAGTCTTTCGCCTGTCCACTAAATTTTTCAATCTCTGTTCCTATTCCTTGTTGCTTTATTGCTGTGTTGAGTCTGTCTATTGCCGTGCCTACTCCAGTTAACACTTGTGTTAATAAAACTTGTTCTTCTGCCATGTTGAAATATGCTGAAATAGTTTAATTCCTTAACAATTTAGTTAATAAATATCACTAAATATATGAGCTTATTTCAATTAAACAAGACATAATCAACTGTTTTTCCTCTTATAAATATCGAATGTTCAAATTAATAAATCAATTTTATCTAACACACCACATTATTTTATATTGGTTAAACCTTAATTAACTACCGTTAAAGGGCTGAAACACATCGTCCGTAGGTCCAACAGGAAAGTAAATCCACATACGTCGGCTGAGGGTTATGTTTGACAAGTGTAGGCTTCACATAAAAAAACAAGCGTGTCAGTGTTCTTCTACTCCATCAGCAAGAGGACAATTCTGGACTCTTTACTTCACCCATTGTCTCATCTGTGTTATCTTGTATTACCCTGATATCGTCCTTGCCAAAATCTAATAAGGTCGATCTAATCAATAAACAAAAATTATTACACAATTATAATAATTGTCCTAAAATCACAATCCATACCGTTCATTTTATATAAGGATACTTGAAGCTGCAATTTCTTAGATTTCTCTAAACGACGACCTTATCTTCTAGTTGTCCTGTCGGTTTTTGGATCTCCGGAAAGCAATCTCTGGTAGTTACATCAATCCTCAGACATCTCAGGCTTCTCTAGCGCGAGGAGTACTTCCACTTTCACCCATGGTCGGGCACACCAGACTTGCGGCTTCTTTTCACCCGATACAGGGCACTTCTGGACGACTTCACCCGGAAAAAAATGGCACTTCTGGACGACTTGAAACGGCTTAAGAGAAATGAAGCGATTACAATAGGTTCTCTTTTTCAGCAGTTCGGCAACCCACTATGCCCACCCGCGTCCAAAAAGACCAAAGCAAGTAAATCGCATTCTTCTTGACATCTCGATAATCTGTAGTTTTCAAATTGGTTGCGGCTGTTTTAATTTTGAGAGTTGAAAAATTTCTTCAATCTTGGACAGTTCTAGTAAGTAAGTGACCTTCAGACAAGCAAGGTCAATTAACGGCTGCGATAACGGCAGGTCAAAGCTCACAGCATAGTGACGACAGTCAGATCACTCCAGTTCATGATGACAAACAGCTTCCGATTCTGACATACAGCTTACGATGGTAAGATCTACCAATTCATTCGACTATGTATGGCGGCGCTCCAATCGAGTAGCCGAAAAAATGCTTTGTGGTGGTTCTATTGTAAGTTACACGCTTTCATAAGGTGGTCTGGTCTGGATCTTTTGAGTACTGCTTCTAATAAGATTCCAAATTCACTCAGTAACATCATACATTGTTGTCGTCGCAGCAAGCCGAGAAAAGGTGTTCAATGAAAGTTCTCCGTTGTGCTGCATCTGCTGTTTCTTAGTACTTCTGCATTGTGTCCGCGACATCTAAGTCCAAGACTCCTGGTTAAGCGGCAACAATTTTACTCTATTACAGAGTAAACGGTTAGAATGAAGTATTTAAGCTGAGTCCCGATGGTATTTTCAAAAGGTTTTATTTACCGAAATAAGTCCACAAGTATAAAACAAGTTACATGATGATTTCAGAATACAATCGATGTTGACATGTTCAGATCCAGGCGGTAACTAACTACCCTCAGCACTGCGTCACGGCTTGAGCGTCCTTCCCTACGTCTTCCTAGGATGCTCAACCATGCCCAGTTCTTGCACGTCAACCCCTCCTAAACTATTAACAGAGACGATGCTCTGTTACATAAGCCGGCCTTGTGCAAACAGAAAGACACGTTCTTCTTCTTCTTCTTCTTCTTCAGCATTCCGAGCCATTGAGATTCTTTGCTGCAGATACAAGCCGTCTCAATTCGTCTCTCCGGTTGACCTTCTCTTGCCAGTCGCTGATTCCAAGTGCTTGTATGTCTGTATGTACATTATCTCTCCACCGTCTTCTTGGTCTACCTCGGGATCTAAGGTCATTTATTTCCTGAGTGTAAGAGAGTTTTGTTTCCCTATTATCTTCCATTCTTTCTATATGCCCCAGCCATTGCAGTCTATTAATCTTCATGATAGCAGTGATTAGCGGGAACTTAAACAGATCATAAATGTCTTTGTTGCTTCTTCTTTTCCACTCTCCACTTTGTGTAACCCTAATGGGCCCAAAGATGCGTCTTAAGACTTTGTTCTCAAAGGTTTGTACCAAGGCTTCGTCTCCTTTAGTTGTACTCCAGGTTTCAGAGCCATACAGCACAACTGGTCTGATCAGTGTTTTGTATATTGTGATCTTGGTGTTACGAGGTAGCGCATTTGATGTTAGCAGATGTTGTAGTGCATAGTATATCTTATTTCCAGAGTTGATTCTAGCTTGTATTTCTTCCCTTATTATGTTGGAACAGTTGAAGATTGTACCCAGATATTTGTATGTTTCCGTTCTTTTAATGGTCATATTATCTATTTGTATGTGGCCAGAGTTTTTAGCCATTCCTTCACTTGAAACGACCATATATTCTGTCTTATCTTTGTTGATAACCAGCCCCATTTGTTGAGCTGTTTCCTTTAAGTGAGTCAATATTTCCAATGTCTTTTGTTCATTTTCCCCTATAATTTCTATATCATCTGCATAACCAAGCAGTTTGGATGTTCCTCCAAAATCACACTCCTTCGTTATCTTCTTTTCAACTGTCTCTAGAGCCAGATTGAAAAGGAGAGGCGATAGTGCATCACCCTGTTTCAAGCCAGATGTTATTTGGAAAGGGTCTGATTTCCTGCTTTTATATGTCACTACCTGACATATGCCTGGGTTCACTGACAGTAAGGAGAGTGACCTGAATAGCAATGCTAGTACATAAACAAGTGACCGGGCATGAGAAAGAATAGACGAAAGTTGGAGACAGTGAGTTAAGGGGTGTGAAGGGGTTTTCAGCCCGCTAGTGTGGATGAGAGAGAGAGACAGTTTAGGCTGGGGAGTAATGTGGTGGGGAGCTAGGGAGGACGGAAAGAAAGGTAAAAGACAGTGGAAAACATTGACGGGGGACAGTTGAGTTGAGACCCGACTAGGAGTGGGTCGGTGGTCTGAAAAGTGAAGAATCGTGACGGAGTTAGGAAGAGAACTCCGCACTGTGGTTTTCCAGTGATAGTGAGTTGAATTCGAGACCCAGAGTGGGTGGATCGAGGGAATTCGGGCCTGGAGAGAGGCTAGTAGACCTGTCGTGTTGGAGGAGATTAGTAGGCCTTGAGAGGCAGTGTTATTCGAAGTGTTCAATTGTGATGAAGATATTCTGAGAGAATTATTGTACCTGGATTTATATGTTGCGTGTGTCCGTGTTCATTCGTCATTAAAAGGAATTGATGTGCGCAAATTAACTCTTGTTAATTGATTCGCGGTTGTGTGCTGCAGTGATGACTTGTGGTGTGAGATAGGTGGCAAGCAGCTCAGCTTCCACTCTGCAGTGAGATAGTAGAAGCATTAGACCCTAGACAACAATCCAATTTTAGTTTGGTACAAAAGAGTTTGTGTCACTACCATACCATTGGCACCTTGCCGTCTTGATAGACGGTATTTTGTGCTTCAAAAAGGCATAATACATTTTACCCATGGCGGTAGCGAATGTGACTGATAAGGCCAATTCGCGCTGTAAATGTCCGTTCACAGTGGGTGCATGTGAACACGTGGTCATTTCCACCATCATGCACCATCTTACGTCTCACACGCTCGGTGTGTGACTTATCTACAATAATTTTCTCCGTTGTCTTTATTCCATTTCTGATGTTTGTCCTCCATGCAACACTTTCAGGGTCGACTTGCTCCCAATGTGCATTATCAATGCCTGTATCATTCATGTCCCGCTTACACACATTTTTGTATCGTAGTAGAGGCCGACCCTGAGATCTCTTACCCATCTGTAATTCACCAAAATAGATGTCCTTTGGTATTACTACCATCATCCATCTGTCGTGTCTTCCTTTAAAGTGTCGTCCCTGGAGTGAGGAGAGTCAACACCCACATTATAATATTTTTTACCTATCCATATCCTGGAGAATCCACAAGCTTCCGTCCAACACACTCCATCAGCCCATGGACACCTTTTCCTATCACTCTCTCACTGTCGTACTATGCCCCCTCTCATACTTCCCCAACGCAACATACTCAACAACTCTTGCTTCTAAAAATTAATAAAGATTAATTTATTAAAAGAAAAGTGTAACGTATATGAGACGTGTATGCGAAGAAAATGTGTGTCGAGTATTCTAATGTAAATGTATAGGTCAGCCCTCAAAGTTCAGGATCAGATTCCACTCATCATGGCAAGGATTACACGACATCACACGAGTCAGTACAATAGACCTCACCGAAGTCGTATCCTTCTCTCCAGACATGTCCTCCTCCAGGAGCTCTGATGACCATGAGATCTGAATCCCATGTAAATATAATCCGTGAAAAAATACTATTATTGTTCCTAACACAACGGTTCCTAATAGTTTTAGAAAAACCAAGATCTCATAATTCCGCACAGTGAAAAATAATGGAACGCTGTCTCATGAACATGACGTTTTCTTCTAGCGAAATGTTCTATATTTTCACTCTTAAACAGTCATTGTATCTAGACTAAAATGCTTTATTTACTAGATATTGTCTGACAGTTCTGATTTCCTTGATACGTGGAAAAACTACACTTCAATGTTTGGTTTCATCTAATGTGACCATCAGTTCTTACTGATCTAGTTCCACGTGGGCTGAACATCCATCACTTCAGGTGTGTTAACGATTGGTATGCACTCATGTAGGATACTTATTACCATTCAGCTCCACCGAGCAATGTTTATCAGCTTCTTCCGTTGCGAAAGTTGCTGGCCCATCTCTCTACATCATAATTTATCCGGGATCGGATTATTCATTGGTTCCGGGTTCTTCATTCCAACCAGAGAGAACCTGTAAAATAAATCATACAACTGGTGATAGCCTCCCCATCACTGATCTCTATTAGATGATCGTGGGCCTTTGGCCCTTGCTCAGTAAAATACAATGAACTTACTCTGTCAGGGACAGATGACTCAACCCATTGGTTATCATCAGGCCAAGACAAGAAAAAAAAAATCATTAAACAGAATGCGGAACCCCGCCCACCAGGGACACCTACTGGAATATCCCAATTATCCCTCATTACTCAATTCTCAACTAGTAAAGCTTATCAACACTTCACTAATCTATTTTCAACTAACAGTGCTAATCATCACACTCTAGTTTTAACAAGGCTACATCCTATATTAATTAGAACTAATTAGACTATATTGACTACCTTATGCAAAACCGCCTCATTCCAGGATGGCTGCTTCACTTTGCCATAACGACACATGCTAGTTAATATTAAATTAATCTAACACTGTAGAGCTCTCCTACAAACACGTCCAGCATAATCCACGGTTTTGGTCAACACTGTTTCTCCCAATCATGGTTTATGGCAAACCCTAAAATTGGTCACGTGACGGTATTCTTCCTGTCCACACAGGTGTTATTTGGGCATATCATCCATTGTCAAGAATCTATCCTCCCTGGCTCAATCAATGTCAGAGTTGTCATCACTTGTTTTGACTCCCACAACAAGCTAGCGAGTTCCTGTGTGCTCCCAACAACGGGTTTCCACAACAAACCGCCAATCTTCTTGATGTCCGGAAACTCTACATGACAGACGGACTGTTTTCTTCCGAGCTGAGTACTTCCGCTCTCAATCCAACCTGTTTATGAACTGTCAAAGCGATGTATGGACTCATCTCACTCACTTCCAAATGTTCCCATGTTGTCGACCCAATGTAACCCCGTGCAGCTGCAACTATTTACCGTCCTGGGGATTTCGACATCCAATTTGTTTTTACTGTTAGTTAAAATAGTTGTCGCTTTGCAGATAGTCCGTTTAATCAGAAAGCCTCTGTAGTAATCGACTGGTTAAACGCGGTGTTTTATTTTGTGACACCATCTTCCTAACATGTCCTATCCATCTAAGTCTACGAAGACTGAGCATGGAATAAACCGTCACACAACCTGATCTTTCCAATACTTACAGTATTTGTGATTTTGTCTTGCCACTTAATACCAAGAATTCTTCGCAGACACAGCATATGCAAGCTGTTTAAACGTTTCTCTTGGTGTGAGTAAGTTGGCCAGACTTCACTGCCACAAAGAAGAGTACTAAGGACACAGGCTTGATAGACAAGGACTTTCGTTATGGCAGTAAGCTTCCTGTTCTCCAAGACTCTTTTTCTTAACCTGTTCATTGTTGTTGCTGCCTTACCAATCCGGATGTTGATTTCCTGATTTAGGGATAATTTGCTATTTACCATATGTTACTATATTATAAGTATCTTCCATGCATAGTCTGGTCATGTTGATTAACTTCCTTGGTATTCCAAATTCCTGCATAGCATTCCATAGACTATTCCTATGGACACTATCATAAGCCTTTTTAAAATCCACAAAAATGTTATGGAGATATCTTTCATATTTCCAACTTTTCACAGCTATTTGTCGTAAGATAAATATCTGATTTATTGTTGATCTGTTTTGTCTGAAACCCGCCTGGTAGTCACGTAATATGTCTTCTGAATATGGTTTTAGTCTATTTGGTAATACCGCGGATAGTATCTTATAGCCTATGGACAGTAGTGATATTCCTATATAATTTTCACATTGGAACTGGTCTCCTTTCTTAAAGATAGGTATCAATAAAATTACCGTGGTAGACAATCGACATTACTCTGCGAACATGTGTATAGTTCAGCTTGAAGGAGTTATCTAGGTATTTGTCTTTATGTTGTGTGATTTCTGCTGTATGTACCTGACGAGATGCAGCGAAATATGCCAGTCAATAAATCGTGCAATCTTTTGTTTGTGTCTTCGTTATTTTAATAGTGTACTATGTATGTGGTGACCAGGACACACAGGGTGTGTTGACTGGTAGCGACAGAGGGACACCAGCAAGAGTGTGGCAACTGTGACTGTATCTCCGTGTTCCATCGTCCATTGGCTACAACTATACATCCTATATATCTGGAACCATTGGCTACCACTGTATAGTCTACATAACTGGGAACATTGGCTACCACTGCATAATCTATATAACTGAACAGATGAACCAGTGTGGTCTGTATACTTTTACGTATTGCCCTTTTCCACTGCTTGAGATGTATTGGGTATATGGTTCTGGCTCCATATGTGTGTGGGCAAAGTCGACAAAATAAATCCGAATGCGTTTACTTTCCATAACATTTTCTGATAGCCATTTTAGTCGGGGTCTACAAGGGAGACCAGGTTTTAGTATTTGTAAATCCCTGCCTTGATGGGGATGCGAACATATAACTTCCAGACAGGTAGGTATGTGTAATAACATATGCGCAAACGAGACTCTAGTACTCGGCTTTCTAAAGTTTAATAATTTCTTTTTATCTCTCTCATTGCCCACCTCGTCTAAGCTGATATACACACTACTTTTAGACTCTGAAGGTCAAACTACAACTGAAAATGTTATTATCTCGGGACACTGATGTTATGTCCTCCGACTTTGACTTCCTCAGACAATGATACAATGCTTCTCGCTGTAAATGTTAGCACAGACCAGGTCATAAAATAAATTCTCCGACGATGATCCATATTTCTGAGTAATGCCTCAGTGATCCACAATTCCGACTGCTTTCTCGCTGTAAATATTAGCACAGATCAGGTCATAAAATACATCTCCAAACCATGATTCTATTTCTGACTACTACCTCGTTGTAAATGTTAGCACAGTCCAGGTCATAACATACATCCTCACACGTGGCTAAAAATATAAATAAGCTATAGCTCTTAAGCTTCCGATGCGCCTATGGCGGAGTAAGGATATCGTTCCCTACACGAGTCAGTTGGACTTAGATGTTGACTTCTCGTTATACATCAGTGGCAAACAATGAGCGTAAAATTGTCTAGTAAATCCTCTTGTATTGATGGCAACGTGCTGCAAACGACATGAAATGAAACACTTTTTGTAAGTGCTCCGAATTCAATAAGTTCCCCTGCACAATTCATAGCAGATTCACATGTGTTTTTAGATCTCTCTCTCTATTTCGTGCGCCTTGTGGGTTGCAGACAAGAGTGTCTAGTGGATATTGTCCTCAGGTTTTCTCAGTGTTTGTCCTAACCTGCGCCAGTGTCTTTTCCTCACCTCTGGGTTCACTGGGATTTGTTTAATTCTTTCCATGAGCTGTACATTTGTAATTCTGTCATACCATTAGACTCTTCTATTCTGCGTAGACACGAGTTAGTGAATGTTTGTAGTTTATCAGTAATTCTTATAGTTTTTCTCCGTGTGTCTGATCCATACAGTAGTACAGCTATAACACTGGAGCCAGCAATTCTAAACTTGGTGATATTTTTAACTTCCTCTGTCTTTCACACATTTCCTAGTGCTATGAAGATCCTCTTGCATTTTGTATTCTTATTTTACATCTCTATCAGTTCTCCAATTTTGTCTTCACTACTTCTCACATAGATATATGATTCCCCTTCGCGAAGTGAGGTTTCACAAAAAAAAGCATATCATATAATGAATAACAATCTGCCAAAAATTACCTCCTATGTATACAGCAAAATGGTAAAATGCACGTAAACCACTACATGTGCTACGCTTGATTTTGAGCAGGTCCCCTGGTTTCAAGTTGGCTTTATCAACAGTATCACTCTTGTATTTCGCAGACTTGTTTCCCATGTTGATGCCAAGTAAACGTCTTGACAGGACAGCTGTGTCAGAATACAACAAAGATAATGTGAAATGATGTTCCAATCTTACTCTGTGAAACCCCATCTCAAGAGGTTGTAATCTGTCACAAAATGCCTGGAGGATGCGACCAGGAGATGTACAATTTGCCAGACACACACAATCTCTCGGCCTACAGCGACCTTTTCAGACCAAGGCGTATAGTCCTAGTATTTTGCCCCTAGGAGAGGGAAGGTCTGGGCCCTGGTTTCTGGAAGGCGAGATATGTGTGTACCGGAACTCGTACTCTAACTGCGCAGACGCAGTGACCTAGCTAGCAGCTGGGAGCATAGTTGCCATTCTAGATATTTTATATCCAGATCTAGAGGTTTTTGCCGGCATCTGGATACCGTTTTCTGACGTTTGGATGCTGGATGCAATTCTAGATACTTTTCATTTGGAGTCGGATATTTTGAATACTGACTGCACAAGCTGAAGGTAAAGACTTTCCAGTATGACAGTACAGGGCAAGATGTGGTGAGTAAAATAAGACGTGACAAGCGCAGAAAGTTTCAGGGCAGGAAAAAAAAGCTGGGAGCAGCCACCGTGGTGGAATTTCGAGGTGGAGAAGGCTTGGGTGGATAAGCGTAGTGCTGTAAGGAGATGACAAAATGCCAAGAAGAACAGAGCTTGTCATCCTAGTCCTTGCATGCACTTAGAAAGAGAAATGCACACAAAAGTAAGCTATTTCAAGAAACTGGTCAAGGTGGTTAAAAGCGAAAAATGGGCAGAGGTGTGTCAAAGAGTAAGCACAGACAAGTCACTGAAATTGTTCTGGCGACTACATAAAAGCATGAGTGGCGTAGTCAAGAATAAGAGCATTTCTGACTTCCAAGGTGCTGACCTCGTCTGGCAGAGGACTGACGAGGACAAGGGCAAAGCCCTCTTTGAACGCTATCTTGAGCAGAGCAACCAGACAGACATGGGAGGCCGAAATCTGGCCAAGGAGGTCACCTCGGACCGCTGCAAGGCCCAGAACACTTCGGAGGAAGACACAGTGACAGTGAAAGAAATCAAGGCTGTACTTCGACGATCAAAATACAGCGCTCCAGGTCCTAATGGCATAAGATACGACGACATCAATAAGTGTACCGACAATGAGCTAGAGAAACTAGCAGACATGTACAACAACAGTATAGGGAGTGCTAGCATCAATGAGGAGTGGTTACACAGCTATCTGATTCCCTTGCCGAAGCCTGACAAAGACCACAAACAAAAATTCAGGGATATCGAATTATAACCATGCAGAATACAATAGGCAAGCTGCTGGAGAAGGCAATTGCCAGGAAGATATCAAGCCAGCTAGAGAGGCAAGGTGTTTTCCCACCTACCCTGGGTGGGTACCGTCCAAAAAGAGAAACCTGGACCAATGCAGCAGTCTTTGCCCATGATGTCTATGAAGTTTTCCACTCAGGCATTGAAACCTTCGCTGCAGCGATTGATCTTGAGGACGCATACAACATAGTACCATTGGATTTTTTAATGTTTCAGCTTCTTGAACTAAAAGTAAGTCCATTCCTCCTTAGTTGGATCGCTACAGCCCTCTTCCAACGGAAAGTAGTTTATAGATGTGGCAGTTGGACTTCGGAACCAACAACAATATATCCTGGCCTACCACAGGGATCACCTTTATCTCCGGTACTGTTCAACGCCTACACAGTGAGAATCACCAGTGAGCAGATCACTGGACCTGGCAGGACATTGTCATATGCCGATGATGTTTTAGTGTATCGTCAGGGTAAGGATAGAGAGCAGGTTGCTGTGGAACTACAAACCGAACTCAATCGCATAAGTACTTGGTGTGATGAAGCTGGGGCAATGGTCAACCCAACAAAGGCAACAGTGACTTGGTTCTCGTTGAATAATCATATTGTCAACACTTCAACACCAACTGTAATGCTGTGTTCAGAGACGGTGGAAAGAACGCAGGCAATGAATTACCTAGGGATACGGTTTGATCGAAGCCTTGCTTATAATGTGCACATAGACCAGGTGATAACAAAGGCCAAGCGGGGTTTGGCTGCGATGCGGGTGATGGCTGCAGCAAACTGTGAGCAGCGCCATCTATGTCTTCTGTACGAGGGGCTGGTCATGTCTGTTTTGGAGTATGCAATGGCAATCCTGACTCTCAGCCATAAGCAGATAGAAAGGATGGAAAGGATACAGAATGAAGCTATGCGCATTATTCTTGGATGTACAAGAGATACAGCATGCAGGGCGATGCGCTACCTTCTTGATTTTCCAACCATTGAAGAGAGAATACAAGTTTGCAGGGCACGCGCCTACCTCAGAGTTAACGCAAACACACAACATCCACTGCATAGTGAAATTAGGAAGGTGAAGGGCAGCAGGTTAAAAAGAGGACGGTCGTGGATGGGTCAAGCCGAAGACATTCTTCAACAGGTGTGTTCACTTGAGGACTTAGAACCTGGCGAGGAGTGGGTGCAAGTGCCAACAGACTTCTGCACATCCTTTTCAGTTTGCATCCAAATAGATAGGAAATGCAGACAAGAAAATCCGGCTCCTGTGGAGGCTGAAGTACAAGCGTTGATTTTCGAGAATTCGCTAGACGGTGACGTGGTCATCTACACAGATGGGTCGGTCGTCCGACATGTGAGAAGCTCATGGGCCTTTACAGCTCGGGCCGGAGGGAGAATTGTGAAGGAGGACTCTGGTGCTTTCACTGAAACCACAAGTAGCCTGACCATGGAAGTCATGGCAGTAAGTAAAGCAATAACATGGCTCGAGACACAGACATTCACTAGGGCTTGTTTCCTTAGCGACTCAATGAACATGATCAAGAGGATAGAGGAGGGGTCGATCCGAAGAGAATGGTTGCTGCCTCTGGAGCGGTCTCGGCTGGCAAAGATTAGTTTCATCTTCGTGCCAGGGCATGCGGGAGTACAAGGAAATGAGCGGGCTGACAAGCTCGCAGGTGAGGCTACTGTGGAGGGCGGACGCGCCATGGACCAGGCTGACATTCTGAATGCTCTACGAGAAGTAAGACTTTTGCGAGAACCAAGTGATGACTGTGAATCTGCAACAATGGCCAGACTGCGAGAGCAGCAAATTAAAAGAGGTGTGGCCAAACAAGAACACTACGCAGGAAGCCAAAGAAGATTGATAAACCAACAGAGAACTGGCGTCGTTAGCCGCTACACGCTGCGGGATTTGCTGAGGAGGGGATCCGAGCACTTATGGACTGAATGGTTCGATGTGCAATGAGGATGATCTGTCGACTAACTAACTAACTAACATGATTCTATAGGTAAGTCACATCAATTCTTTTTAATGTTGCATATCCGTTACAGGACGTTGCAGTCAACATCAGAATTTTTCAGCTGCTGTTGATGTACTAGGCAAGATTATGCTCAGTAGTTTACGATTGCTTTCTGAGCGACTGGTTCACATACCCATTAAATTACCAGCGCGGATCGAACCGCTGCCGGATCGGGTGCAGCTGCGTTACTGACGAGAATATACGGGATTACGGCGACAGCCGTAAACTCTTCGCCAGGGAGACCGGCAGTCACATCAATACATATGTAATTTCTTACTTTCTCAATCTGGATATTTTTCCTAGATACTTTCTAACGAAATCTAGATATTTATGGATGTTGTTTGGGCCATTTCTAGATACTTTTGGTCAAAACAAAAGTATCAACCCTGGCTGGGAGAACTGATGGTTGTCTGGCCGGCTGGCGAGAGATTCTGGGTGGCTACAGTTCCCATGAAGAAATGGAGCCAGTGTCTACTAAAGTTTAAAGACGTTGACATCAAGTCCATAGTTTAGACGAGATTCCATACTACGAACTGCATGTCAGAATGAAAGGTAAGAGTGCTACCATTATTCCATTTATTTGGTGTCGAAAACGCGATCATCTGAGGTTGTACATTGCACGATGCAATGGTTACCCGGAGGTCATGGGCGAGCCTGTAAATTGCTGCAACAAGCAGGCCTGTTTACATGACTCAAATTCCTGGCCCGATGCCAACAGTCTGCACTGCCAAGACAGTACAGGTATTGACTGCATATTGTCTCGTGCCAAGAAATGGCTGGGGGAAAATAGGAGTGGCCTGAGTGTTGGTAATATGATTGAACTACTGGGCCGCCTTTGAACTCCGGAGTAGTCTACAAAACCGGAAGTGGGTGACGGCGTAATTAAAAGGTATCATGTGATAGATATATCGGGAGAATCGGCCGGACAAGACGAATCTCGTGCGAATTGCCTCTATCGAATCGGAGGTCATTTTAACGATCCCGCGTGTGTCGAGCTTCGCATCTTTCCTCATACGCTTTATGTTCTAAGTCTCCTTAACGGACTACCATCCTAATCTATAGTGGGTTCCTGTGAGGAGGACAAGAGGGAGGGGAAAGAAAGAGAAATGATGCTACAGACATGCTCTGATGGTTGCAGGGCTGATGAACTGGGGAAAGCTGGACTACCTGGGAGGAGCTGGAAGGGGGTTTGCCAACGGCCCTCCTTTAGGGCCATCATGCCTATGTATACTGTAGACCCGCTAACCCTGTATGTCATTAGAAGACTTCCTCTGGGAAACTGGGGGGGGAGCAGACACTCATGACCAATTACCGTGGGTTCACTCTATCCCCAGTCCAGGGAAACAGATGGTCTATTCGGCTCCTTGTCGGGACCCAGACCTTATTCTTCCTCTGACCCTGAGGCATGGCCTGTAATTGAACCACCACCCATGTTGGGGAGGTGATTCACTCTCTGAGTACCATAAGGATGGTTATCCCCATATGGTGGGTCATGATCATGTGATTCTCACAGAGGGTTGTCTTTGTCATTTTGCCAGATTCTACCTTCCTGAGAGGAGTGATTGACATCATAGACATATGTCAACATCAGCAGTCTGGACAGACCAGTCAACGTGAGGTGATCCTACTGCCCACTACCCGGTCAGTTGTCTATACCCTCAGAGTAGGTCCAAGATGACTTATCACCCAGTTTATGATAAAAACAACGTCTGGGCAAGTATACTGTTCTTGTGATCGTCCCGATGTATCACTAATGACCTATTCGACCACCACTCAACTATCGATGATATCAATCCACACTTAGTTCACATGGATTATGTTACTGATCATAAATATAGACACAGACTTTGGGCTATTGTGACTAGCCAAGAATAATGTTCTAATGTAAATTTATCACAGGACAGTGTGCTTCGATGTACAGTAATTGAGAAACTGTGCAACTATAATTATAGACCTATGATGGAGGCTTCGATTTAATAGGATGTGGACAAGAACAATGAGTCTCATTTGGACACATGCTCTGGTGTTTCACTGTCATTAGCCTGATTTGCTGTCAACACGGAAGAGGTGATATCTGGTCGAAGACTGAGGACCTGCTACGAGAGACACTAGCTAAGTGACATTCGTATGTGGTGTGAATTCGTTGGCATGTGTACCATGAAGAAATCCTTCAACTAACTATGTCTTGTAGCGAGTAGCTCACACCAGACATATCTGCACTACAACCACATTATCTTCTCTCCCTTGTACATTACACTTTTGTTATTGAGTTTGTAGATGCCATAGTTGCGTCATTTTTTCAGGACCATGTTTCAAAGGGTAACATCCCTTGGTCGGTAAAGAGAGAGATAGGTATCCGAAGACTGGTGGCGTCGTAGACTGAAAGTGTCCCAGTCCCAGATCTGAAGTCATCCCGATATATATATATATATATATATATATATATATATATATATATATATATATATATATATATATATATATATATATATATATATATATATATATATATATATATATATATATATATATATATATATATATATATATATATATATATATAATATATATATCCATCATGTGCCATGCCGGTAAGCGTGGGCGATCATGTTCTGCCATCTAACTCGATCACCAGAGTCGTGGATCAGCTCAGTGTTTATGTCTCGACCATGCCACAAGGCCAAGCCATCCAGGTACTTGCTTCTAGGTCTTCCCCTTTGTCCGTTCCCCTCGATCTTACCAGTCGTCACCAAGTTCTCCAGATCATTTCTTCTCATAACTTGCCCAAAAAATTGTGACTGTCTACGTCTAATGTCTCTAATCAGTTTACGATCATCATTTGTTTCTTGAAGAACTTGTTCATTGGTCTTTCTTGCTGTCTATGGTATTCTTTGCATTTTACACAGAAACCACATTTCTACAGCCATCAGATGTTTTTCAGCCTGACTGCTCATTGTCCAAGCTTCACATCCATATAAAGTACAGGTTCTATGTAGCATCTCAACACTCTTTTTCTCGTTTCAATTGACATCTTTTTATTGGTCAGTATGTTTTTCATCTTGCTAAAGGCTACTTTTGCCATGGCGATTCTTGTTCTAATCTCTTCAAGGCATCTCCCATCAGATGTTATTACTGTTCCGAGATAATTGTACCTATTCACTTGTTGAAGAATATTCCAATTTACTTGTATATTACATTGTGGTATTTCGTTCTTCCTAGTGACGACCATAATCTGTGTCTTTTTACAATTTAATTCTAACCCTAGTTGTTCACTGTGTGTAACAACCGCATCTACTAAATTTTGCAGGTCCTGTTCATTGTCTGCAATCAAGACTGTATCATCTGCATATCTAATGTTATTGATGCATCGTCCCCCAATGTTGATTCCTTCCATATCTTCAATATTTCTAAAAATACTTTCACTGTGCAGGGAAAACAGATCTGGAGACATTACACATCCCTGTCTCACACCTCTCTTAATAGGCTGATATTGGCTTACTTCATTATCAACTCTTATGGCAGCTTGTTGTTTCCAATATATGTTTTTTACAAGTCTAAGGTCTTTTCCATCAATCTGTAGATCCTCAAGCATCCTTATCATGTTGACATGTCTCACTTTATCGAAAGCCTTTGTGTAGTCAATAAAGCAAAAGTGTAGATCTTTGTTTACTTCTATAGAACGTTCGATTACGGTTCTCAGTATATACACAGCATTTACTGTACCCTTGCCTTCTACAAACCCACATTTTCTTTTCCTATTTCAGATTGAATTTTCCTCCTAACTCTTTCATGATAATTCTTAGCAAAATCTTCGTGATGTGACTCATTATACTAATTGTTCGATGTTGATCACATTCCAAGGCTCCAGATTTCTTTGGGATTGCAATAAATACAGAATCACATAACTCATGAGGTATATTTCCAGTATCATATATTGTAATAAGCAGACTGGTAACTTTATCTATTCCATATTCTTCTAAAGCATTAATTATTTCTGTTTTGACGCTGCCTGAACCGGGGGTCTTGCCAGATTTCATATGGTTAAGAGCATTCTGAACCTCCTTCTTCAAAATTGCTGGTCCTTCATTATTATTTTGAACATCATAATGTTCGTCTCTGTTATCGTCATAAAGGGTTTTCACGTAATCTGACCATACATGTAAGATCTGATCTTTTTCTATTATGACTCTTCCATCTTTTGTCTTTAGGCAGCCTGCTGATGTACTTGTTCTTTGATTAGTAAGCTCCTGAATTCTTGTGTGCATTAGTTTCGCATTTTTACTGTTGTGTTGTTCTTCAATTTCTCTGCAATTTTTCTCAAGCCATGTTTCTTTTTCCTCCTTACATAAGGTTCTGACTTTTCTGTGAATTTCTTCATATTTGGCAGTATTATTATTGTTCTGTCTTCTTGTTTCTATTAGTTGTAAAATTTCTTCAGTCATCCATGTCTTACGGCCCACTTTCTTTACTTTTGGAATAGTTGTATCTGCTGCACAACTGATTGAATTCTTCAGCATTTCCCACTGATCATCTACATCTTGAAATAGGATCTCTAGATCAGACAATAAATCAAATTTGTTCTTTACTTCTATGTTAAAATTATCTTGTATTTCTTTGTCAGTTTTCAATTTGCACAAGACATATTTAGGGTTTCCTGCTGTATACTTGACTTTCTTTAACTTTACCCTCAATGTGCCTATAATTAATCTGTGATCACTGTAACAGTCTGCATTTGGAAATGTTTTTACGACTGTCATTGCATTTCGAAACCTTTTGATAATCAGGATGTAATCTATCTGGTTTTTATTCCTGCTGTCTGGACTCCTCCATGTCCATAATCTTCTAGGATGCTGTTTTAACCAGGTGTTTCCTACAACCATTTCTTGTTCTTTTGCCCATTCTACAAGTCTGCATCCTCTTTCATTTCTCTCTCCCAAACCATGGTTGCCTACACTTCATCCATCGCTTTTGTTTCCTATTTTTGCGTGAAATCACCCATTATGATATTTATTTCTGATTTTTTTTTTTACAGTTCTTCAAAGCAGACTCCATGTCATTATAAAATTCCTCTATACTTTCTTCACTAGATTCACTTGGTGGGGCATATACTTGAATTTATTTTAAAAGGTTTTCTGTTTAATTTTACTAATAGAACTCTGTCTGACACAACCCGATATCCTTTGACATAATTTAATGTTTGCTTAATCTAATATTATGGCTACACCTCTTTGCTGTTCTTCTCCCCCAGAGTAAATAATCTTACAATCCTCTCCTGTCCTTATCCCTGCTCCTTTCCATCTCGTTTCCGATATTCCTATTATGTTAATCTTCTCTCTCTCCATTTCTTTTTTGATGTTTTCTAATTTTCCATCTGCATTCATTGTTCTAACATTCCAAGTTCCTACTTGCAGTGATATTAGTCTTTTGCACCTAGTAGTCTGTTGACGGTCTGGAGTCACCTGGTGCGCATGACTATCCATACCGGGCGGGGCTGCTCCTATGGAGCACCCATTGACGCCGTTTCTCTGATTATCAATAAGTCCACACAACATGATTTTCTCGGCATCTATAAAGAAGGTAGTTTGCCATTGCTTTCCTTCCTAGCAGTGACCATACTGGTCAGTGACCGTAGCCATTGTCTCCTCAAAAAAGAGATCCTCTGCCTACCTTCGTGAAAGTGGAGACCATAACCTACAACTATCTGTCGGCTGCTCTCCAACTTCATCCACCACCTGCACCCATGTCTTCGCGTAACCCTGATCGGGGGGCTAAACGGGTACTCCACCTTGCCCAAGGGTGTCCCGTAGGCTAGCGGAGGGAAGGAGGCGCCTTACTTGTCCTTTGATATGGGATACCCCTGCCCAGCTACCCCAATATATATATATATATATATATATATATATATATATATATATATATATATATATATATATATATATATATATATATATATATATATATATATATATTGTGATAGCCTGTTCCCTTCATCCCAGGGAAGCTGTTGAAATTTAATTTGCGGGCTTTCGACCGGGATGGTAATGATTTAGCTCTGGTGATTATTGATAGGACACAACATTCCTAATATCTCTACATAAGTCTGCGTAGGTCTTTGGTCCTATTTCCACTCTTGACACTGATGGATTAACTTGTGGCGTGCTGTGTTGTGGTGTATAGGTAAGATCTGTGTTTTGATTATTTATCTATTGCATTGTTGATTTTGCATTTAGACAACTCACACCCGCACTTGCTATGGCAACTCCCAAACTGGATATGGCAGAACTGCGAGCAAGAGGTGAAGGAATGGGCCTGTCAGGTCCTGCATTATTAGAGTACATACAGGGGGTGGAGAGAGATTTCCGTCAGGCAGAAAGAGAAGATCGGAATACAGAGTTGGAGTTAAAGAAGATGGAGTTGGAGACGAAAAGAATTGAAGCTGAGCAAGCCACTAAAAAGTTGGAACTTGAAGCTGAGCAAGCTGCTAAGAGATTAGAAGCTAAACAAGAAGCTCAGAAAAGATATCATTAGTACCGAATGCGGGAACTCGAGCTCAGGGCGCAGTCTAGCAGAGAAACTGAGGGAGCAGTGGGAAGTTCCTCTCTCCCTGGTTCACCTACCTTGGGTAGACATGGTTACCATGCCATCAAGTTTCCTCTAGCTATTTATGAGGAAGACAAAGAAAAGATAGACCAGTACTTACAGAAATTCGAAGCAATGTCTGTCGCTATGGGTCTAGATAGGGACAAATGGTGTCTTCAGTTATCTCATGGAATGCGTGGAACGGCGTTCGAGGTCTACTCGCGTTTGCCGCCGGAACACGTGAACAACTACGACGAGTTGAAGCCCGCATTACTCAAAAGTGTCGAGGTCACTTCGCACACTTACCGGAAGAAGTTTCGATCCGCGAAACGAGAGCCGGGTGAGCTGTTCACCGCTTACAGTCTGCGTCTGAAATCCTACCTCCATAAATGGATGGATTTAGCTGGGTTCGCTCATGACTACGAAAGTCTCGAAGAACTCATGATAGTAGACCAGATGCGTAAACATATGTCGAAACCTCTTAAGACCTTCTTGGGAGAACAAGGGGCGGAACGAGTGGACGTCGTAGCTAAGCTATCCGAACGATTCGTCGAAGTTCATGGGGAGGCTAGTGAAACCCATCCCCAAAATCCCAAAAGTCAGGACAAGACAGACAAAAAGAAAACTAAAAACTCTCAATCACGGAAGGTAGAATCTAATGAAAAATCCACTGACAAGAGTCCGGAGGAGTCGAAGGAGGGGAGCCAGACCCCACAGCAATCTTCCCCGAAAAAAAACCTGGAAGGGAAGATGGTGCAAACACTGCAGGTCGAATACGCACAATACCAAAGACTGCAGATCAAAGCCGAAAGACTCCCACTTTGCAGCCTGCCTAGTGGAACAAAAAGTGGAGTCCACCGAAAAGGATGAAGCCGGGGAAGAGACTCCAGACCGAGATATGCCACCTGTAGTTGAACTAATAGATGTTAACGGCCAACAAGTTGAGTGTCTTTATGACACTTGGCCTGGACGGTGAGGCAGTCATTGCCGCCAATCTAGGTACACCCAGAACAACTCACAGGAGAGACCATGGAGATACAGCCTAGCGATGAAAGAGTGCTGTGGCCATGAAGCTGCCAATCGCTCAAGTGGAGATTCGGTCAATATATGTCACCGGCACAATTAAGGGCCGCTGTATTGAACGATCCCATCTTCCCCGTCATCCTTGGTTGTCGGTATGTCTTCCTGGTTATGCCCAGGGAGCCAATCCACATGGGAGCCATTCAGACTCGCTCCCAGTCGGGAACAGATCAAGCAGATCCAATAGTCTCTAATCCCCTGCCTGGGGAGTTGCGAACTGCCCAGAGTGAGGATGCAACCCTACGTCCTTGCTACAAGAAGCTGCAGAGTAGTGCTGACCCAACAAAACGGGGGCAGTACTACATGAAGAATCGACTGCTCTACCGGAGAGCTGGAAGGCGAGACAACTTACACGGTCAGTTGGTAGTCCCGAAGGCCTACCGTTCCCAAATTCTTCATATGGGGAATACCATCTCGTTTAGCGGGCATATGGGTATTGCCGCCACCATGCAGCGAATTTCCTGCCATTACTATTGGCCAGGAATGACCGGCGATGTGCGTCGGTATGTGAAGTCATGCCCCGAGTGCCAAAGGGTGGCACCGAAACACTGGACAGCGCCGGTGGTCTTGGGTGAAATGCCCATAATGAACTCTCATTTCGAGAGGGTGGCTATCGACATCGTGGGTCCTCTTCCTAGGACTAGGAGGAGGAACATGTACATCCTCACAATGGTGGATTGCTGTAAGATGTGGGGTGAGGCCATACCAGTGACCACCATTGACTCGAAACGAGTGGCTGACGCACTGATGGAGGCCTTTACCAGATTAGGCTTCACTAATCAGATTCTGACCGACAATGGGTCCCAGTTTTGTGGGAAACTCATGGAGGAGGTATTTAGGGTATTCCACTCCAACCACATTCACACCAGCCCTTACCACCCTCAAGCCAATGGACAAGTTGAGCGATTCAACGGAACGTTGATGACGATGCTCCGAAAACTTGCACAAGAAAAACCTGATAGGTGGGATGAATACATCCCAGCAGCACTTTTCGCCTATCGGGAAGTGCCTCATGGCTCGACAGGACTACCACCAGCTACTCTGCTGTTTGGTCGACCAATCAAGGGACCATTGGAGGCTTTGCTGAGGAGTTGGACCGAGGAGGGAACGTCAGAAGAAGTGATCTCCTCTTATAAATATGTGGAGGAGCTGAAAGAAAAGCTTCACACGGGCTGGGCTCTGGCGACTCAGAACTTGCGAAAGGCCAGAAAAAGACATGCGGCGTACTACAACCGCAGGTCTAAGGACAGATCTCTCGAGGTGGGAGACAAAGTCTTGTTGCTACTCCCAACGGGAACCAACAAACTGGAGATAGGATGGCAAGGACCATTTCCTGTGGAACGGGTGGTATCCAGAACCAACTATCAGATCCGGATCCAAGGAAAGTCGAAGATTTTCCATATTAATCTCCTGCGGAAGTACGAGGAGAGACCCGGTGACAAAGCAGCCCACCTCATGGCGATGGCAGTCGCCGTAGAGACTGAAACAGGACCCGACGAGGGCCGGGAGTATCCACTAGTGCACCAAGAAACCTATCGGGATGTGCAAGTGAACCCTGATCTGACTCCCCAAGAGAGAGAAAAGATAGCCCAAGTCTTGGAGTCCCATCAGCAGATACTGACTGATAAACCCGGCCGGACGGGGTTGGTCGAGTTCGATATGACCTTGACCACACAAGATCCTGTCCGCCAAAAGGTTTACCCAGTGCCATTCTCTAAAGAGAGGGCCCTGGAAGAGGAAATACAGAAACTGCTGAAGGATGACGTGATTGCGCCATCCACATCACCCTACAATGCGGGGGTGGTTTTGCTACGCAAACCAAGTGGAGAGCACCGGTTGTGTATAGATTATCGACTCCTGAACAGTCACACCCAGTTTCAGGTGGAACCCTTACCGAATCCAACCCAGTTATTCGCTAGGCTCCACCAGGCTAGGTACTTCTCCAAAGTTGATGTGAGTAGGGGGTATTATCAGATCCCAGTCAAACCAGAGGTCCGACCCCTGCTGGCTTTCAGTACCCCTAGTGGGCACTACGAGTTCAAGGTTATGCCCTTTGGACTTAGCAATGCGCCTAGTGTGTTTACTCGCATGATGAGGGCCTTGCTTGATCCCTTACAGGATCCGTCCATTATTTCGTTCATGGACGATATACTGATCGCCAGTGACAACTTGGATGACCACTTGAAATCTTTAGAGAGGATCTTTACTAGGCTCCGGGAGATGGGACTCGCTGCTATCCCAACCAAGTGCATGGCTGGTTACCAGACGCTTGAAATTTCTCGGGCACACCATCACGCCAGGAAAAATTGTCCCAGGAGGAGAAGAACCTCGAAAAGTCCGACGTGCTCCAAGGCCAAAGACGAAGAAGGACGTACGATCCTTCCTCTCGTTGTGTGGGTTTTACCAAAAGTTCATCCCACATTTCAACGAACTGGCGGCTCCATTAACGGAAACCTTGAAAAAGGGATCCCCAGATCCAATTGTGTGGACGCCCGATTGCGAAGGTGCCTACAGTCAGTTGAAAGAGGCCTTGGTAAGCAAACCTGTTTTACAACTCCCCGACCTTTCCAAACCCTTCGTGTTAAGAACAGGATGCGAGTGGGATCGGAATTGGGGCAGCTTTGTTACAGGAGGGAAGGGAGGATGCGTCCGTGTTGCGGCCCGTGGCATACGCCAGTCGAAAACTTTTGCCAGCCGAAAGGAATTATTCGACCGTCGAAAGAGAATGTTTGTCACTTGTCTGGGCCGTGCAAAATTCCAGCCCTATTTGTATGGGGTTCAGTTTCGTGTCCAGTCAGATCATCAACCCTTGATGATCCTGGCCACCTCCCAGAAGCTCAACGCACGGTTGATGCGTTGGTCGTTGTTGCTTCAACCTTACCACTTTACAGTGGAGTACATTCCCGTCAAGGAGAATGTTAGAGCTGATTTTCTTTCAAGGCATCCAGTCCCCGTAGAAGAGGAGGTGTAGGTCACCTGGATCGAACCTCCAGGAGGCAAGAGTCGACGCGGTCACCTCTCTTAAGAGGGGGCCTATGTTACAAAATGCCCGGAGGATGCGACCAGGAGATGTACAATTTGCCAGACACACACCATCTCTCGGCCTACAGCGACCTTTTCAGACCAAGGAGTATAGTCCTAGTCTTTTGCCCCTAGGGGAGGGGAGGACTGGGCCCTGGTTTCTGGAAGGCGAGAGATGTGTGTACCGGAACTCGTATTCTAACTGCGCAGACGCAGTGACCTAGCTAGCAGCTGGGAGTACTGATGATTGTTTGGCCGGCTGGCGAGAGGTTCTGGATGGCTACAGTTCCCATGAAGAAATGAAGCCAGTGTCTACTAAAGTTTAAAGACGTTGACATCAAGTTTATCGTTTGGACGAGGTTCCATACTTCGAACTGCATGTCCGAATGAGAGGTAAGAGTGCTACCAGTATTCCATTTATTTGGTGTCGAAAACGCGATCATACGAGGTTGTACATTGCATGATGCAATGGTTACCCGGAGGTCAAGGTCGAGCCTGCAAGTTACACCAACAACAGGCTTGTTTGATGTGCCCCAGTTCTGGCCTGTTGCCAACAGTCTGCACTGCCGAGACAGTACAGGTATTGACTGCATAGTGTCGCCTGCCAAGAAATTGTTTGGGAGAGGGAAATAGGAGTGGCCTGAGTGTTGGTGATTTGATTGCACTACTGGGCAGCCTTTGAACTCCGGCGTAGTGCACACAACCGGAAGTCGGTGAAGGCGTAACGAAAACCCTACCGAGTGGGGTATCCTCCGACTCGGCCGGTCAAGACGAATCTCATGGGAATGTCCTCGGTCGAATCGACGGGCATTTGAGCGATCCCGCGTGTGTCGAAGTTCGCATCTTTTGGCGGGGCGACTGCTGGTTTTTCTTTGCCTTCCTCATACACTTTGTGTTCAAGTCTCCTTAACGGACTACCATCCTAATCTATAGTGGGTTCCTGTGAGGAGAACAAGAGGGAGGGGAAAGAAGGAGAAATGATGCTACAGACATGTTCTGATGGTTGCAGAGCTGGTGATCTGGGGAAAGCAGGGCCACCTGTAAAGAGCTGGAAGGGGGTTTTGCCAACGGCCCTCCTTCAGGGCCATCTTGCCTATGGGTACTGTAGAACCGCTGTATGTCATTAGAAGACTTCCACTGGGGAACTGGGGGACAGACACTCATGACCAATTACCGTGGGTTCACATCTATCCCCAGTCCAGGGAAACAGATGGTCTATTCGGCTGCTTGTGGGGACCCATACCTTATTCTTCCTCTGACCCTGAGGCATGGCCTGTAATTGAACCACCACCCATCTTAGGGGGGTGATTCACTCTCTGAGTACCATGAATGATGTCTATCCCCATATGGTGGGTCATGATCATGTGATTCTCACAGAAGGTTGTCTTTGTCATTTTGCCAGATTCTACCTTCCGGAGAGGAGTGATGGACAGTCGTTTATAGTCCTGTGCCAGGATCAACAGTCTGGACAAACCAGTCAATGTGAAGTGATCATACTGACCACTACCCGGTCAGTCGTCTATATCCTCAGAGTAGGTCCAAGATGACTAATCAACCAGTTTATGATATTAACAACGTCTGGGCAAGTATACTGTTCGTGTGATCGTCCAGATGTGCCTCTCATGACCTATTCGACCACCACTCAACTATCGATGATATCAATCCACACTTAGTTCGCATGGATTATGTTCCTGATCATAAATATAGCCACAGACTTTAGGCTAATTGTGACTCTGGCCATGAACAATGTTCTAATATAAATTTAGCACTGGACAGTGTGCTTCGATGTACAGTAATTGAGAAACTATGCTACTATAATTATAGACCTATGATAGAGGCTTCGATCTGATAGGATGTGGACAAGAACAATGAGTCTCATTTGGACACATTCTCTGGTGTTCCACTGTCATTAGCCTGATCTGCTGTCAACTCGGAGGAGGTGATATCTGGTCGAAGACTGGGGACCTGCTACGAGAGACACGAGCTAAGTGACATTCGTATGTGGTGTGATGCATTGACATGTGTACCATGAAGACATCCTTCAAATGGCAGCCTTAACTAACTATGTCTTGTAGCAAGCGTAGCTCACACCAGACATATCTGCACTACAACCACATTATCTTCTCTCCTTTGTACAATACACTTTTGTTATTGAGTTTGTAGATGACCAGAGTTGCGTCATTTATTCAGGACCATGTTTCAAAGGGTAACATCCCTTGGTCGGTTGTGAGAGAGATAGGTATCCGAAGACTGGTGGGGTCGTAGACTGAAAGTGTCCCAGTCCCAGATCTGAAGTCATCCCGATATATATATCGGGCGGGCGGGCGGGGGTGTGGGTGTGGGAGTGGGGGTGGGGGTGGAGGTGTGTGGGTGTGTGTGTGGGGGGGGGGGGGGGGTGCGTGCGTGCGTACTTGAGTGCGTGCATGCGTGCGTGAGTGCGTGCGTGCGTGCGTGCGTGGGGTTTTTGAAGAAAACTAAGCAAATCCCTGAGAATCAAGAGATAAGACAAGGACGTTGGCGTCGCATAGTGAGTTCATTTCCTACACCAGTCAGTTGGACATAAACGTTGAGTTCTCGTTCAGATGGGAATGACAAACTCATCTTCATCCAGTGCCTTGCCGGCTGGCGTGAACAATCATGCCTCTCCACAAATAATGATCTCCGACGTTATTTATCAATTCGTGTGTCAAGAATCTTCTAACGCTGTATTCCTCTATCTTTCTTTCGGCAAATCTTTCCGGTTATCACGACATGTTACAGGTTTGTCTTCTGATAACGTGTCCAAGAAACGATGACTGCCTCTTTCTGATATTGTGATAAGTTTTCTTTGCGACTCAGCTTCCCTTACAACGTCCTGATTGCTAATTTTGGATGTCCTATTAATTTTCAGCATTCTTTATATCCAAGGCTTCCAGAGTATTTTTAGCTTGTTTACCAATTGTTCAGGACTCGTTGCCGGATGTTGAAACTGGTTCTATGTAACATGCAAGAACTCTTTTTCTAACTTTCCAGGACAATGATGTATTGAACAAAACGTTATTCAGTTGATAGAATGCAGTTTTTGCTTGTCCTATTCTGTTCATTATCTCAGTGATGCAAATTCCTTCTGAAGTTATCCATGTGCCTAGATGTGTGAATTTCTGTACTTGCCCCCCTAATAACGTCCTGTACTTTAATTGCACATTTAGACACAATCGGGTTTCTTTGTTATCACCATGACTTCTGTCATATAATAAATATTATTCAAACTAAGGCCCATTTTTTCCACTTTCTACAACCACTGTATCTATTATTTCCTATATTTGCTATTAAGATGGTGTCATCAGCATTTCGTAAATTTATATTGGAATGTGTCAGACAGAATATTACTGTTAATGTTAAGTTGCAGACCTTTTGACCTAAACTTCGTTCAAGTGTATTCAGTAACAACAGACACCGATAATGACAGCATCGATGAAGTCATAGATACTTTCATATTGCCATCAGTAAGTCATAAGTCAACAGGTCTCTATGGCTAAGGGCTTGCGAACGCGGTTTGTGGGCCCGAATACCCGGGTTCGAAACACATCGGTGCTGGTTTTTTCGAAAAAGGTATAGGAGCCGGTCGTTCAGAAAGCAATGGCATACTACTGAACGTAAAAAAATTGCCCAGGAATCACGAACAGCGAAAATGCTTGGGTTGACTGCTACGTTCTATGAAGGACATGCAACTTAATTTAAAAGTCATTAACCATGAGTCGCGGTTCCAACTTTACGACAGCGGGTCGTCCCTAATATGCTCCGTTCCTATGCCAGTAAATATCACACAAAAATGCTCTTCATTGCCCCACGTGAAAAGTGGACAAACAGGAGTCTCGACAAACTAACAGCCCGCACAGGTACACTGTGCATAATGACGCCGCCAGAATGCGAACACAAAAGTCCTCGACGAACAATACAGTTCATTGTCGATAAAAGTGGAAGTCACTAGAAAACCAGTAGCCATACATTACTGCATGACACAAACCAGACAGTCCTGTGACAAAGCCGGCCGCTATTATTCCGAACATGCAGTTCACGCTGCAAACAACAGCTGACAGATGTAAAAGCATTTCATACAAAGTTCACAGCTCACAGTGTCGTGCCACGAACTCAAATCTCTAGCAGGGAACCATTTACTTCCAGTCCAGCATGAGGAAAATGCGAATGCAAGCGGTGGCCGCGAGCATAAGAGGCCTTACCCGTTTAAATGCCTATCCTCCATGTTTTGGACCAGAAATGCAAATAGATTACATCCTTGTCAAAATACATTTTCAAAATGCCGTAAAAGTCGCAAAAACTATATCAAAGGCAGACTGCTACAGATCAGTTATAAGCGATACGCGTATACAATTAAAGAATGTCACATATACACCAAGCAATACACAATTTGATCTGTGTGCACTGGAGAGTGAGGCGATAAAAAATACATTCAACGTAGAAGTAAAAAACAGATTGGATACATTTCCTTATCTGAAAATTATATTTCAAGATGTCAGTGACCAATGGGAAATATTAAAAGGCTCAGTCAGCCAAACTGCAGAGAAATAACTGTCCCAGAAATAAAGTTGATGGGCATAAGATATGGATGACGGAAGACATCTTAAAACTAATGGAAATAAGAAGAAAAATAACAATAAAAGATATGAAGAAATCAGCAGGATTATTAGGAAATTGTGCAAAGAGACCCCAACAAAAAATAAAAGCTTAGCTTGAAACCAAAAAATTGCAGGGAAATTTAAAACCAGCACAATGCTCGGAATACTAAACAATGCATACAGTAATTAGTGACATCATTAAGAAAAGGACACACACATCAACGGATAGCCTAAAGAAACAAAGATGACAAAATCATAATATAATGAGATCAGCTTATACATGTGTGGTCAGATTATGTGAAAGACCTTGATAACGATGCAAGAAATGAACTTTATGATATTCCATATTATTTTTTTCCAACTCCCTCGCTTTAAACTCAAGCGTAATCGATACACGCTATTTATAGTAGCACTGGACTGAATATTCCGTGTGGATTAGCTTACTTTATTACCAGTGTCCCTCGCCATTTGGCGAACCCTCTCCGTCTTCAGAGGTACTTGTTATTTACGTCCCAAAGTCAAGGAAGAGATATTCCATATCATAATGAAGGACAACTATCTTTAAAGATGGAAGTTCAGAATGCTTTTAACCATATAAAAGCTGGCCCCAGGCACTATCACAACAAAATAATCAATGCTTTAGAAGAATATGGAATAGACCAGGTCACTAGACTGTTGAACATAATTTATAATACTGGAGATATGCCGCCTAATTTGTATAAATCTATATTTATTGCAATCTCCAAGAAATCAGGAGCCTTGGAATGTGATCAACATCGAACAATTAGCATAATGAGCCAAATCACGAAGATTTTGCTAAGAATCATCACGGAAGAATATACAACCCGAAATAGGGAAACAACAATGTGGGCTTGCAGAAGGTTATGGTACAGTAAATATTGTATTTGCTTTGAAAATTAATGAATCTTTCCACACACAAAAAAAGAAAAAAAAAGTAAACGAAATCTACATCTTTGCTTCATTGACTTCACAAAAGCTTTCAATAATGTAATACATGTCAACCTGATGGATATTCCGGCCAAGTAAAAGTAACTTAAGCCATGGATTACATCAAACACATTAGAATTAATAAAACAACGACGGGAACTGAAACAGAAAGTAGGAGAATCCGATAACAGCAAGATGAAGTATAAATCTTGAACTCGAGAAATAAGAAAAAACAAAAATCAATATATACAAGATTGCTGTACCAGAATAGGGCAATATCATACGACTGGAAGAGATTACGAAATGTTCAAAGAAATGAAGTTATAGACAAGAAATGATCAACCTAAATTGAATGTTATCTGTGCTGTTTGTCCATCAAGAATGATGATGACCATTCATTTCATCCAGTGGGGTTGACAGTATGGAGCCGTGAGTTCTAAGATGGCTGATAAGGCCTATTTTGGCTTGAAATTTTCTTTGACAATGTGGACAAAGAATGATTGACGTCTCTGGAAGAGGATTTTCTGCAGTGGTTTTTCTGTTCTGTCTTTTCTTCACAGCTCTTGCAGTCCTGGTTGCCTCACAAGTGACTGCACCCTTGCGTAATGATGCACGCCACGAATTTCGGTCTTTGGCTGCAGTCTCCCAGGTGTCATGATGAATTCCAAAAGCATTCAGTGAGATTTTCAGAGAGTCTTTAAAGCGTTTCCTCTGACAGCCTTGGGAGCGTTTACCACAACCCAATTCGCCGTAAAACATTCGTTTAGGGAGCCTGTGATCTGGCATGCGAGTCAAGTGACCAGCCCAGCGAATCTAATTCTTCATTAGTAGAGTGTGGATACTGGGCATGGACGCTCTTTCTAGGACTTCAGTGTCTGGGATCTTGTCTTGCCATTTAATCTTCAGTAACTTCCTAAGGCAGACTGTGTCGAAGTGGTTTAATTTCTTAGCGTGTCGCTGATAAAAAGTCCAGGTTTCACAAGATGTTATCTGTAACAAGATGGGAAATACCCTAACAGAATCTAGACAAATTCTAGAAAGATGGCAGGAGTACTGCGGTGGAATATATGATATGAGTGACAGTGAGGATATGAATGAGATACATGAGTCAATGACAGCAGAGCCAGAACCTGAACCCTCATTAGATGAAATTGCATGGGCAATAAAGAACCTGAAGAATGGTAAATCACCTGGATGTGATGAAATACCAGCTGAACTAATTAAAGCGGGAGGAGAAGAAAACATACAAATCTATCACGCATTACGTAAAAAGATATGGAAATATCGTATATGGCCAAAAGATTGGAAGAGAACTATCTTCATTCCAGTACCAAAAAGGGCAACCTGAAACTATGCACCAACTATAGAACTGTTGCCCTGATCAGTCATGAAAGTAAAATTCTACTAAAACGCATAATGGGAAGTCTTCGTAGGAAAATGGAAGAAGAAATTAACGTGGTTCAAGCTGGATTTAGACAAGGAAGAGGAACAAGAGATCACATTCTCAACATGCATTTAATAATAGAGAAGTGCGGAGAATTTGATGTAAACCTATTCTCATGTTTTGTGGATTATTTAAAGGCATTCGACTGTGTACAACATCAGAAGCTTTCGGAAATCATGAGGAATGTGGGCTTTCCATCACATGTAACACAACTCATAAGAATGCTCTATCTAGACCAACAAGAAGCGGTTAGAATAGATGGTGAGACATCAGACTGGTTTGACATCAAGCAAGGAGTCCGTCAGGTATGTGTGCTGTCCCCCTATTTGTTTAACCTGTACGCCGAAAATATAATGAGAAATGTAAGAGGTGATATAAACAGGGAGCTATATGATGCGTTGAGGCCGTTAGGTTTTTTATACCATTATGTGTTGTGGATAATACTACTGTATGATGATCATGGCTTAGAGGTTATGACTTTTCTCCGTAATCTCATATACTCTCGTCGGTAACGTGATGACGGTTCAAATCAGCAGTGGTTCGAATCGCATCGGTAACTTACGGGGTATGTGAGCTGGCCGCTCAGAAAGCAATGGCAAACTACTGAGCGTAATCTTGCCTAGAGATCAACAGACAGCTGAAAGATGCTGGTGTTGACACCTAAGTCCTGTAAAGGATATGCTAAAAAAAAAAATGCTGATCATACAAAAGACTATCCACAACACAGAATGGTATAGAAACCCTAATAGCCTCAACCCAAATGAATAGTGAAAATCACAACTTATATCTTAACATAGCAAAAACAAAGATAATGCATACAGATAAAACTACCATGGAGAAAGAAAGAAATGTTAATGAGGAAAAATTGGAGGTGGTGGACAATTTTGAATATCTTGGGGTATTGATTACCAACAACGGCGACACAATGAAATAAATTAAACGATGACTATCAATTGCTCTTCAAAGACTACAACAATTGAATAAATTATGGAGTGGGAATCTATCCCATTGTCCATCTTTCCCATCTTTCCCATTCTAAGAATATCTTGGGTAAAAAAAAATGAACATCCATACTTCAAGAGCTGTATATTGAAGAAGGTTGGCTATTAAAGACGATAAAGCAAAGAAAATTGAAATATTTTGGTCACTTGATCCGTCACGAAAGTTTGGAGAGAACAGTAATGGAGGGGTATATGCCTGGGAAGAAAGGAAGAGGAAGGCCACAGATAATATGGGTGCAAGATGTGGTTGATGATCTCAAGATGGGTGTATCGGACGAGGGACATCTTGCTTATGATCGAGAGATTTTCCGGAAGGTTGTTATGGGCGCGAGGTTCTGAAAAGGACATGCTACTGAATGAATGAATATAGGTGTGCGACATGGATGTGCAATATCTCAAGATATTTTTTTCTCCTATAACAGTGAAAATATCATTTGAAATTTAGAAGATATGAGAGAAATCGTCATTGAGGGATATAATATCAATAACATTCGATATGCAGACAAAGAACGAGATCTGCAACATTCAGTAGATACGGTTAGTGATCAGCTAGTGTTAGAATTAAATTGTAAGAAAACCGAGTTTATGGTCGTCTCTAAGAAGAAAGAAATACTACAATGTAATATGCGGATAAATTAGAATATTCTTAAACAAGTTAATTGGTACAGCTATCTAGAAACAGTCATAACGTCAGATGAGAGCATTAAAGATATTAGAAAAAGAATCGCTATGTCGAAGGTAGTCTTTTGCAGGATGGAAAACATACTGACCAATAAAAAGATGTCAATTGCAATAAGAAAAAGAGTGTCGAAGTGCTACATAGAACCTGTACTTTTTTTTTTTATGGGAGTGAAACGTGAACAATAAGCAGACAAGCTTAAAAACAACAATTGGCAGAAGAAATGAGGTTTCTTAGGAACATACACATAATACAATTAAAATAAAATAAAATACCAAACGAGCTAGTTCTACAAGAAACAAATGAAAACCATAAACTGATTTTAAAAAATTAGACGTAGACATTCAAGATATTGTTGGGCACGTTATGATAAGAAATAAACTGGAACATGGTGACAACTGGCAACATTGAGGGGGAAATGCGAGGGGAAAGCAAAGAGCTAAACATCTATATGCCTTCGCCACATGGAATAATGAAGACAAAAAGACAAGATGTGATCCACGACTCTGGTGATCCTTTGAGATGGCGAGACATGACAATACACGCTTTTCGACACCGACATTTTTTTTTGTAATGTTACATATCCCTTACAGGACGTTACAGTGAACAACAGTATTTTTTTAGCTGTCGTTGATGTACTAGGCAAGTTTTACGTTCAGTAGTTCGCCATCGCTTTCTGAATGACCGGCTCACATACCCCCGTAAGTTACCAGCGCGGCGCGATGCGCTGCTGTATCTGGCGCAGCTGTTTTCTGCACGTGGACATATGGGAGTACGGTGACGATAAGTGTGGTCAGTCATGTTTCGCCATCTCAGACGACCACCAGAGTCATCGATCTTACATAATCATCATCATCATCATCATCATCATCATCATCATCATCATCATCATCATCATCATCATCATCATCATCATGTACCATATATAGATAACTGTATATGTAAATGTGGACATGTATTGTTTTCTAATTGAAACAGCACAAACCTTCAAAATGAGCACACCAGTCAAATATGTGGCTCAGTCCTGCCAGACGTTAGACGCTAGACTACCACTTGCTGCTTCCAGAAAGCAACTTTAAATATAAATCTACTACTGGCAAAACAAGTTTCCTTAAATAGAACCTTCGCGGAAGCAGTAAGTTTATTTCCCATTTGTGTGGAAACCAGAGGTCAAAATCTAAGTTAGTTTATAAACCAGAGGTCAAAATGTAAGTGCGCATAGAAACCAGAGGTCAAAATGTTAGTGCACTTGAATATCAATTACTACTCATACTAAGCAAGCTCCGTGGTGAAGGAGTTACGGGCGCAGTTTGCAATCCCGTATACCCGTGTTCGAAACACAGCTGAGGGCGATTTTGCAGCAGGCCGCATTACGTTGGATGTTTACGAAATGGTATGGGTGTCGGTCGTTCAGAAAACAATGGCAAACCACTGAACATAAACTTGCCAATATATCACAACAGTAAACAAAAAATGCTGGTGTTGACTGCGACGTCCTATAAAGAACATGCAACTAACTTTAACCTATACTAAAACATCCAAATGTGTCTTTGTCCGCAAAACGACAGATAATAAATAACATATTCACAGTTATACTACCAATGTCAAACTTGGACATCATCCAAATCACACTTCCGCAAAATCAACACAGGGATATGAGATGCTTGAGGAGAGCTGCCAACTCTCCGAAAATGAAGAAGGAATAATGTTATCAGACAGACAGCGGGATCAACACCCTGTCCTACATATATTGAAAGGCAGAAGATCAAATGGTTCGGCCATTTCGTTAGAATGCAACACCATCAATTACCAGCACTGGGGCAACACAAAAGAAGATCTGCTAACAGAACAAGAAGACGCACGAGAAGAACATGGATTGACGACAGAAAAGACATTGTACAGGCACGGAATGCCACAATCCAGTGTTACCCATCAGACGCTGCTACGTCAAATATACCTCCACATAGTGCTTGACGGCTAAAACGAAAGAAGAAGAAGATGATAATGATGATGATAATGATGGTGATGATGATAATGATGAAGCTGATAATGGTAATATACTTCTTTTTGTTTAGGTGAATATCGAAATTGTTTTTATCAAATCGAATTCGATCTTTGAAAAAATAAAATGTTCAGGCCCCGTACAACAGTGTATCAACGAGTATTTACATTTTATAGTTAAGGCAACGATGGAGAGATAATACATATACAGACCTACAAGCACTTGGAATCAACGACTGGCAAGAGAAGGTCAACCAGAGAGACGAATGGAGACAGATTTTATCTGCAGCAAAGAACCTCAATGGCTCGGAACGCTGAAGAAGAAGAAGACGTTAAGGTAACTATGCTTATGTCTTTCATTCTGTACTCACGGAATTTGGCTGCTGGTTGTTTCATATGTTATATGTGTTGTGTTGTTTTAGTGTTGTTGGTTGTTTTATATGTGATTTGCATTGTGTTGTTTTAGTGCCATTGGTTGTTTCATATGTTATATGCGTTGTGTTTTAGTGTTCTTAGTCAAGATTCATATATGATATGCGTTGTGTTGGTTTAGTGTTGTTGATTGTTTCATATGTGATACGCTTTCTGTTGGTCCAGTGCTGTTAGACAAATTTCATATGTTATATGCGTTGTGTTGTGTTATTCATGTTGGAGAAGTTTCAGATGGTATATGCGTTGTGTTGTTATATTGTTGATGGTGAAGTTTCATATGTTATATTCATTGTATTGTTTTAGTGTTGATAGACAAATGTCATATGTTATATGCGTTGTGTTGTTTTGGTGCTGATGTCTGCTTTTCTGTCGTCTTGTCATGTCTGATTAGTATGGCACAATTCTGCGGCTTGGTGTTCTCCAAGGTTGCTTCCCGCTTCTTCTCTTTGTGCGGGGGAGTCTTCGTTGCGAAGTGGTTAAGCCGTCTGTTTCGGGCTCCGAAGGTTGTGGGTTCGATTCTTGGCCGCGTCCTCCTTAGGTTCACGTGTGAATTTTTCCGGAGACTTCTGAGGGTCGTCGCTGGAGCTACGGAGGTCGTGCTTTGTGCGAAGCTTTCGGCAGTTCGCTGAGAAAAGAGATTGAGCAATATGGGATAAAAACCCCGTGCAATGAAGTCGACAGGGTCGACTTTTAAGCGACTTTCTTTTTAAATAACGAAGACACAAACCATATATAGTACGATTTATTGCCTGGCACATTTCGCTACATCTCGTCAGGTACTTACTGCAGATGTCACACAACATAGACTAAAATAATTAGAATCATCGTTCAAGCTGAAATATACACATGTTCACACAGTAATATCTAATTGTATTTACCAATTCACATGCAGGTGCGAGTCTACCTACATTGGCCGAACAGAGAGGCAGTTACACACCAGGATTTTTGAACACGCACCAAACTGATTTGACAAGAAACTACACACAAGCGATGGGATCATGGGAAGTGTGACACACCACAATTATAAACTTCCGGCGTCATCCATTGCACGTCATGTCTTGGAAACCGGTCATGTCATTGAAAGGGACAGCTCTTTTCGCGTGTTATTTCATACATAAACTAGCCGTTTGTTAAAGTTTGCAGAAGCGATAATGATCCACCTGCACAAGCCAATTTTGTGCAAACAGAAAGACATAATAGTCAGTTTAAAATTACCACGGTGAACAATCTCATTGAAACCGAGCATATAAATGTAGTCAGATTTTGGAACAACCTTGATCACGGAGTCTAACTCCTCATAGAACGAATCCTTCACATCATCAGAGGAATCGAGTGTAGGTGCATATGCAGTAATAATTGTGGCACAACCACAAGAGGTTGCCAAGCGCAGGGATAATAGTCTTTCATGTCCTCCTGCTGGAATTTCAATGATTCCCAGTAGCGAATTTTTCACCGCAAAGCCCACACCGTGTTTACTTTTTTCTGCCTGCCTTCTACCCTTCCAAAAAAAAAGTTGTAATTATTTTCCCTGAGTGACCTTCCTCAGCGAGGCGAGTCTCCTGCAGGCCAGCAATATCAATGTTAAGACGATTGAGTTCGGATTGAGGATTTATAAAGCGCCACTGCCAACAGCCTAAACCAAAACCAGACGAAACTACAGTCCCTAAACTCAAGGTATTCATCCAGCTAACCTTTCGAGGGGATGACGTAATGCAACGTCTACAAGACCGGCTTACTGCAGCAGTAGGCTGAACATTCTGTGCTGCAATTCCAGTCATTAGGTATAAAACCACACCGATTCCCATACCAGCAGTGAAAGAGCCTGTTCCTCTGTACTCCAAAAACAACTGTATTTACCAATTCACATGTAGTTGCCAGGCCTTCTACATCGGTAGAACAGAGAGACAGCTGAACAAAAGAGTGTCAGAACACACACCTCAATGGGTGGACAAGATACGACACACAGGCGATGCGAGCCTAATGGGGCCGACACACCGGAAGCCTCCAGCGTCATCAATCGCAAGGCACATCCTCGAAAGCGGCCATGTGATTAACAGAGACATTGCCTTTCGCGTGTTGTTTAACACACAAAATACTCGCTTGTTAAAGTTTGCAGAATCAATAATGATCAATCAACGCAAGCCAGAATTGTGCAAACAGAAAGACATGTTAGTCAGCTTGAAATAACCGTGGTAGACAATTGACATTACTGTGCGAATATGTGTATATTTCAGCTTGATGGATTTATCTAGTTAATTTACTTTACGTTGTGTTAATTCTGCAGTATGTACCTGACGAGATGCAGCGAAATATGCCAGGCAACAAATCGTGCAATCTATTGTCTGTGTCTTCGTTATTCAAATTCACTACGGGAAAACATTGTTTAGAAGTAGAGATGTCTACCAGATACCGAACAAGCATCTCCAGAGATGTCAGTGAAGCGCCACTGAAATGTTACAGTAGTGGCGCGTCAAGAACGAGATTGTCTTCTAGTTATCTTAGTCCACAAGGCCTATGAAATCCATGTGTTGCTTGTGTGAAACTAACAGGTGTTTCCTGTCATCAATTATCAAAGTAAAGAATGCCACGGGAGTTGTTATGAGAGCTGAGAAAAGCAGAATTGACTCCCTGGCAACTATACGTCTTGTCTCATTTGCTTCAATATGTAGACTTCGAGAAGCGTTCAACTTGACCCTACTAAAATTACTATATAATCCTATTCATAAGAATCCCTGGTAATTTATCGCTTTATCTTTCTTTTCATGGCTTCTGACTTCGTTTTCTTTAAAACTACTAAGTTATTGCTAAATATTGTGTCTTCCGAATCTGTTCCACCTTTGCTAGGTTCACTATCACTAGAATCAGGATGACTGTAGGGCAGGTCTTCTTGTACTGCCTTATCGCCAATTAATATTTCTGCCGCGCTCGTTTCTACTTGCCTAAATCCAGGATTATCTGTCTCTGGTCCTCCTAGTTCCAAGGCTAGTCTTTCATTTCTATCTTGTACACTCTCAAATTTTTCCATCATCGGCATCGATTCCTCACTAGATGAACGTTCTTTACTCTTCCGTGCTCTCTTTATTTCCCTCTGAAATCTTTCCATCATCGGCACCGATTCCTCACTAGGAGAACGTTCTCTATTCGTCCGTGCTCTCTTTATTTCCCTCTGAAATCTTTCCATCATCGGCATCAATTCTTCACTAGAAGAACGTTCTCTACTCGTCCCTGCTCTCTTTATTTCCCTCTGAAATCTTTCCAACATCGGCATAGATTCCTCACTAGAAGAACGTTCTCTACTCTTCCGTGCTCTCTTTATTTCCCTCTGAAATTCTCTCTCAAATCTCCGTTTTATAGCCGTTCTAGTGTTTCTGTAAGGTGGATTATCTCCTTCTGATAGATCAACTCTACTACTCGATATACTATAATCTGATAGTAATGTGGCAATCTTTTTGTTATGATAATCATGATTTAGACTGGAAGGTGGGTGTGATGATTCTTCTGAAGTCTTCTCAGCTCTTTTCTTAATATTTCATGTCCTGGGGGAATAACATAAGTAGTTTGTCTTTAAGATTTCGACTAGGAACCTTAAGCTCTAGTATCTTATTTTCATCTTTACGTAAATCTTGTACATGCACTCTGGTATGGTGGCCACTGTATTGATTCTTTATCAATTAGGATACTGGCCCTAATCTTTCCAATACATAATATCCTGCTAGTCAATGGTTATCAAATTTAGATTCTTTGTGATGTTTCTTATAATATACTCTATCACCTATTTTAAATTTTTGGGTCTGTTTATTTTTATCAGCATATTGTTCTGTCTAGTGAATGCTTTTCGAACACTCTTTATTAAGTTTCAAATGTTCTTTGTGCATTTCTTGTAAAATTATCTATTTAAAATCCTCACTCAAGTATTTCTTTCTAGGCTTCAGAATGTTGTCTGTCGGTAATACTGGTTCGCTTCCGTACATCAGATAAAAAGGTGAATATTTTGTACTCTCATTCACATTAGTTTTAATAGCTCCTAAAGTCTGAGTTAAATATAAATCCCAATCCTTATTGCTTTCCTCAGTATCTTTAGTCAATATGTTATGCATTGTCTTATGTTGCCTTTCGTTCTTTACATTTGCTTTTGGATTGTAGATAGAGGATTTTATGTGATGGACATGCAATTTTTTCTTCAAATCTTAGAACTTTTTATGTAAAAATTCCCTCCCATTGTCAGTTACGATAATCTGAGGACATTAACATCTGGGTAAGAATTTTTGTAAGAGAATAACTATTATCTAATCTGCAGATTTATGCAAGATTGGGAACACTTCCGGACAAAAGTCTACGATATGCAACACGTAAACGTTTCCTGAAATTGTTTTTGGGTGTGGCCCCAAAATATCTATTTCTTATTCTGGCTTATTTTTTGCATGGGGTATGTGGGATGTCTGTTTCCTGTATTGGATATTTAATGGCTTTCATGTTTCTTAATCTACATTTCTCGCACGACTCCACGTAATTATAAAACTCCCCAAACATATATTGGCCAATAGTACTTCAAGGAAATTGTATCCTACATTTTATCCCTTCTCAAGCGACCATTGTCGTCATGATGCGTTCTTAGTACCTCTAATTCTATGTGCCTAGGAGTGTATTTTCTCAGATGAAATTCTCCCCCTTTTCCAGACAAAAAATATAGTTGTCCGTCTTCTTGAAAGACAACAAAGTATTTCTTAAGATAAGTATCTTTATTTTCTAAAAACTTTTTTCTTTTATTTCCCTAAGTTGTTCATCCATTTCTTGTTCTTCTTTTATATCAAAGCCCAGTGTGTCTGTTCTTTCTAATACTTCGACTGTGTTCTCCTCCTCTGCCATCTTCTGCAAGGTTTGTATATCTAAGTTACCGGAATTGATTATATTTACTTGCCAGTTTCTATCAGCCGGTCTCTCTGTTCGAGGGGTTACACGACTTTCTCCGTAATCCCGTTTATCCACGCAGGGTCTCGCAGCGCGCGAGAATTGGAAGCGGTTCTACCCGCACTGGTGACTTGCGGGATACTGAGCCGGCCGCTTAGAAAGCAATGGCAAACTACCGAACGTAATCTTGCCAAGAAATCAACAATCAGCTGAAAGATGCTGATGTTGACAGCGATGTCCTCTAAAGGATACGCAAAACAAAACAAAACAAAAAAAACAAAAGTTTCTATCACCTATTTCGGGTTCTCCTTCATCTTCTTCATTCAAAAGTTCAGCTTAAGGTATTCTAGATAGTAAGTCGGCACAAGTGTTTTCCTTTCCTGAAATGTGTTCTATACGAGCATCACAGCCCTGTAAATTTAACGCCCACGCCTGAATCTTTCTATTTTGTACTGGTGCTTCTAATAACGACTTTAGGGGCATATGATTGGTGTTAATAACAAAGCTAGCATTATGCAAATAAAAGTCTAACTTCTGAAGTGCTTAATGGATGGCGTATGCCTCCTTCTCTACCGTAGCCAATTTTTTTCTTTGTTTTGCTCAGTTTATGAGATAAGAAATAGAGGGGTTTATCATTCCTTATTCCCGGTATCACAGAACCCTCTGGATCACAATTCTGTGTGAGGACAGCTCCTCCCGCTATATTAGAGGCATCCGTATACAACGTCATCTCTTTATCTACATCTGGATGTGCCAACAGGGGTACCACCCTTAAGATTTCTATTAGAAAATCGAATGCTCTTTGACACATCTTGGTCCATTTAGATCTCGCGTATTTGCGCGTCAAATTCGTGATGGATCTGCTATATAAGAAAAATCCGGCATAAATCTCCTATAATACCCACCCATTCCGATGAATCCCCTCACGTCTCTCACTGAGGTTGGGGCTGGTCATTCTCTAACCACCGTAACGTTGTATTCATCTGGTTTTATTCTTTCTCAGTTTATTATAAATCCCAGATATTTAGTTTCGGTTTTCAAAAACTCAAATTTACTTAGTTTTAACTTTACTGCATGTTCTCTCAGTCTATTAAACACTACTTCTACGTGTTTTAGATAGTCTTCTACTGTGCCTGATGTGTATATTAGAATATCATCAATGTAAGCCAAAGCAAATTTTTGTAATCCACCCAGTACCTGATTTATTAGCGACATATAATTACTCGGGGCAGTCTTCAGTCCCAATGGCATCCTTAAAAATCCGAACGAGCCCATATGAGTGCACAAAGCACTCATCTTTTGTGCATCTGGAGACATCGGTATACACCAGAATCCCAACCTTGCGTCCAACGTAGTAAAATAGGTCGAATTATTAAGTAACCCCAAAATATCACCAATTACTGGCAAAGGGTAGGAAACATTCTTAGTTATTTTATTCAGTGCCCAATAGTCACATCCAAAACGATGGGCTCCGTACTTTTTTGTAACAATAACAATAAGTGACGACTATTCTGATCTCGATCTTACTATAATACCAGCGTTTAACATGTCCTCAATTGCCTTTTCTACTTTTTCCCTATTTCTTAACGGCGTCTTATAAGGTCTTAAACTTATGGATGCATGGTCTCCAGTATATATCTCCATAGTAACAGTGTTCGTTCTTTCTAGCTCCATATCTTAAATGCGAATACGTCATGATTCTGAGTAATCAACTTTTTCAACATCTCCCGATACTCTGGTTGCGATTTTAACTGTTCTAACAGTTCCAGTTTTCTATTTTTCTTTTGAACCTCCCGTACCTCTGACGATGCGTCATTCTGTCCTTCCTTTCTACAATTAAACTTATAATTCTGATTCATATTTGGAAAGATTCTCTTACCTCTCAAATTTGTATGTTCATAAGTGTTATTGCCAACCTTTTCACATGAGTTAATTTGCACTTTTCCTGAATACGCCTTATTTACAATCTGTTCTCTACCACGATCATTATATCTTTTCGACCGCGTGTTTTCTCCTCTTCTGAAATTGGAATTGTCACCGTTTTTCGAAATATGTTGAGCATTATCAAATCTAGTTCTTTTAAACGATGGCACTGACAGACTTTCTCCTACTCTAGCTATCACGCATCTTTTCTTTAGCGAAATGGTCTTTGCGGTATTGTTTATTAGCATTATATGGGAATTCCAGTCTTGGTCCTAATTTTACGATGCCATCAGAAACTTCAAAACCGGATTCATTATTATCCTCTATCCAGCTGAATGCTCCTCACTCCAGCTGATTTCTTCCCGTAACGATATATTCTGTGTCACTTGACCACAGCTGGAAATGTTCCAAGCTCTGTACAGTGAAGCTCATGACCATCTGGTTAATGATTTTAGACCCATTCAGCC
>JACEFZ010019478.1:202500-261378 GCA_014155875.1 Cepaea nemoralis
AGGCCGAAGGTCTGCCTCAAGATAGAATACCAACGGGAAGAGTGGTCAACTTCAAGTATAGTAGAGGGGATACAGTGCCCCGATATGAGGGCAGGGTAGGTGATAGAATGGGGGACTATTAACTAGTTCTCTCATGAGCAACGGAGACGTTGACCAGATAGTTAGCACTCTGGTCACGACAGAATCACGGCGCCTACATGATAGCCACGAGTGCCACTCAACAGAAGACAACTAATGTAAGCGTGGCAGTTGTAACGGCACGCAGAAAGCCGAAGGACACACCAAGGTCCTTCCGCGTGGTGTGTAGCCACGCGAGCAAACTCGTCAGACTGGGGACTGACTTTGTAGCACGCAGATCGTTTAGTGTTGATAGGAGTTTTGTGTAACCAAATAGATAGAGATAGCATTAGAGTTTAGGAAACTAGTGATAGGCAATTCTGTGGCTTTGTGTGTGGTCTGATAGCGACTGTTATGTACTTGTAAAGAGCCAACGGCAATAAAATGTATCATTTATTTCCTCTCACACGACTTGCAAGTTTTTGTGTGGTGTGGGAGAAGTAATCTGATTATGCCTCACACATGAGTTGTTGACAGGCAAAGATTAATGTGGTGTCAGAAGTGGTGCTTGGACGAAAGAGCCAAGCTAATACACTCATCCACGGCTCTAGACTAAGTTTACAAATAGTGAAGTAGTGAATTTAATTTGTGTCAGTGACGATGACGTGTGCAGACTAGGACAAAGTTGCTAACGAAACTGTGCCTATCGTGACGAAATAATGATTATTTGTGTTTAGTAAAATATTATATACTTAAATCATGTGTTCTTCAAAGTTGTAAGTATTGATATTATTATTTTCTTTTATGTATTCATGTAATTATTGATTTGTTTACGAATAACTATCAAAAATGATTCTTGGCGGAGCGATACACAGCCAGCAACATTATAGATTTTTGCAAGCTAAAAATAGCGCTGCGCCTCTGACGTGTTACGATTGACAAACAGTTGTGCCACGCCATTGGCATTCAGCATCTGAGTGTTTACAAATCGGCAAGCTACTGCCCGCCTGAATCAGTGCTTTATATTACCTATTATTTGTTTATTTGAGTTACTAATTGAGTATATTTGTTTATTTAAACAATATTAATATATTTTTATTTATTTCAAAGCAATTATTGAATTTGTTTTTCGTACTTTTTCTTGTGTTTACCGTCACGATGGCACTACTTTTTGTCATGCAAATTAGACTTGGTCTGCACAACACTTACATAGATTAAACTAGGTTAGGGACGAAAGGCATAATACGTTAGAACGAAGACAGGACATTGACAATTTAATATTAAGTAAACTATATTCTTTTTTTGTGTTCGTGGGCATGTCATTGGGGATGTACCAAATTGTCGAAAAATATGTCGTTTACTATTTGTTAATTGTTGCTGCTCTGTAAACCAGGGTGAATAACAGCTGATAGAAGATTCGTGTGTGTGCCGAAGTGCCAAAAAGGTGACCTAATTAGAAGACTCGTGTCTGTGCCGAAGTGGCAAAGAAGGTGACCCGTGTTACCGGAGTGTGTTCCTCATTCTCGGGAACATTAAGTTGAGTATACTCTATATTTTTGGCATGCAATGTGATTAATAGTGCATCTCTTTTTCAGCTTGTGATGCATTAGCATACTTTTGTGCTCTATTTTTTTTTTCAGGATTAAATTTTTCAGGTCATATACAAAGAGTACAATTTGCAGTGCTCAGATATTAATAACCATAACATATCAAAGAAAAATAAGTGATTAAAGAGGTCAGTGTAGGTCAACGCTACCTAATTACCTAACATCATGGCTACTCTAGCTGACTTCGTAAAAGCAGGCAAAGAAATGCAATACACAGGTAAAGAACTAGAAGAATATGCTGATAAAAAATTTAAAGAAGCAAAGGATGCAGAAAGAGACGAACGCGCACAAGAAAGAGAACGAGAAAGACAACATCAAAAGGAGATTGCAGAACTAGCTGAGATAACAAAACAAAAAGAATTGGACATTAAACAAAAACAGTTAGAACATGATAAGGAGATTAAACAACAACAGTTAGAACAAGATAAGGAAATTAAACAGAAGGAATTAGATTTAAAGCAAAAGCAACTAGATCAAGAGAAAGAAATAAAGCAAAAGACATTAGATCAAGAGAGAGAACTAAAGCAAAAAGAGATAGATGAAATGGCAAGAGTTAAGGAAAAACAAATACAAGTAGAATCAGAGACACAGTTAAAGATAAAAGGTATGGATGTAGACTCACACGCAGAAATCTCTGCCACTAAACTAAAAAGTCAACAAGAAGAAAATAAGTTCAACAAATACAAAAATATTATCAAACCATATTGTAAAGAAGATTCCATATCAGCCTGGACAGAAAATGTTGAGTATCAGTTTAAATATCACCAAGTTCCAATAGAGATGTGGGCTATGATTTATATGAAGAACCTGAGTGGTGAGCCCCTTAAAGTGATAGAATCAATACCAATTGATCTTAGATCTAACTATCAGTACATCCATGATAGGATAATGCAACACTTTTTACTTGATGCCCCTGGGTATCAGGTTCAGTTCTCAAATTTAATACCTAAACCTAGTGAGACTTTCATTGATTACGTCTCAAATGTTCAGAGTGTACTAAATAGATGGCTTAAAGCAGCTAACATAGGAAAAGACTTTGATAGACTTAAAAATTAATAGCCATGGATAAAGTCATATCCACTATACCATCTCCTTTTGCTAAATTTTTACAGCAGTCAGACATTGAGAACATAGAGCAGTTCGAAAAGAAAGGGTCTGCATATTTTTCTTCTAACAGAGATATTTTTAAGACCTCAAATGACTCTGAGGTAGCTTCTTTTGTGAAAGACCAACCTAAAAACTATCAGAGTAAGAGAAAACCCTTTCAGAAAATAGACAAGAAAGATAGGAACGTGTCAAAATGTATTTACTGTCAACTTTTGCATGACACTTATTCTATGTGTGACAAATCGCCAAATTATCCGGCGCATCTTGAAAATGTTATTAAGAAGCAACAAAACAAAAGATCTGCATACAGGCGTGCAATCAAATGCTTCTTTTGTTCCAGCTACGGCCATTATTCAAATAAGTGCCTGGGCCGCCAACGTATGAAAGCCAACAATGCTATTTTGATTGATACATCTTCTGATAGTGGTAGTGAGACTGAGTGTGAAGTTGAAAATGTATTACCTTTCAAGCAATCTGAAGATGTCTGTTGTGTGAACGATGTATTAAGTTTTGACAATTGTGTCCAATGCCACCAATTTCATGCAAACGGAAAATTATAATGTGGGCAGTTTGTAACATCCTCCGTAGAGAATGCAAATGCAGTTATAGCCTCCAGAGGCAATCTATTGTTTCACTCTGCAATGGTCAATGATAAGCCATGCCGATGTTTGCTTGACAGTGGGAGCTCTATTATTGGTGTGAAAAAGGAACTTGTTAATCCAAAGGATTATACTGGTGACTCTGTAAAATGCCGGACTTTTTCTGGTAATATAGAAACCTATCCTCTGGCAAGAGCCCATATAAACACCCCGTTCCTTTCTGGTACCTTTACTTGTGCAATACTAGACAACCCTTGTGCTGAGTTAATTCTTGGGTGTCTACCCCAGCTAAGGCACTGTACAGATGAAGAAATATCTGTCTGGGAGGAGAAGAATGGTTTCACTCCAGGGAACAGTGCAGATATCCCCGGACATCACAGTCCTAACAAAAGTGCTAGACCCATAATACTTGAAACTGATCAAGACGTAATGGTGCTACTACCAGACAAGCATAATAAAATGTTAACTTCATGGCAAGGGCCTTTCAAGGTGATACAACAACTTTCAGATGTTGACTATGAAATATCAATAAACGGACACTTAAAGATATTCCATGTCAACATGCTGAAACCTTACTTTTCACGACAAGAGACAGAAGTAGAGACAGACGAACACAGTGCACCCACATCTAGTGATCAGACGACAGACGTACACAACGCAACAACACTAGTTAGCGAGACTGGCAATTCCGACGATATCCATACATCTAGTGAGAATACAGAATACGCACTTAGCACCACCACCGTACTGAATCAGGTAGACGACGACGGAATGGAACTACCGGTTCCCATTGTAGACAAGACTGCGACAATGGATAGCATACAGATAGAACAGGGACTAACAGACAGTCAACGACGACAATTAGTACAATTAGTGACAGAGTACAAAGACATATTTTCTGACATTCCAGGTAGGACGGACAGAATCGAGCACTCCATTCTTCTTTCGGACTCTAAGCCTATCAAATGCAGGCCGTACTCTATCCCACTCAGCTATAGAGAAAGTCTAAATAAGGAAATTCTTAATTTAGAAGCTAGTGGGATCATCCAGAAATCTACATCTGAGTACTCTTTTCCAATCGTCCTAGTTAATAAAAAAGACTCCACAATTCGTTTGTGTGTGGACTATCGAAAGCTCAACAACGACACTAAGATCGACGCAGAACCAATTCCTTCCTGCGAAGATCTTATCCTTGACATGTCCACCTCCAAAATCTTTTCTAAATTAGATCTTACTAAGGGATATTGGCAGGACCCTATGCAGACTCAATCCATTCATCTCACTGCTTTTTCAACTCCTTTAGGACTTTACGCATGGCGTTTTCTTCCCTTCGGACTTCGAAATGCTCCTGCCACTTTTGTACGTTTAACTAGAGATCTACTGCATGGAGTGACGAATACAGTGACTTATATAGATGATATATGTGTCCATACTGATGACTGGACAACACACTTACTGAAACTAAGACATGTCTTTGATAGGTTGCGACTCTTCGGTCTCACTGTCAAACCGAGCAAAGTTGAATTGGGCCTAAAAGAAATTGACTTTTTTTGGGCATGTCATTTCACAAGGTCAACTTAAGACTGACAATAGAATTATTACAAAAAATTTTGAACCTGACCATGCCTACCACAAAGAAGCAGGTCAGAAGCCTTTTGGGGTTAGTAAATTACTATAGCAAATTCATACCAAATTTAGCGGAAATTACAAGTGTATTTTCCAATGTTTTAAAAGCATCTGTAAAATTGATGTCAAAGATGCATTATTAATTTCTGCATTGTCAAAAATTTAAAATCCTGTTTAGTAATGTACCAATCCTCCGCTTGCCTAATCCTAGGCTCGTTTATTATCTTAGGACAGATGCCAGCAGAATCTCCATCGCTGCAGTACTAGGCCAATTTTATGATGGCATCTTCCACCCGATTTGCTACGTGAGCCGTAAGATCACACCTGCTGAGTCCAGATATTCCATATCAGAGTTGGAAGCCCTAAGCGTCATCTATGCGGTGAGGAAGCTCCATCGATTTCTAGCGGGTGTTCACTTCATTGTCCAGACTGACAACTCCCCAATCACGGTCATACAAAGTGGTGTGCATCGGAATGACCGTATTACAGGTGGTCGCTTATACTTCAAAACTATACTTTTAGTATAGAACATATTTAAAGGGGAAGGACAACATTCTGGCTGATACCCTTAGTCGACCATCTGAGGTAGAAATACCAGAGATTCCCCATAAGAGTGTAGAGTAATAGATTGTTAATAGTACATAAATATTCTATTAAAAAAATTTTTTGAATACATAGACATTATGGGTAAAATAGTACTAAGAAAAGTGATCTACCATGTGTCCGTAGACATCAAAGAAGAACTGTGCTCCGAATAACAAATATATCACCGTGTGAACTGGAACAGCTCGTTTTTTACTAAGCTCCATATGTGTTTTCCCGGGGAATCATTTGTGTTAAGCAGAGAAAAACAGTGTCAGAACAGTCCCTAAATACAGACACGAAAATACGGTCTACGACACAAGCGAACTCTACAGGTGCAATACCCATGGGCACAAGTATGACTGTGTAATGTATTTAAAATACCCAGGACAAGTGTAATTTTATAAAAGCCAATGAAAGCAATTTCTGAACATTGGGGGAACAACTAACCTGGGTATTTAAAAACCCTGTATATATATGCTTTTTATATGTATTATAACGTTTTAATATAGTGATAAATTATAGGTAGATTAGGTAACTTTAATTTACATTTAGAGTTAGGAAATAAAATAGTTTTCATTTTTTTTTTGTAGTTTACATAAATCATTATTTTACCCACTTACTTACCTTAAAAGTAGAATAGATAGTAGTTTAGATAGGAATAGTACCATTTAGTTTATTACATTCCACTTTGTTTCATTTCAGTTGATTTCATTCCATCTTAATGAACCATTCCATTTAACAAAAATGATCATGTATTATGATTAGTTTACACCATAATAGGATAAAAATATTAAAAATTAAACATACATCATTTACACCATTTAGATAAGAATATCATCATATTTTTTTTTGTTGCATCTAAAAACATTGTTACAAATTTTTTTACATTTCAGATTACCATTTCAGAAAGGTACATAACTCATCTCACATCAATGCCATTTTAAATAATTAGATTACATCCCTTAAATTAGATAATATTAGGATTAATGTAAGCATATCTTAGGGTTAATGTGGGAAAATAATTAAAAAAGTTAACACATTAAATACACATTTATAGAGTAGTATTAGTATTAGTATTTAGAGTATTAATTTTTGAGTATTATTTCAGTAAAATATGGGTTTGGGCATAATACCAGGGTAAAACCATCAACCCTTGCTCTTACATGTAAATATTTGTATATACATGACTCGTGCAGCGATTTACGCACAGTCATTGAGCTCAACTTTCTCAAACTGAGCCAAACTTGTACAGTGTCACTCCAAGGTTTTTAAATAATTGGGGGGGTAAAGATGTGTGACAGAAGTGGGGAAAAGATGTGTGACAGAAGTGTGAAAGTGAGAGCAATGTAAATTATACAAGAGAGAGTGAGATCGGGCAGCGGATGTTTCTGCCGCTCAACGCGACTTTTTTTTTTTTGTCTGCGTCAAATGTTTGCTTTCAATGTTGAAAAGGGGCTGTGATGAATGTTTGTGTGTAGTTTTGTTTAGATCTTAGAGAAATATTTTTAAATCTCATAAGACGGGAAGTAGTCACAAAATTTGTGTTATACACTTGTTTGTGACCCATTTAACCGAATTATGGCACTTGAAAACTAACTTACATACACATGATAGTTAGATACACATGTTAGAAGTTAGATTATATATTAATTACATCCAAACACGCAAACAACCAGAAAAACAAACATATAAATTGCATACATATTTGTAGTCAAAGGGAGATAACTCCGGTCAGGGGACATAATAGACAACGAAACACTAACTTAACAGTGAAAGATAACTTTACACGCGGAAGCGAATAGGTAAAGCCTGTCGCACACAGCTTGGGTAATGGTTGTTTTAAAATTATATGGGGGACATGAAGCAATTCAGTGTTGACCCTAAGAAAGTCAACTTTGTATGGGTAGTGAGTTAATTTACTATTTGAGGGCAGGTCTTATAAGACAACGGTCCGGTTCAGACATACCTCTAATTAATATAATATTGCGATTGAGAATAGGGCTCACGCCAACCAGACAAGTTTGTGGCGATTGCCAGTAGCCAAGTAAAGTGATACTACATTGTGACAAAAGTCAGTAGAAGTCTATGGAGTTACCCAAAACCAGGTTATCTACAGTCTTTGACAAAAAATTTGATACACTATTTTTTTTGAAACCCCTTGCGTCACAACCATGAGTCAAAGTTGATGACGCAACACAGGAGGGGAGGGTGTGTGTCAAAAACCGGGAATAAAGGCCGAAGGTCTGCCTCAAGATAGAATGCCAACGGGAAGAGTGGTCAACTTCAAGTATAGTAGAGGGGATACAGTGCCCCGATATGAGGGCAGGGGTAGGTGATAGAATGGGGGACTATTAACTAGTTCTCTCATGAGCCACGGAGACGTTGACCAGATAGTTAGCACTCTGGTCACGACAGAATCACGGCGCCTACATGATAGCCACGAGTGCCACTCAACAGAAGACAACTAATGTAAGCGTGGCAGTTGTAACGGCACGCAGAAAGCCGAAGGACACACCAAGGTCCTTCCGCGTGGTGTGTAGCCACGCGAGCAAACTCGTCAGACTGGGGACTGACTTTGTAGCGCGCAGATCGTTTAGTGTTGATAGGAGTTTTGTGTAACCAAATAGATAGAGATAGCATTAGAGTTTAGGAAACTAGTGATAGGCAATTCTGTGGCTTTGTGTGTGGTCTGATAGCGACTGTTATGTACTTGTAAAGAGCCAACGGCAATAAAATGTATCATTTATTTCCTCTCACACGACTTGCAAGTTTTTGTGTGGTGTGGGAGAAGTAATCTGATTATGCCTCACACATGAGTTGTTGACACTAGGACACCACGGCAGCGACCACCACTGTTGCAGCATATTGGTGGAGAAAGGCAGAACCAGGCAGCACAAGCTAAAGGTAAAGACTTTCCAGTATGACAGTACAGGGCAAGATGTGGTGAGTAAAATAAGACGTGACAAGCGCAGAAAGCTTCAGGGCAGGAAAAAAAAGCTGTGAGCAGCCACCTTGGTGGAATTTCGAGGTGGAGAAGGCTTGGGTGGATAAGCGTAGTGCTGTAAGGAGATGGCAAAATGCAAAGAAGAACAGAACTGGTCATCCTAGTCTCTGCATGCACTTAGAAAGAGAGATGCACACAAAAGTAAGTCATTTAAAAAAACTGGTCAAGGTGGTTAAAAGCGAAAAATGGGCAGAGGTGTGTCAAAGAGTAAGCACAGACAAGTCACTGAAATTGTTCTGGCGACTACATAAAAGCATGAGTGGTGTGGTCAAGAATAAGAGCATTTCTGACTTCCAAGGTGCTGACCTCATCTGGCAGAGGACTGACGAGGACAAGGGCAAAGCCCTCTTTGAACGCTATCTAGAGCAGAGCAACCAGACAGACATGGGAGGCCGAAATCTAGCCAAGGAGGTCACCTCAGACAGGTGCAAGGCCCAGAACACTTCGGATGAAGACACAGTGACAGTGAAAGAAATCAAGGCTGTACTTCGACGATCAAAAAACAGCGCTCCAGGGCCTGATGGCATAAGATACGACGACATCAATAGGTGTACCGACAATGAGCTAGAGAAACTAGCAGACATGTACAACAACAGTATAGAGAGTGCTAGCATCAAGGAGGAGTGGTTACACAGCTATCTGATTCCCTTGCCGAAGCCTGACAAAGACCACAAAAAAATTCAGGGATATCGAATTATAACCATGCAGAATACAATAGGCAAGCTGCTGGAGAAGGTAATTGCCAGGAAAATATCAAGCCAGCTAGAGAGGCAAGGTGTTTTCCCACCTACCCTGGGTGGGTACCGTCCAAAAAGAGAAACCTGGACCAATGCAGCAGTCTTTGCCCATGATGTATATGAAGGTTTCCACTCAGACATTGAAACCTTTGCTGCAGCGATTGATCTTGAGGACGCATACAACAGAGTACCATTGGATTTTTTAATGCTTCAGCTTCTTGAACTAAAAGTAAGTCCATTCCTCCTTAGTTGGATCGCTGCAGCCCTCTTCCAACGGAAAGTAGTTTTTAGATGTGGCAGTTGGACTTCGGAACCAACAACAATATATCCTGGCCTACCACAGGGATCACCATTATCTCCGGTACTGTTCAACGCCTACACAGTGAGAATCACCAGTGAGCAGATCACTGGACCTGGCAGGACATTGTCATATGCCGATGATGTTTTAGTGTATCGTCAGGGTAAGGATAGAGAGCAGGTTGCTGTGGAACTACAAACCGAACTCAAACGCATAAGTACTTGGTGTGATGAAGCTGGGGCAATGGTCAACCCAACAAAGGCAACAGTGACTTGGTTCTCGTTGAATAATCATATTGTCAACACTCCAACACCAACTGTAATGCTGTGTTCAGAGACGGTGGAAAGAACGCAGGCAATGAATTACCTGGGGATACGGTTTGATCGAAGCCTTGCTTATAATGAGCACATAGACCAGGTGATAACAAAGGCCAAGCGGGGTTTGGCTGCGATGCGGGTGATGGCGGCAGCAAACTGTGAGCAGCGCCATCTATGTCTTCTGTACGAGGGGCTGGTCGTGTCGGTTTTGGAGTATGCAATGGCAATCCTGACTCTCAGCCGTAAGCAGATAGAAAGGATGGAAAGGATACAGAATGAAGCTATGCGCATTATTCTTGGATGTACATCAGATACAGCATGCAGGGCGATGCGCTACCTTCTTGATTTTCCAACCATTGAAGAGAGAATACAAGTTTGCAGGGCACGCGCCTACCTCAGAGTTAACGCAAACACACAACATCCACTGCATAGTGAAATTATGAAGGTGAAGGGCAGCAGGTTAAAAAGAGGACGGTCGTGGATGGGTCAAGCCGAAGACATTCTTCAACAGGTGTGTTCACTTGAGGACTTAGAACCTGGCGAGGAGTGGGTGCAAGTGCCAACAGATTTCTGCACATCCTTTTCAGTTTGCATCCAACTAGATAGAAAATGCAGACAAGAAAATCCGGCTGCTGTGTAGGCTGAAGTACAAGCGTTGATTTTCGAGATTTCGCTAGACAGGGATGCGGTCATCTACACAGATGGGTCGGTCGTCCGACATGTGAGAAGCTCATGGGCCTTTACAGCTCGGGCTAGAGGGAGAATTGTGAAGGAGGACTCTGGTGCTTTCACTGAAACCACAAGTAGCCTGACTATGGAAGTCATGGCAGTAAGTAAAGCAATAACATGGCTCGAGACACAGACATTCACTAGGGCATGTTTCCTTAGCGACTCAATGAACATGATCAAGAGGATAGAGGAGGGGTCGATCCGAAGAGAATGGTTGCTGCCTCTGGAGCGGTCTCGGCTGACAAAGATTAGTTTCATCTTCGTGCCAGGGCATGTGGGAGTACAAGGAAATAAGCGGACTGACAAGCTCGCAGGTGAGGCTACTGTGGAGGGCGGACGCGCCATGGACCAGGCTGACATTCTGAATGCTCTACGAGAAGTAAGACTCTTGCGTGAACCAAGTGATGACTGTGAATCTGCAACCATGGCCAGACTGCGAGAACAGCAAATTAAAAGAGGGGTGGCCAAACAAGAACACTACGCAGGAAGCCAAAGAAGATTGATAAACCAACACAGAACAGGCGTCGTTAGCCGCTACACGCTGTGGGATTTGCTGAGGAGGAGATCCGAGAATTTATGGACTGAATGGTTCGATGTGCAATGAGGATGATCTGTCGACTAACTAACTAACTAACTGACTGGTTGATTAGTTAGTTGGTTAAGTGGTTGTTTGATTGATTTGTATGTTGAGTGGTTGATTTGGTAGTTAATTGGTTGGATGGTTGGTTTGTTGATTAGCTGGTTGGTTTGATTGGTTAGCTGGTTCGTTGGATGGTTGACTGGTTGGTAGATTGATTGAGTGGTTGATTGATAGATTGGTTCATTGTTTGGTTGGTTGTTGGTTTGTTGATCAGCAGGTTAGTTTGTTTGGTTAATTGGTTAGCTGGTTACTTGGTCGGTTAATTGGTTGGTTAATTGGTTGGTCAGTTGGTTGGTTGATTGGTTGGTTGGCTGATTGGTTGGTTGGTTGGTCGAGAATAGTCGCAATACACAAAGACAATCGATGCGTGAATGCACCAGGAAGTGGAATCCAGACATATGTACTCGTAATTTCGTATGTACAATTCCAGTTCTCTATGGGGCTCCATAAATAAGCAGCCAACCGGACAAATTAGCGCCAGTCCCCGCATCCTTAAAACCTGCCAGGAATATGTATATTTGTAACTGTGCACAATGGCACTATGTTGTGCAACAAATATAAGTTGTGAAAGGCAGCTAGCGTGCTATTTAAAACAGTCTATTAATGTAATTTTCTCGCCGTTTTATGCATAAGCCATAATAAAACCTAGTTTTACATTCCTCCGACATTAGCCAGTCGAGCGTTGTAAATCTGCTGCGGGCGATGTGAAAGCAGATTGCTTTGTGTTGATTTCTGTGTTATGTAACGTATGGTAAATCACAAACTGCCAACAAATACTGGGGTTGACTGCAGTGTCCTATGAAGGACAGACAACAAACTTTTTAATGTATGGTTAGGTCCACTGTAAGAACGTCGCGCTGTCATCACTTCTTCCGTTTCTTCTTTTGCTCTCTATACCCCAATGGGGTAATTCACTCCACTCCCCCTCCCCGTCCCCCTGTTGCCATCCCATGTGAACTAAACAAAGAGAGTGAAGTTCATACAATGAGACAACACTGCAGAAATAGACACATTTCAAGCGAACGAAAGGAGAAGCAATCATCCCATGTCCTGTCCATGTCCATCCCATATTATTCATTTCTGTTTCTCTTCTGCGTAAGCTTTTAGGAACTTTTACTAACTCTCTTGTAGTTATACTAGTATCAGGTTTTCTCCATGTATGTTCTATCCAGGGAGTCTCCGTGGCGAAGTTGTCTAGCCGTTTGACTCGGGTTCCGAAGGTTGTGGGTTCGATTCCGGGCCGCGTCCTTTGGTTCACGAGTGAAATTTTTCGGAGACTCCTGTGGGTCGTCGCTAGAGCTACGGAGTTCGTGCTTGGTGCGACGCTTTCCGCGCTGCGGAAAGAGACCGAGCCATATGGGGTAAAACCCGGTGCAATTTCATTTGTTCTATCCAATGACCGCTTATTTAATCTTGACTGTCTTCGTCTAATTTTATCTAATTAGATTACGGTGTTTATTTGCTTCTTATATGCTTGCTTGTGTTCGTTGGCTTGAGCTCCAACGCGAAGTCCTGTATGTCGGATGAAGGCATCCTGTTGTCCAACATCAGTGTGATGTCATACAGGACCTGAGTTTGCGTGAGTATCCGTTGTCCCATGTCTGGCTGATTGGTGTGCAGACTGGTGGTTCCTCGCCGTACAGGCAGACACTCTCCGACTTCGGAGGAATCGGCGATCCTATTGACTTTAGCCAGGACCCCGAAGGGACCTGTTGCCCAGGACGCTCGACGAGGACGCGTCAATAGGTCTTGGCCAGTATATAACCCGGCCCTGGTGCCTTGGAAACACCTCTGCATCCCTGCTTCTTGTATGATTTTCTCATTGATTTTATTTCTGTCTGTTCATGATATTCTTTGCATTGTCCTCAGACACCACATTGAAACTTTCATTAGATGTTTTTTTTTTTTCCACCTTGTCTGCTCATTGTCCACGTTTATTGCATTACGATATGAATTGTGTGGTTCGCATTTCCTCTTGCACTGACCTTATTAGTTTCATAGTTTCAGTTTGTGTTCTTGATACTAATACTAGCTCAACTCATCTCATCTTGTTCCTCTTGTATCTTGCGGTGCCGGGGCGAAGCATAAACACCGGGAGAGTGCCTGTTTATGGGCTTCTTATATCGAGATTTTCAAGGACTCTGTTATTCCCTCTGTCCATCGTGTACATGGTCGACCTCTTTTTCTGGTTCTGTTTGGTCTGTACATCATTGCTTGTTGTATTATACTGTTAGTTGGTAGCCTAGTTATATGGCCGAACCATTTTCACTTGCTATTATCTAACGAAATCTAGCGCTGCTTTAGCACTAACTTTAGTCGTGATTTCTTCATTTCTTATTTTATGTCTTCTTGATATATTAAATATTCTTCTCATGAATCTCGTTTCCGTTGTTGTGATTTTATCTTTTCCCTTTTTCTCTCAGTGTCCAGGTTAGGCATTGGTAGCATAGAGTTGGTAGGGAGATTGTGTCGTAGAGTGCTTTCTTAGTATCTACTGATACGTGTTTGTTCTTTAGTACTGGTCCATTGAGTTGACTTGCCTTATTGCATTTTTTTCCGATCTCGTCTTTTTTGTCTTCTGAGTTGCCATTTGATGATATTTTATTTTATAAATGCGTTACTCTCTTTACTTGTTTCAAGGAGTACTTTTTTAGACGAATCATTTTTGTATTTTCTTCTTTGGCTATAGGTATTGCCTCTGTTTTACTTGTGCTAATTTTTATGTTATGTTCCCTACACATTTCGTTTAGACTATTCATGTGAACTCGTAATTCTGCATCAGATTTTGCTATTACTGCTTGATCTTCCGCATATACGAATTCTTTATTGGTGTCATTTGCCGTTGATTCTTTTTCTGTGTTCTGTTCTTCATGCGGTGTTCTTACAGTCTCTGTTTGGCTAGATTCTGTACATATGATGTCTATATAGGTTATGAACAAGAGAGGGCACCGGACACAATCTTGTTGTACTCCGAATCATATGGATGAAGGGTTCCGAGTGTCCTCCGTTTGTTCTTACTGTGCATTCTCTGTTGGTATATAAGTTATATAGTCAGCATATTGAAGTTCAGGTGTTTCTATTCCCCCGAAGACAACGGGATCTTATAGTTCCTTGCCAATATGCTTCTAACGTTCCTTACAATATTTTCAACTTTATTACATGACAAACAATATATGTCTAATGTTTTCTAACTGGATTTTACAACATTTGTTCAAGATTGCTTCCGTGACAATCTGGAATGTGCAAGATGTCTGTAGGACAAGCTTCGAACCGGCACGAATATAAACAGATATCCGTACAAATTGTTTTTTATAAACGTAATATAATTTTCGTTAACTTATTGAAACTATAAACACGCCTTTCGACATTGCATACAATGGAACAAAAATGTATTATACATCGTAAGAACACACAATAAAAACAAACACGTATTGACTAGGTGGACTGAGACCGTGGTGAACTATGTGTTTGTTTTTATTGTGAGTTCTCGGGATTTATAACACATGTTTATTTCATTATATACTGTTATATTCTGCTCCAATCAGGATATGTCTTATCAATTTCGACATGCAGCTTATACAATAAATCCCATGTATTAATTGACAATAAAAGACAGCATATTAACTACGTTTGTTTCTGTGTGTGTTTCCTTATATATAAGAATATTCAATTCTAAGGTTCGACCAGTAGGCCTACTGATGAATAAACTACAAACATTCGCTAATATGTGCCCGAGCACAATAGAAGGAATACAATGGTATGACAGAATCAACCATGCAGAGCACATGGAGAGAACTAGACAAATATCAGTGAACCAAATAATGAAGAAAAGACTCGGACTGGATGGGCCATACGTGGAGAAAACATGAGAATAGTATAACTAGAAAAGTGTTAGTCTGGAACCCACAGAGCACAAGAAATAAGAGGACGTAAAAACTTACGGAGAAGAGAAGTAGAAACAGAAATGAACAATATAGGAAGGACACGAACAGAGCTGCATGGGATAGCTAAATATGGGGGGGGGGGTGTTGAAGTAAGTTTGTTGAGGGCCTATGCCCCAATGTGAGATAAAGTGGAAGAATGTGCAAACAGTAGTAAACTAAACAGTTTTCCAGTAGGAACGTATCTCACAGCCTTAACTATAGCACGTGTCTAATAATAGAACAGAGGCGGGGCTTCATTGTTTTTGGTATTGATGTGACGTCGGCAGACGTTCTTATCTTCGAATTGTCTTAAGACTTAAAGCATTTTTTTTTCCGGAGCATTTTAATTATGAGGTCTCAGTAGTTGCTATGGATAAATAATTTGAATCAAGATAGCTCTTTCGAAATCCCACCTGACCCGGATAATTATATGAATTATTCGTGACGTGACAACATTGGCTGAGATTCATTTCCGTTTTCATTTCTGAACATTTGTGAAACTGGTCTTGTCTTTGTATGCTGGGCAACATTTCAAAACTTAGAAGGCTTTGTACAGAACCATAAATCTAACTCACTGAAAGATAAATAAGGGACCCTCGTATTCCATATCAAGCAATTCCATCTTTCCAAATGTCCTTACACCCATTACACACTTTATGACAGAAGTTTATATTTGTGGAAAAGGGAAAACAGATTCCTGTTCCAATCGTTATGGGAAAGTAAAACTAGGTCTATACACACTGAAACTGTAACTGGACATTGTTTTTCAAGAAAGGATGTGTCTGTGATAGAGTGACATCCAGAAGATGGTGAACTACTTCAAGGATTCTGCACGTGCGTGATATCAACAGATTGTCAAGAACTTGGCCGTTCATGACTCAAACAGCCACACTCCCGCTCTCCCCTTGGGGAGCCAGCTCTTCCTCTGATTGTGGGTGCGGGTCGCTAACCCGCACCCAGTCTCTGCTGCGGAGCGCGGTCCTTCCATGACAACTTACACAACCACAAGCAACTTTGTCGATGGTTGGGTTTCTATGGACATTCCATGATCTCGGTGACTGCTACATTGTGGTGTTTCGATTACATTGCAGAGTCCCGTTCTCAAGTGCACTGCACTCACTTTTAGGGATGGCTGCAGAGTCGACACTCGACAGTAAAAGTTCCAGATCTTAATGAGAGATTGTTCGCTAGCTTCGATGTTGTATCTTGGGCACGATAAACTTCGACTTGGGGACAGGAACGTGAAACAGATTACTGCAGTGCTTTTTTCTACTCAACAACCCATTACCGCAGAGCCAGAACGAGGCCTTTTCTGCTGCCTCGCACTGTTGTTTTTGTGCCCCAATCCCTACTTGTCCGTTGATGCTTAGCTGCCTGACAATATATTCTTTCTGTCTCAGACTTGTGACCATGTCACTGTACTTCTCCTTCTTGTGTGCGTGCTGCTAGATTCGAGTGCGGCGACTGTAGGGACCTGAAGCTTCAACAGAATGGATTTGGGCTACCAAGGGTAGATAACTGGACATAATTTACATCAACAAACAACAAACAACAGCTATAAACAACAAAAACAAACAACAACAATAAACAACAACAACAACAACCAACAGCAAAACGAATAACTTTTGTAAGTAATAAAACGTGGGATTAAACACAATGTATTATATTTGTGAATCTAAATACAGAAGCCACAAACAATAGATTGCGCAACTTATTACCGGGAATATTTGCTGCATCTCGTCAGGTGTGTGTGAAGTGAATAAATTAATCCTATTTTGGTAGAAATACATAATCACTGATACTGTTTGAATATAGAGCATATGTTATCCCCACGGCAATTGCAAATGTATCATTTAGTTTTCTGTCTGCATAACACAGGTAAGATGCAGTTTACATGGTTGACCTCTTTTTCTGCATCACACCTGTGTTATGCAGACAGAAAGACATCGTTATGAATGTCCGATTCCCTTAAAATAACAAATGCTCCACATTAGAATCGTATCCGTGACAGTGTGTATTTCAGCCAAAATGGTATGAATCTATTCACTGCCATATCATATATGGCATCTGTGCAGTATGGACCCGACGAGATGCAGCGATAAATGCCAGGCAACAAACAGTGCTAACTATTGTTTGTGGCTTCTATGTTTATGAAAATGGGAACTTTGTGTGTGTGGTTGAATAGTTAGTCAGTCTGTAAAAGATATTAAAAACTGCGAGTTTTCGATTTGTAAGTCTGTTGCACTGTCTTCATTGTACTCTAGGCCCTAAGAAGGGATTGCATCTTACAGAATTAGTTAATGTACAGATTTATGTGTTATGTGCATTGAGGGGCGTCTACAGGAAGCACAGAATATTAACCCTGTAGCCTAATATGCGTGTCGTAAGTGGTTACCAATGAGGGTTGGTGTGCGAGTGGCTACACCTTTCCTAGTGAACCTTAGCTGCAAAATCCAGCCAACCATGAATAAGCTGAGGTCATAACTATAACTAGACACTATACAGATCCCATCATATTTTAGGGTTATAGCTATAACTAGACACTACACATTCCGTTTTCATTTCTGAACATTTGTGAAACTGGTCTTGTCTTTGTATGCTGGGCATCTAAGTAGTGAGTTGTAGAATCTATAAGTTACAACTATAACTAGACACTACACAGATCCCATTCTATATGAGGTTATAACTATAACGAAACACTACACAGATCCCATCCTATGTTAAGATTATAACTATAACTAGACACTACACAGATCCCATCCTATGTTAAGATTATAACTATAACTAGACACTACACAGATCCTATCCTATGTTAAGGTTACAACTCTAGTATTGGACCTCGTTGCTTTGCCCGTATAGGCATAGGGTCCTTCATGCCAAATGATACCTGAGAGTTGCCGCAGATGGAGATCATCTGCTGCATGCAGCAATGGATATAGTCAAGGGTCATAGACTAAGACGAGGCAGGTCCTGGATGGCACAGGCAGAACTTTCTATACGTCAGGTGTGTGATCTAGAGACCATCAATCGTGAAAGAGAGTGGGTTAAAGGTCCGGAAGACATCACGGACTTGCACAATGTAATAATAACACTGGGTCGTGATTGCAGAGAATGGGCAGCGGGCCGCACTGAGTTTGAAGTGTAACAGCTGATCCAGAGCAACACACACCAAGGTGACATAGTCATCTACACCGATGGGCTAATGGACGAGTCTTGAAAAAGGAGAGTCGGGGCATATGAGACTACGACCTCCAGCATGAGAATGGAGGTGGAGGCAGTAACATCGGCATTCCGGTGGCTAGAGGAGACTACTGCAACACACGTTGAATTCATTACGGATTCAAAGAGTATGCTTAGTAAGGTGGAGAAAGGAATGTTTCGTGTGGAATGGCTTTCGTCGCTTTAGAGGTCACAGATTGTGAGAATTGTATGGATATTTTGCCCTGGAAATGCGGGGGTACGGGGGAATAAACAGGCTGATAGGCTATCAGGGAATACACCTCTTGGTGATAGTTTGCCTATGAACAAGGGGCAGGTGATCGTGCGCTTGTAGGACCAGGTGGAGAAGGCGGAGGAACAGACTGAGAACCCATATGTGGAAAGAATGAGATTGCGGGGGATCGGCAGCGGCTCTGGAAGAATCTCAAACCTGAGAGGGAAGACCTTGAGAACTTTTAATCAGATAGGGGTGGGAACGATTAGTAGTATGACTCTTCGCTGGCTGTTGAACGAGGGGACGGAGCACGTATGGGAATGTCCTGAGTGCAGTGATGTCGGTTCTTAACTCAACTCAACTCAACTAAGGTTATAACTAGAACTAGAGACTACACAGATCCTATCCTATCTTAAGGTTATGACTATAACTAGACACTACATTGATTGTCACGGGGCGGTATGCTCCGGGTGAGGAGATGATTAATAAAGCTGCCGGCGTGCCTAGCAAAGGTTAGCCGGTCGACTCGACTGTTGTCCAGGGGAATGATGACCTTGAAGCTCCCCAGACCAATGGTCAAGACCTACGTGGTGGCGCTCTGCTTCACAGACAAACACAGTCAAACGCAGGAAGAGCCACTCAGGAACGCACCGTGGAGCGATGAAAAGATGAGTTTATTATTTCCAGGAGGCTGTTAGACACGGTAAACAAGCACACTATCAAGCGGCCGCATTCTCGCGTTTCTACCATCTACTTGATGCAATGTACTCCCGCCAGCAATCATTCCTGACCCACTCTCACGCCTCCTACAGTGTCCGTGTTGTGTTCACGCATCCCGTTGGCTTGTGGCTGAAGTACGGCACTCTCACCCACGGCCAGTAAGACTACCAGCATCTTCGCGGTAAGTCCAGTCGGCGTTCTAAGCGAATTGGCTGGGCTGAAACTGCCTAGCACATTCTATCTACGGCTTTCTGTGGATGAGTACTGGTGACTGGTCGTACCTGTTATTGTCTGTCTGGTTGAAGTAGTGAGTTGTAGTGAGCGAAGTGTTGAAGCATCTTGGTAAAATGTTTCCTAATGACAAGTCTGCGATTAGCGTCTGTACACGTTGAGGTGAAGAGCTGAAGTGTATCTTTGTGGCAGTTGTGTTGTCAAACGACACGACTTCGTGACGTAGCGTTCATTGTGCTACTTTGTGCTCTAATTTTGTTGTTTTATCTGTTTTTGTTAACTGATGTGTGTGCACATCAGTTCCTACTCTAGATGCCTGTCATTTACCATATGACAGCTACCCCCATCACAAAAAAAGAATATTGTAAAACATTTTCTCTATCTGATTTACATCAGACATGTGTATAAATGGCGGAGGCGACGTAAATTACACTTAGTCGTACACATAATGCTACAATGAGACAGCATAGAACGTGTAGGCATCAGACACTTTGATTAAACAACGGAAGTCTCGATCGCCGCCGGCACATATATCTTTGGCTGTTTTCGCGTATAAACGTCTGATCCCTTGTAAAAAAAAAAAGAACTATAGGCCTCTGTAACCCCGAGTACATACAGCAACTAAAAAACGACCCATATCCCAATCATCAGGACTCTGAGTCATCCTGTGTTGAATGCCCAACGTCATAACTATCTGCTATGTGCATCGGAGTCCCATTGACGCATGATTTGTTGTTAGAAACCCTAGTTTACAGGAACGACATTGTAGCACTCCAGGAGACGAGACTGGGCGATCAGCTACTCCAAATTGCCGGCTTCAAATGTTTCTACAACAGACGACATCTGGGAATGGCGATTCTCGTTCGCGACAGCATGGTGGCGTCAGAGCTAGACATGTCCAGTTGGGACAGTGACGATATACAAATACAGGCGTTGAGAGTTCATTCCAGTATACCATTCGTGTTGGTTAATGTTTATGCCCGCAATGCCAGTGTGGACGCCCAGAAGTGGCAGTGCTTAAGTGGCATATTAGGCCACGAGAGAAATGTTATTTTCTGTGGTGACTTCAACGCTAAAGGCAGATCATGGGGAAACACTTCCTCCAATACACAGGGGGAGGAGCTAGAGACTGCACTGGAAACCATCGACCTAGTTTGGATCAACAGTGGCTGTGTCACCAGGACAGCAAGCCGTCCGGGCGATGAGGACAGTGCTATTGATCTGGCGCTAGTTTCACCTTCACTCACTACAGTGTGTATATGGGGTGTCCTAGGACACCATGGCAGCGACCACCACCCTTGCAGCATATTGGTGGAGAAAGGCAGAACCAGGCAGCACAAGCTAAAGGTAAAGACGTTCCAGTATGACAGCACAGGGCAAGATGTGGTGAGTAAAATAAGACGTGACAAGCGCAGAACGTTTCAGGGCAGGAAAAAAAGCTGGGAGCAGCCACCGTGGTGGAGTTTCGAGGTGGAGAAGGCTTGGGTGGATAAGCGTAGTGCTGTAAGGAGATGGCAAAATGCCAAGAAGAACAGAGCTGGTCATCCTAGTCCCTGCTTGCACTTAGAAAGAGAGATGCACACAAAAGTAAGCTACTTCAAAAAACTGGTCAAGGTTGTTAAAAGCGAAAAATGGGCAGAGGTGTGTCAAAGACTAAGCACAGACAAGTCACTGAAATTGTTCTGGCGACTACATAAAAGCATGAGTGGTGTAGTCAAGAATAAGAGCATTTCTGACTTCCAAGGTGCTGACCTCATCTGGCAGAGGACTGACGAGGACAAGGGCAAAGCCCTCTTTGAACGCTACCTTGAGCAGAGCAACCAGACAGACATGGGAGGCCGAAATCTAGGCCAAGGAGGTCACCTCAGACAGATGCAAGGCCCAGAACACTTCGGATGAAGACACAGTGACAGTGAAAGAAATCAAGCTGTGCTTCGACGATCAAAAACAGTGCTCCAGGTCCTGATGGCATAAGATACGACGACATAAATAGGTGTACCGACAATGAGCTAGAGAAACTAGCAGACATGTACAACAACAGTATAGGGAGTGCTAGCATCAAGGAGGAATGGTTACACAGCTATCTGATTCCCTTGCCGAAGCCTGACAAAGACCACAAAAAAATTCAGGGATATCGAATTATAACCATGCAGAATACAATAGGCAAGCTGCTGGAGAAGGTAATTGCCAGGAAAATATCAAGCCAACTAGAGAGGCAAGGTGTTTTCCCACCTACCCTGGGTGGGTACCGTCCAAAAAGAGAAACCTGGACCAATGCAGCAGTCTTTGCCCAGGATGTCTATGAAGGTTTCCACTCAGGCACTGAAACCGTTGCTGCAGCGATTGATCTTGAGGACGCATACAACAGAGTACCACTGGATTTTTTAATGTTTCAGCTTCTCGAACTAAACGTAAGTCCATTCCTCCTTAGTTGGATCGCTGCAGCCCTCTTCCAACGGAAAGTAGTTTTTAGATGTGGCAGTTGGACTTCGGAACCAACAACAATATATCATGGCCTACCACAGGGATCACCATTATCTCCGGTACTGTTCAACGCCTACACAGTGAGAATCACCAGTGAGCAGATCACTGGACCTGGCAGGACATTGTCATATGCCGATGATGTTTTAGTGTATCGTCAGGGTAAGGATAGAGAGGAGGTTGCTGTGGAACTACAAACCGAACTCAATCGCATAAGTACTTGGTGTGATGAAGCTGGGGCAATGGTCAACCCAACAAAGGCAACAGTGACTTGGTTCTCGTTGAATAATCATATTGTCAACACTCCAACACCAACTGTAATGCTGTGTTCAGAGACGGTGGAAAGAACGCAGGCAATGAATTACCTGGGGATACGGTTTGATCGAAGCCTTGCTTTTAATGAGCACATAGACCAGGTGATAACAAAGGCAAGCGGGGTTTGGCAGCGATGCTAGTGATGGCGGCAGGAAACTGTGAGCAGCGCCATCTATGTCTTCTGTACGAGGGGCTGGTCATGTCTGTTTTGGAGTATGCAATGGCAATCCTGACTCTCAGCCATAAGCAGATAGAAAGGATGGAAAGGATACAGAATGAAGCTGTGCGCATTATTCTTGGATGTACAAGAGATACAGCATGCAGGGCGATGCGCTACCTTCTTGATTTTCCAACCATTGAAGAGAGAATACTAGGTTGCAGGGCACGCGCCTACCTCAGAAGTTAACGCAAACACACAACATCCACTGCATAGTGAAATTAGGAAGGTGAAGGGCAGCAGGTTAAAAAGAGGACGGTCGTGGATGGGTCAAGCCGAAGACATTCTTCAACAGGTGTGTTCACTTGAGGACTTAGAACCTGGCGAGGAGTGGGTGCAAGTGCCAACAGACTTCTGCACATCCTTTTCAGTTTGCATCCAACTAGATAGAAAATGCAGACAAGAAAATCCGGCTGCTGTTGAGGCTGAAGTACAAGCGTTGATTTTCGAGAATTCGCTAGACGGTGACGCGGTCATCTACACAGATGGGTCGGTCGTCCGACATGTGAGAAGCTCATGGGCCTTTACAGCTCGGGCCGGAGGGAGAATTGTGAAGGAGGACTCTGGTGCTTTCACTGAAACCACAAGTAGCCTGACCATGGAAGTCATGGCAGTAAGTAAAGCAATAACATGGCTCGAGACACAGACATTCACTAGGGCTTGTTTCCTTAGCGACTCAATGAACATGATCAAGAGGATAGAGGAGGGGTCGATCCGAAGAGAATGGTTGCTGCCTCTGGAGCGGTCTCGACTGGCAAAGATTAGTTTCATCTTCGTGCCAGGGCATGCGGGAGTACAAGGAAATGAGCGGGCTGACAAGCTCGCAGGTGAGGCTACTGTGGAGGGCGGACGCGCCATGGACCAGGCCGACATTCTGAATGCTCTACGAGAAGTAAGACTTTTGCGAGAACCAAGTGATGACTGTGAATCTACAACAATGGCCAGACTGCGAGAGCAGCAAATTAAAAGAGGGGTGGCCAAACAAGAACACTACGCAGGAAGCCAAAGAAGATTGATAAACCAACACAGAACTGGCGTCGTTAGCCGCTACACGTTGCGGGATTTGCTGAGGAGGGGATCCGAGCACTTATGGACTGAATGGTTCGATGTGCAATGAGGATGATCTGTCGACTAACTAACTAACTAACTGTTAGCCAACATTATCTTTCCGTCAATCGCCAATTTCAACTAACATGTTGTTGTTGTATAATAAATTAGTGATTTCCTTTTCAGTTCCTAATATGTTATCCATATAGTCTGTATACTATTCAAGTAAACTCTACATATTTACTGTGTATATATTCGATTGCGTATATTAATATCCTTATATATGTAAGTATAATTCATGTTTGTGTGGCAAATTTTAAATGAATATTTGAACTATGAAATGTGTATTAAGGCTATAATTCCCCATACGTGCATTCTTTCCATTCATACGACGATAGACAAACAATACATATATGTGATTGTTATCCACAACATAAACATCAATAGTTAAGTACACGCAAATGAAATAACTAGTAGTTATCACTAACAACTTAGCAAGTGCATAGCCTGGCACTATTTGATACTAATATTATCACATTACGATCAAAACAAGTCTCTGTAATGAACACTTCTACAGATTTGATAAACCAATATTGAAATCCTCAAGTAACATGAAATACCATAGGAATATTACTATATCTAACTTAACTAATATTATTAACTAACTAAGTAACTTGTTTATGTTCATGTATCACCTATTAACAAGAGCAAAATGAACAATAATATTTATCACGATGAAGACAGCGTTGACTACGAAACGTCCTAACATCGGAAACTGAATCGTCACGACTATAACAGTCCTAGTTCGTAACACCTGTAAGAATACGTGACATCCGGCTATCTCGTAAATTGTTCAATAGCCGGAAACAACGACACATATGCGGTAGCTTGCCATAATATTCTACCCTGAAACAATAATAGAAACAAGTGGCTAACAATGTAAGCTACAATATTATTATGTGTGTGGCATTTCACACAATGTGTCATAGTCAGAATACAGCAATAATTAAAATAACACACTATTTAATTCTGACTCAATAAGTAGTAGGAAACGTATGACAATTGAAATTATGAAGCGATATTATAATCTGCTTAAACAGGTCCGCAAGATTATTGTCCCTTCCAGGGATATGCGACACCGTAAAGTCAAAATCTTGTAGTAATAATGTCCATCTGTGGAATTCTCGCATTCTTCGGAGAACCATCTTTAAAAACCTTCAGTGGCTTGTTGTCAGAAATGACTAAGAACTTTCTACCTAGAAGATATCTAGAAAACTTAGTCACAGCTTCCACAAAAGAAAGTGCTTCAGGCTTTGTGATAGCATATCGTTTCTGAGTGTCAGATAGCTTCCTTCTGGAGTATAATACTGGATGTAGTAAGCCATTATGCTGTTGTAATAGAATACAAGAAATAGAATGAGAACTCGCATCAGTTTGTACAACAAAGTCTTTCGAAATGTCTGGGATTCTAAGAATGGGCGGAGAGCTAAAAATGGTTTTTATTTCTTGTAGAATTTTCTCATGAGTCTCCGACCATTTAATTTTGTTTGGTTGTTCCTTTTTTAACAGTTCTGACAAATGCGATGTCATTTCTGCGAAGTTCTTAATAAACTTTTGATAATAATTTATCAGACCTAAAATACTTCTGACTTCCTTCTTCGTTCTAGGTGTCCTAATGTCAAGAATCTTCGTAACTATTTTAGGGTCAGTATAAAGAAAACCATTAGAGATTTTGTGCCCTAGAAATTCAATCTCTTGAAATGCAATTTCTGTCTTACTTGGCTTTACTGTAAGACCGAATGCTCTGATACGCATAAAGATCTGTCGTAAAATGGGCATATGATGTGCAATATCATAGGTATGTATGCAGATGTCGTCCATGTATGTCGCAGTTTCGAAATGTCGTGAAGTAACATACGCATCATACGCGTAAAAGTTGCGGGTGAAGTTTGCAATCCAAACGGAAGGTACAGAAATTCAGTATAGCCCTAATGGCGTAGCAAAGGCAGTGACATGTATCGAAGCCTCAGACATAGGTATTTGCCAATACCCTTTCGTGAGGTCTAGTTTAGAAAAAAGAGTCGATTTAGCCATGCCAGTAATAAGATTGTCTACGTTAGGCATTGGTTCGGCGTCAAGGAATGTAAGGGCGTTAACTTTACGATAGTCGACACAAATCCGAAGATTACCGTCCTTCTTTTTAATAATTACAAGAGGCGAACAGTAGTGTGAAGAGGATTTGCGAATGATACCTGCCTGTTCTAACTCTATGATCTCTTTGATAACCCTATTCTGGTAGTGTAATGGAATAGGGTACGGTTTGGTCCTTACTGGTGTTTGCGAAGTTAATTGAATGTGGTGTTGTATACATGATGTTTTGCCCGGTGAATCAGAAAAAATATCACCAAAATCTTTCGGTAATTGTTTAAACAGTTCATAATCAGTACGCGATAATTTAGTATTTATTAGAACAGGTTTCCAACTACCTGTGTTGGTTACAATAGGCGTATGAATAGATTGCGGAATAGCATCCTCAGCTTGTTCATTGATGACTGAACATAATGCTGTATTTTGTATGTCCTGATCATTTACCTTAACTGACGTATCAGGTTGTCTAAAATGATACGGTTTAAGCATATTAATGTGGTATATCCTAGCCTTATCCTTCACCAAAATTTGATAGTCAACATCAGGTATTTTCTTTATAATTTTGAAAGGACCCTGCCATGAAATGGAAAGAGTTTTGATTGGATCGGGTAGTAATAACAGAACCTCGTCTCCTTCCTGTAACGAGATCGTTTTTGCTAATTGATTGGCGTACTGGCGATATTTAATGCCTGCGTCATGCAATGCTTGTTTTGCGATTGTACATGACGTGATGATCTTATCACGGAGGCTAGTAACCTGTTCGTAGGCCTCCCTGGTTGGTTGATCTTGAACTACACCAGTCAATAGTTCATTTAATATCTGCTTGGGCCCTCGTGGATTTGCGACATAAACTATTTCAAAAGGTGAAAAACCTGTCCTGGCCTGCGGCCCTTCTCGATAAGGAAATAATACCGCTGGCAAGAGAATGTCCCAATCTTTTGGACGTTGAGCTGTGACCTTGGCTAAGGCTCTTTTCCCTTAATTGCGTTTCCAGCAAAATTTTTTCTTTCTTAGCAGCCAACTGAGATGCTATTCTCTCATTTTCAGCAATTCTTCTTTCTTTCTCCGCGGCTATTTGAGATGATATTCTCTCATTTTCAGCAATTGTTTTTTCTTTCTCCGCGTCTATCCTTTCTTTTTCGAATATCCTCTGTCTCTCTTGTTCAGCTATATGTACTCTTTGTGCGTCAAGTTTCTCTTTCTCTAATTGTCTAGCTGCGGCTCTTTCGTCTCTCTCATGCTCCTGAAATGCGGCAAACTGTTTTTCTGACCAGGCCAATAAATCTGGTCCTAACAAGCCTGCATTCTTACCGATAGCAACAAACTCCTGCAACGAAGACATGTTGTCTACAACTCAATCTATACCCTTCTTAAATCAGAGGCTATATAGAATGAGAATAATAGCACTTACATAGTAGGTTATGTCAACTAGCAGAGCACAGATACACCGATAGAATACGTGATGTGATTGTGCCAAGTGTAAGTTTGCCACTAAGAATATAATAGCACAAGAAACGATGATAAATAATAGAGCTTTACTTAGTAATACCACACCGAGAATCAACACAGTGACGTAAACCTCAAGAATGATGTCACCTGAGAGCAAATGAATGACAGAAGAAAGAATATAATGTGTCCATATCACAATATCCTGACTACAACACAAAAACGTGAAAGACCACAAACAATGGCACAGCTTATTATGACTAACTAAATAAGTAAATTGTCTAATTAACTAACTAATTAACTAACAAGATAACTAACTAACTAACTAACTAACTAACTAACTAACTAACTAACTAATAAAGTAACACATATGATTTCGTCTCTTGAAGTGAGGTATTATCACCAAGAGAGATCGAGTTAATGCTTGATTACTTTATTCTGAATTGTGTCGTTCCCCAATAGATATGTGAACCTAATTATTGTGAACTGCCGTCCAGTATGTTTAGGTTGTTCTGATTCTGATTTCGTGTGTGAGATAGGAGGACAACGTAATCAGCGAAGTCCAGGTAAGTGAGCTGCTTTGTTACAGGAGTCCGTTGAATTCCTTTACTGGCAGTGCTGGTTGTTGTTCTCTTCGTAATCGAGTCTATGGTCAGTAAGAATAACACAGGTGACAACAAGCATCCCTGTCTCACTCGAAACGGATTCTTAATTGTATTTACATTGCATATTTATCAACTTGAATGTTAGCCTGCTATAATTGGTCAAACATTTAATTAACTATGATGGCTGGTACTGTTTCTCATTAGTGAGGCGACTGATGTTAACTGATATTGATGGTGTTGTTATTAGATGTGTTGATGAAGTTTATAAAGCTCTGAGATTTATTGCATGTCAAGCTCCTGCCTGCGGTTGCCTTATCACGGCCAGACACAATTATTTCGTGGTCCTTATACGGCCAGCTGTGACGAAGGGCTTACGAACACAATTTGTAAGTCCTCATACCGCGCTCGAAACACAGGTGCAGGCGATTTGGAATTAGACGGACTTGTGCTGGTTTTCATTCAATGGTATGAGTGCCGGTTGTTCAGAAAACAATGGCAAACTAGTGAACATAAACGTGCCAAGAAATCACGAACAACCAATAACTGATGGGATTGACTGCGACGTCCTGTAAAGAATATGTAACAACTAACTATACGGCCTGCGGGCCGGACGTTCCCCCTCTCATATTGTAGAGGTTTAACAATAATAGTAATAGCATTTATGGCAATAACATGTCACTCTGTCAAAGGTAATCCTTCAGGGAACAGTTAGGGGTACATGGAGGAAGGTAACGCAGAGGAAGTCTTGGAATGATAACATTACCGAATGTATAGCCAGTAGTATGTCTACCTGTGCCCGTTGTTGAGGACAGAGTAGAGGGAGACTTTGATTACTCATGTTTTCATCATGACACCCACACGACCCACGTCCGGGGATACAGGGTACATGATAATAAATAATAATTAAAAAATACCATAAATACAATGTAGACCAGATCATTATGTTTTGTTTGTTTTTTTTTAGGGGGGGGGGGGGGGGGGTGCTAGCTCGCTTTGAACTCACGCGTAGTCAATACACGCTACTTCTTGTAGCAATGAACTGAATTGTGCATATTGATTAGCATTCCTTATTACCAATGTCCCTCGCCATCAGGCGAACCCACTCCTACTTCAGAGGTACTTGTAATATACGTACCGAAGTCAAGGACGAGAAGTTAACATTTTAGTCGAACTGACCAGTGAACGGCTGCAACTAGCTACCTCAGCATCAGCACACCGGATGTGTAAGAACGAGCGATCGTTTCCATTCGGCCATGCTGACTTCTTAACGATGTTTTGTACTTTTTTTTTTTTTTTGTGTGTGCTTATCCTTTACAGGACATTGCTGTCAACACCAGCATCTTTCAGCTGTATGTTGATTTCTTGGCAAGATTACGCTCAGTAGTTTGCCATTGCTTTCTGAGCGGCCGGCTCACATACCCCGTAAGTTATCAATGCGATTCGAACCACTGCTGATTCTTACCGTCATCACGTTAACCCACGAGAGTATACGAGATTACGAGAAAAGTCATAACCTCTAAGCCACGAAGCCGGCTGTTTTGTACTAAGTCACTTAAATTATCCTACACGAAGTGATAAAAGAGTAGTACTCACTGCGGTTCACAACGTATTTTATTGCCTTATTTGCTTCTGCCAAAACTTCTTGAATTTGATTATCTGTTCATACTTCTTCTTGTTGAACCACTTAATTAAAGACTGCAATAGATGCAAGAGTTATATTACCCTTGATGACATGTGCTTAAAGAATTCAACAGAGTTATAATGGTAATTTTTACTACAATTCAATGCGCAAATTATTGACTTCAATTCAATATACAAACTCATGACCTCAATCCAATGAGCATACTCATGACTTCAATTTAATGCGCAAATTCAAGATTTCAATGTCCAAATTCAGGACTTCATCCAGTGTGGAAATTCATAATGACAATTTAATGTATACAACCATGACAAGAATACAATGTGGATAACGGTAAGTACAGTTAAGTCCGAGTAATCAAATTCAAAGGCATTTTATTAAGTGTTCTGAGACATTATATTGTATGTTCGTGATTGTGACGATTAATACGACCTGGAAATTATTATCCACGAACTAAAAACATACATGCACGCACGCACGCACGCACACACACGTATACACCCACACATACGTACGTGCGTGCGTGAGTGCGTCCGTCCGTACGTACGAACGTACGTTTTTTAAGTTGCATGTCCTTCACAGGACGTAACAGTCAACCCCAGCATTTTCGCTGTTCGTGATTCCTGGGCAAATTTTACGTTCAGTAGTTTGCCATTGCTTTCTGAACGACCGGATTCTTTCGAAAAAAAACCAGCACCGCTGTGTTTCCAACCCGGTATACGGGCTCACAAACTGCGTTCGCAAGCCCTTAGCCACAGAGACCGGTACATACATACATACGTGCTGATAAATCTGATATAAATATGATGAATTAAGCAGTGCAAACGTTTTAATATTTAACATGTTAAAAGAAGAGAAATCTAGATCTCTTACCGGCTTCTCATTAGATGCCGTTTTTCAAAACGATATAAAGAATATATGCCAAAGAAACATTAATATCAATTCAAACCGGCTGAAAATAGAAATTTCAAGTAGCAATGAAACGGACACCTGAACGAGTCTTTGGATCGGGCCTTGAAGGGAGCAAAGGACCTGTTACATAATGTTGTAAATAGTGTGTGTGCATATTTGTCTGTTTTGTTTTGTTGCGTATCACTTACGGGACGTTGCAGTCAGCACCAGCATTTTCAGCTGCTGTTGATGTACTAGGCAAGTGTTACGTTCAGTAGTTCGCCATTGCTTCTGACGACCTGCTGTTGATGTACTAGGCAAGTGTTACGTTCAGTAGTTTGCCATTGCTTTCTGAACGACCGGCCCCTATACCTTTTTTCGAAAAAACCAGCGCCGCTGTGTTTCGAACCCGGGTATACGGGCTTACAAACCGCGTTCGCAAGCCCTTAGCCACAGAGACCGGTTCATATTTGTCTAACAATGTTAAATATGAAGGTATGTTTAGAAAGACATGGAGAAATTAGCTGAAACGAAGAAAAGAAAGAATATTAAATAATTAATTGAGTTTGAGAATTACCTGTGCGCTGAAAGGGTTGTTGTACCTACACCAGTTGACAAAATGCTCACAATTGTGTCGAAATACATTATATTTGACAGGTCCAAGTACGCTTGCAGCTCTTACTAGAGTATCGGCTCTTGGACTATAAAGGAAAGAACAGTATTCATTAATATGTATCAACATTTCTCAACAGAAGTCATTGTTTGTTAACTCATCATCACGTGCCATCCAATAAGCGTGGGCGGTCATGTTTCGCCATCTCAAACGATCACCCGAGTCGTGAATAAACTTTGTATTCTTGTCTCGACCATACCACGCTCCCAAGCCATCCAGGTATTTACTTCTCTACCTTTCTCTTGTTATTTTCCGCTCAATCTTGCCATTTGTCGCCAAGTTCTACAATTTATTTCTTCTCATAATATGTCAGAAAATAAAGTGTTACTGTTTACATCTAGTTTCTGTAATCAGTTTACGGTTTTCATTTGTTTCTTGTAGGACTTTGTCATTGGGTTTTCTGTCTGTCCATGGTATTCTTTGTATTCTCATGAGAAACTACATTTTCACGGCCTTCAGATGTTTTTCAGCTTGACTGCTCATTGTCCACGATTCACATCCGTACAATAGTACAGGCTCTATGTAGCACCTCAACACACTTTTTTTCTCGTAGCAATTGATATCTTTTTATTGGTCAATATGTTCTTCATCTTGCAAAAGGCTACCTTCGCCGTGGCGATTCTTGTTCTAATCTCTTCAAGACATCTCCCATCAGACGTTATTACTGTTCCGAGATAAGTGTACCGATCAATTGTTTAAGAATATTTCCATTTACTTGTATATTATATTATGGCATTTCCTCCTTCTTAGTGAAGACCATAATCTGTGTCTTATTACAATTTAATTCTAACCCAAGTTATTCACTGAGTGCAACTATCGCATCTTCTAAATGTTGGAGATAATACTCATTGTCTGCAATCAATACTGTATCACCTGCATATCTAATGTTATTGATGTTATGTCCCCCAATGATGATTCCTTTCATATCGTCAACATTTCTGAAAATACTTTCATTGTACAGGGAAAAATGTTTTGAAGACATTAAACATCCCTGTCTCACACTTCTCTTAATACGCTGATATTGACCTACTTCATTATCAAACTTTTTGGCAGATTGTTGTTTCCAATATATGTTTTGTTATGAGTCTAAGGTCTTTCTCATCAATTTGCAGATCTGAAAGCATCTCCAACATGATGACATGTCTAACTGTATCGAAAGCTTTTGTGTAGTCAACAAAGCAAAGATGTAAGTCTTTGTTTACTTCTATAGAACGTTCAATTAATGTTCTCGGTATATACACAGCATTTACTGTACCATTGCCTTCTACAAACCCCCCATTGTACTTCTCGTATTTCGGGTTGTATTTTCTTCCTAACTATTTTCATGGTAATTCTTAGCAAAATCTTTGTGATGTGGCTCATTATACTGGTTGTTCGATACTGATCACAACCCAAGGCTCCGGATTTATTTGGGATTGCAATACATAAAGAATTACATAATTCAGAAGGTATATCTTCAATATCATATATGTGTTCCAGCAGTCTGGTGACTTGATCTATTCCATATTCTTCTAGGGCAGTGATCATTTCTGTTGAGATGTTGTCTGAACCCGGGGTCTTGCCAGATTTCATATGGATAAGAGCATTCTGAACTTCTATCTGAAGAATTGATGTTCCTTCATTATTACTCCGAATATCATGTTATTCTTCTCTTGTATCATCAAAAAGGTTTTTCACATAATTAAACATGTATGTAAAATCTCATGTTTTTCTTTCTAGTTTGATTTTTCCATCTTTTGTTTTCAGGCAGCCTGTTGATGTGGGTGTTCTTTTATTAGTAATCTCCTGAATTCTTTTGCGCATTAATTTAGTATTTAACTGTTGTGTTGTTTTTCAATTTCTATGCAATTATTTACAAGCCATGCTTCTTGTGCTTCTTTATATAATTTTCTGACTTTACTGTGAATCTCTTCATGTTTGTTCGGATTATTTTTGTTGTGTCTTCTTGTTTCCATTATCCTTAAAATTTCTTCAATCATCCATTTCTTACGACCTACTTTCTTTAATTTTAGGATAGTTATTTCTGTATCCACATTGATTGAATTTCCCAACGATCATCCACATCTTGAAATACAATCTTTAGATCAGGCAATGCATCAAATCTTATATTTACTTCTATGTTAAAATTGTCTTGTATTTCCTTGTCATTTTTTAATGCACACAAATCACATTTAGTGGTTCCTGGTGTATACTTGAATTTCTGTAACTTTACCTTCAATGTGCCTATAATCAATCTGTGATCACTGTAACAATCTGCATTTGGAACTGTTTTTGCTACTGTTAACGCACTTCGAAACCTTCTGTTAATCAGGATGTAATAGATCTAGTTTATAATCCTGCTGTCAGTACTTCTCCATGTTTATAGTCTTCTGTGATTTTGTTTGAGCCAGGTGTTTCCGACAATCAGTTCATGTTCTTTTGCCCATTGTATAAGTCTTTACCCTCTCTCGTTTCTTTCTCCCAAACCATGTTTACCTACTGCGCATCCATCACTTTGATTTCCTACTTTCGCATTGAAGTCATGCACTGTGCTGTTTATTTCTGAATTTTTTACATTTCTTCAAACAATTTGAACGTACACCCACAACTAAACTCCAATGTGAGTCAACACGACTTCAGACAGTATGTGTAAATTGTTGTATTTACAAATTGGATTCCTTGTCTTACTACTAGGCGCGTCCTACAGGGTGACGCATGGTTGAGTGGTCTCTAGACAGTTTGTCTAGGGGTTAGCTATGAATAGATTGAATAAAGCAGTGGACCAACACAGGCGATGGCCACCTAGAGGAGGCGATTTAGTTGGTGGGGCTGCTGTCTCTATAAAATACCTTAAAATTACGACATGGCCATCGACTTGTAAGAGGAGCCTATATAACCTCTACCCTCTGCAGCCTTCCAGGGTCTGTCTCTTTAGACAAAGGCTAGTGGAGTCAACCATGCACAAACCGGCGGAAGTCAAGGGGAAACCACCGCTGCATTTTCCCAAGCTATTCATTCTTCACAATAATATTGATAAAGATACTGTTAGAAAGAGCTATAGAAGTAAAAAAGATATGTACTTATGCTTCATAGACTACACAAAAGTATTTGACAATGTAAAGCATGACGAAATAATAAAATTACTAAAGGCAACTGAATATTGACGGCGAATAATACAAAAAAACATATATTGGCAGCAAACAGCAGTCATCAGAATCAATAGCCTTGTATGTATGAACATGTTAGTCTATACAGAAGGACGTCAGACAAAGTTGTGCATTTATCATTATTTGTTCTCATTGTACAGTGAATATTTAATGAGTACTACAGAAAATATGTTAGGGATCGTGCTTGGTGGATACTATAAATAGCTTACGTTATGCTGATGACACCGTAATGATAGCGACAATTCAGAAGGATCTATAGGAAATTATAGATACAGTGGTTGTAGAAAGTAAAAAAAAAATGGGCCTTAGTTTTAATAATAGAAAGACAGAAGTCATTGTGATATCAACGAAACAGATTGTGGCCTAAATGTGCAATTAAAGTACATGATGTTATTTCAGAGCAAGTGCAGAAAGTCAGATAAATAGGCACATAGATAAAATCATATGGAAGATGCATCAATGAGATAAAGAGTAGAATAGGGCAAGCAAAACCTGCATTCTATCAAATGAAGAACGTTTTGTGCAATAAGTCACTGCCCTTAAAAGTTAGAAAAAGAGTTCTTGCATGTTACATAGAACCAGTTTTAACATACGGCTGCGAATCCTGGACAATTAGTAGAACGGGGGCAAAAACATTCACTGGAAGCCTTGAGGATGTAGTTTTATAGAAGAATGCTGAAAATTAATTGGACAGCCGAATTGAGCAATCAGAACGTTTTAAGGGAACTGGAGTCACAAAGACAATTTACCACAAACATCAGAAAAAGGCAGTAATGGTTTTTATTTTTTTGGCCACATTATGAGAAAAAAGAACATGGAACATGTTTTAACAACCGGAACGATTTGCCGAAAGAGAGATTGTAGGACGGCAGCATGAGAAGATTCTTGACAGTCTTGTGTCATGGCATGGAAGGGAGTCAACACACGAAGTTATCAATGACGTCGGAGATCGTAATTTGTGGAGAGGCAAGATTGCCCACGCCAGCCAGCAAGGCATTGGATGATGATGATGACGTCTAGAAACTCCTAGACTGATATTAAGGACCGCTAATTTGTATATGTTATAGCAACATGAACAAAATGTTAGAATCTGTTAAAACATCAATGACCTTTAGTTCTTACGCAGTTTGAATATACAAGCCGTCAATAAACTCGAGCACGTATACAGTTAGAATCTACAAGACATTAAGTAATTAAGTTATAATCTACACGACAACAATAAACTCGAGCACTTATACAGTTATAATCTACAAGACATTAAGTAATTAAGTTATACTCTACACGACAACAATAAACCATGACACTTATACAGTTAGAATCTACAAGACATTAAGTAATTAAGTTATACTCTACACGACAACAATAAACCATGACACTTATACAGTTAGAATCTACAAGACATTAAGTAATTAAGTTATAATCTACACGACAACAATAAACCATGACACTTATACAGTTAGAATCTACAAGACATTAAGTAATTAAGTTATAATCTACACGACAACAATAAACTCGAGCACTTATACAGTTAGAATCTACAAGACATGAAGTAATTAAGTTATAATCTACACGACAACAATAAACCATGACACTTATACAGTTATAATCTACAAGACATTAAGTAATTAAGTTATAATCTACACGACAACAATAAACCATGACACTTATACGGTAGAATCTGGAATATATCAGGCATCAATGAAATATGGAACTTACACAGTTAGAAACTGCAAGACATCAATGAAGCTGCAAAACGTAATTAAACTATACCGTTATAATCTACAGTCCTATAACACTTAATAAACAATTCGAATCTGTAGTATTAATGGATGGAGTAAGAATGAGAGAGATCAAAGAGAAGCCAGGAATACTAGTTGGAGCTTATAATATAAATAATATACGCTATGCATATGACACAGTATTGTTGGCGGATAATTCAACAGACCTACAACAATTGTTGGCTATTGTAATAACAGAGAGTGCAAGGAAAGGACTCTCCTTGAATATCAAGAAAACAGTAACAATGGTGATATAAAAGAAAATGGTAACACCAAAATGTGACATAGAAATAGAAGGAAAAATTCTTAACCAAGTGGATAATTTTAAATACCTAGGGGCATTTATAACATCAGATGGAAGATGTAAAACAGAGATTAAGAGCAGAATAGGCCAAGCAATGGCTGCATTTCAGACAATGAAGAATATCTTATGCAATACGTCACTATCACTGAATGTAGGAAGAGAGTGCTGAAATGCTATGTAGAATCAGTTTTCCAGTTTTGCTGTATGGCAGTGAAAATTGGAATGTAACTGAACAAATTAAGAAGAAACTAGAAGCAACAGAGATGTGGTTCCTGAGACGAATGTTGCGAATTCCTTGGACTGTCAGAGTAACTAACAACGACTGCCTGATGCAGGCTAATGGAATTAGAACATTATATACAACAACTAGCTGACCCGGCCCGGCTTCGCCCAGTCCCTGGCAGGGATCTGTCTGTCTGTCTGTCTGTCTGTCTGTCTGTCTGTCTGTCTGTCTGTCTGTCTGTCTGTCTGTCTGTCTGTCTGTCTGTCTGTCTGTCTGTCTGTCTGTCTGTCTGTCTGTCTGTCTGTCTGTCTGTCTGTCTGACCTGGCACGGCTTCGCCCAGCCCCTGGCGGAGAGCATCTCATTTAATTCATATTCGGCCCCCCCGTTCCCGTTCCCAAAAAAGACGACCCAGCCCGGCTTCGCCCAGCTCATGGCGGGGAGCGTCTCATTTAATTTATATAAGTAGTCATATAAGCTCCAATTCCCGTTCCCGGAAATATGGCGAACAGATTGGAAGAGAACAATCTTCATCCCAATAACTAAAAAGGGCAATCTGACTTACCAAGATATCACCAAAACCCAATAAATGCTGGGATGACTGTATAGATGTCGAAAAGAAATAAAAAGATGAGTTAGAAAATGTATTTAAAATAGATGCATTATTTTTATGAAAACTTTGAAAATGCCTTAAAGATTTTATCATTATATATTATGACGCAGCAGAAGTAAAAGAAGGAGGAGGAGGCAGGGTGAGGAGGAGGAGGAAGGGTGAGGAGAAGGGGAAGGAGGAGGAGGGGGAGGAGGAGGAGGAGGAGGGGGAGGAGGAGGGGAAGGAGGAGGAGGGGGAGTAGAGGAGGAGGAGGAGGAGAGGGAGAGGAGGAGGAGGGGAGGAGAAGGGGGAGGAGAAAGAGGAAGGGGAGGAGAGGGGGAGGAGGGGGAGGGTGAGGAGGAGGAGGCGGAGGTGGAGGAGGCGGAGGAGGAGGAGGAGGTGAGGAAGAGGGGGAGGATGAAGGAGGAGTAGGGAGGAGGAGGGGAGGAGAAGGAGGGGCGAGGAGAGTAGGAGGAGGAGGGGGATGAGGGGGAGAAAAGGGGTGGGAGGAGGAATAGGAGGAGGGGGAGGAGGAGGGGGAGGAGGAGGAGGGGAGGAGGAGGAGGGGAGGAGGAGGAGGGGAGGAGGAGGAGGGGAGGAGGAGGAGGGAGGATGAGGGGAGGAGGAGGGAGGAGGAGGAGAAGAAGAGGAGGGGTTAGGAGCAGGAGGGGGCGAGGAGGAGGAGGAGGGGAGGAGGAGGAGGGGTTAGGAGGAGGGGCGAGGAGGAGGAGGGGAGGAGGAGGAGGGGAAGGAGAGGGAGGAGGAGGGAGGAGGAGAAAGATGAGGATGAAGGAGGAGGGGGAGGAGGAGAGGGAGGAGGAGGGGCGAGGAGGGGAGAAGGAGGAGGGGAGGAGGAGGAGGGTTAGGAGGAGGAGGGGCGATGAGGAGGTGGAGGAGGGAGAGGAGGAGGGGGAGGGAGGAGGAAGGAGAAGGATGAGGAGGAAGGAGTAGGGGGAGGAAGAGGAGGGGAGGGGGAGGAGGGAGAAGGAGGAGGAGTGGGAGGGAGAGGAGGAGGAGGATTATAACGCATATGCCTGTAGATAACTGTAGCGAAAAGGTCCACCTATGTGAGAAATATGCAACAATTTTACATATATAGCAATGCTTTTAGAAGTTATGTCCCCTCGCTATATATACATTATAATGTAAATTAAAATATTAAATAATATTAATTAAATATGTTTGTACACTAACAAACTATGACAGTTGGCAGCACGGGAATGAGAAGAAGACGTGTAGAAAATTTCATCTCAATCGGATGGACCGTTAGCGAACGCATAAAGGACATACATACAGACAGACAGACATTCTCTTTTATATATATAGATAAGGAAGAGACAAACATCTTTCTTCGGTCATGTGATGATGAGAAGAGAGAAATTTGAGAACATCGTGACAACTGGAAAGATCGAGGCGAAGAGAGGCAGAGGCAGACCAAGAGAAATTATGCTGGATGGATTGAGACGGTGGCATGGAGGAATACCATCAGCAGAGTTGATCCAGAACACCAGTGACCGAGATCTGTGGAGAGCCATGAACGCCTACGCCAGCTGGCAGAGCACTTGGTGATTATGATGATGAGACATCAATGTTCTATAGCACTTATAAAGTTACAACCTACAGGATTTCAATGACATTTAGCATTTAAGCAGTCATAATAGACAAGACATTAATGAACTATACAACTTATACATATTGAATCTGCAAGACATAATAATAGTGTAGCAAGTATATAGTTGAAATCTGCAAGAAATCAATGAACTATATCATTTATACAATTATAATCTATAGAACTAAACACTTAAACAATTAGAATCTGCAAGACATCAAAGAACGATATCACTTATACAGTTAGAATCTATAGAACTATATCACTTAAATAATTATAATCTGCAAGATATCATTGATCTATAACATTTATAATGTTACAATCTACAGGATTGCAATGAACTTAGCACTTAAGCAGCTATACTGGACAAGACATGAATGAACTAGACAACGCATACAGCTTGAATCTACAAGACATAAATGGACTGGAGCAAGTATACAGTTAGAATATTACAGATATTAATGAACTATATAACTTATACAGTTAGAATCTACAAAACATCATTTAAATATACCATTTACACAATTAGAAACTGCAAGACATCAATGATCTATAGAACGTATACAATTAGAATCTGTAAGACATCAATGAAACCAGACCAAACAGAAAATTAACATTTGGCCTGTTAAACAAAAAGATCTGGCCACCATCCGGAAACAAAGCGATAAGAAAAAGCAGAACTGTCAGTGCTGTTTGTGTGCTGTCGTTTACCGACCTGTATTGCGACTAAGAAAGCTACTGGGGCTGTTCTTCCCTGTGTAAAAGATGATCTGTGGGCTGTCTTGCAGTGTAGTTTAATATGCGACCCCAAGTCAACATTATAGTGACCAGTGTAGGGGTTGAACCCGCTACCTTGCCATCAGCACACGGAAAGCTTAAACAGGAGCGAACTTATCAATTCGTCTAGGCTGAACTCTAAGGCACCTGATAAGGATGAATGCTTCCTTGGAATTAAATGTAACTGGAGACTCAATCCGTCTGTATGATCATGGGCTCTGTGACTTGGGTGTAGAACATCCGCCTCTAGATAATGAAGACATGTTTCCATTCTACGTGTGGGTCGTTTGTATTGTACAAGACAAGAACAAGAATATATACATCTCAAAGGGTCGTGAATTAGGACGTCTAACCTTCTCGGATAAGGGCAACAAAATTGGAGGACATGTACACGTAGTGAAAGTTACAATTCGCTCAGCCCAACAGCACACAGCTGTCTATTGATAGCATATGTGATTCTGGTACATATATACATGTACATTCTGGCCTATGTAACTTATACAATTATAATCTGTAAGATATCAATGAAACCAGACCAAACAGAAAATTAACATTTGGCCTGTTAAAAAAAAAGATCTGGCCACCATCCGGAAACAAAGCTATAAGAAAAAGCAGTAACAAAGACATTTATGATCTGTTTGAGTCCCGGCTAATCACTGGTATCCTGAAGGCTAATAGACTACAATGGCTGGGGCATATAGAAATAAAGGAAGATAATAGGGAAACAAAACTCGCTTACACTCAGGAAATAAATGACCGTAGACCCCGAGGTAGACCAAGAAGAAGGTGGAGAGATAATGTATATATACAGACCTACAAGCACTTGGAATCAACGGCTGGCAACAGAAGGCCAACCAGAGAGACGAATGGAGACGGATTGTATCTGCAGCAAAGAACCTCAATGGCTCGGAACGCTGAAGAAGATTCTGGCCTATGTAACGGAGTTCGTGCACTGTAGAATAACTCAATATGTGAGAGTTAGCAAGATATTGAAGCACATGTTAGTAAGAAAACAAAAGTAATCTCCAAGAAATTGCAAATTACGAACCTGGTGGTGCTGTCAAAGTTGTTTGCAATTATAAATTCACTTTTATCGAGCGCAGCTTCCAGAGGTTCAGATTTAACTACACATCTGTAGTCTTTCTTGCAGTGTTTACACACAGTTTCAGTGTTATCCTCTACGAAAGTGAGATCATCAGGACATTTGCAGTATTCTTTTTTTTAGTTTTTGTCAGGTGAACAATATAACCCTCTGCAACAAGAATGATGAAATATAATTGAACATATTACCCTGTTTTATAGACCATCAATATAACAACTGCCTGTTATAGGAAGTTGCAAGACGTGTATTATGTTTGTGGTGACCAGGACACACAGGATGTGTTGCTTGGTAGCGATAGAGATACACGAGCCAGAGTGTGGCAACTGTGTCTGTATCTCCGTCTTCCATCTTCCATTGGATACCAATGTATAGTCAATGTAACTGGCACCATTAGCTACCATTGTATAGTCTATGCAACGGTTCGAGTCGCGCCAGTGACTTATGAGAGTATGGAGCCGGTCACTCAGGAAGTCGTGGCGTGCTGATGAACGAACTAACGAACGAACGAAGGAACAAACTTTATTAGGCCCTTCCAATCACTCATCTTTCGTTCATCAGTGCATAGTGCATTCACATAGGAAAAAAACATTGTCAAATGAATGTAAGCATAAAAAATGCATGTTACCATGTTTTGAGACAAATCCTCCACGCACCCATCTCCTATCCATCCGCGTGTCACCCACACACACATCCATCACTCAACCACACACATACCCACAGGCACATACATGACCCCATCCATCGACGCACCCCCAACCAACACATCCCAAACACACCCCACATACATCATCTCCCTACCCACACACACACATCTCCCATCCCACTACACATCCCCCACAACACATTCCCCACCCACACACCCAGGAACACATGCATGCAACCATCCATCCACACCCACCCACTCGCACACATCCTCCACCCATCCCATAACCTACCAACACTCACCCACCCACATATCCTCCACCACCCACCCACACACTCCCAAACACTCAGCCAAACACACATCCCCCAACCACATTTTCAACACCCCCCCCCCCCCCCACACACACACACACAAATATTCCCGCTAACTCACATATCCTGCACTTACCCACACATAAAACCCGAACCCACCCACACATCCCCCCTTGCACACATATCACCCACCACACAATCTCCCCCATCCACACCTCCCGCACCCACACATTCCCTCTCACCCCCAACCTACACACACTCACCCTCCCACACATCCTCCATCCACCCACTAGCCAACCATCCCACACCGATCTCCAAACCCCAATCACACATCCCTTAACTACACATCTCACCACCCATACACTAACTAACTCACACACACACACACACACACACCCACACCTCCCCACCCATACACACATCCTCACCCATCAACACATTCCTCATCCAAAAACACACATCCCACCACCCACATATACCCCACCCACATACATCCGCCTTCCCACCCAACACACATCCCCCACCCATACACTCATCTCTCACACACATCCACCCACTCACGTACTCATCCATCAACCACTCACACCCACACATTACCCACCCACCCATCAACACATGCATATCTCATCTACCCACCCACCCACCCACACACCCCAACCACCCAGCTAAACACACATTCCCCCATCCTCACATACATCTTTCATCCACCCGCACATCCCACACCTCTCCCCTCCCACACAACACCCCATCCATAAATGCATCCCCCACACACACATCCCCCACATGCATTCCCCATACAGATCCCCGCCCACACATCTCTCACCCACACACACAAATCTCCCCACCCACCCACACACCCCTCATCTATAATCATCCTCACCGGCCACACATACATCCTCCACTCATTCACATTTATCCCATCCACACTCACACACTCAGACTCACATAGACATATTCCACTCACAGGCACACCCCCACACCCATCCCCCACACCCATCCGCAACCCACACACATCTCCCACACACCCATTCACCCACCCAAATACGCATTCCCTACCCACACCTCCAACCAACCAACACCCACACACTTCCAACCATCCTCCCAAATATACCCACCCACACACACATACCTCACACACATACATCCCCACCGACCACACATCCCTTCACCCATTCACACATCACGCAACAACCCACACACATTCCCCCACACAACCCCTCCACACATACATTCCCCACACCCCCCCTCACACACACATCCCTCACATACACACCCACACACACATCCTCACATCTAGACACATACATGATGTCTCACATGATCACTGAAACTAATAAGAACAAACTCCCACACTTTACACACAATTGAGACACTGACGATTGTCGTGAGCATTCTCGCAAAAATTGTAAGAAATGGGGAAATAATTGTACATATACATTGTGTAGCTTAAAAAATTGGTGATGCAATTCAACTCTCTCTCTCTCTCCTCTTTTTCTCTCTCTCTCTCTCTCTCTCTCTCTCTCTCCTCTCTCTCTCCCCCCCCCCCCTTCTATCTCTCTTTCGTAATGAGGAGCGTAATCTAGCCTAAGAATCAACATACAGCTGAAAGATGCTGATGTTGACCGCTATATCCTGAAACAGGATGGAAAAGCGGGAAAAAAATTGAAAGGTATTTGAGTGTGTACAACATAATAAACATTGGGAAATCATGGGGAATATGGACTTTCAATTACATGTAGTACAACTCATAAAAATGCTCTATCTAGACCAACAAGCAGCGGTTAGAATATACGGCGAGACATCAGGCTGGTTTGACATCAAGTAAGGGGTCCGTCAGGTCTGTTTGCTGTCTCCCTATTTATTTAACCTGTCTGTCGAAAATATTATGAGAAATGTCAGAGATAACATAAACAGGGAATACGAGAGATTCGATATGCTGATGATACAGTATTACTATCCACATCACATAATGATATAAAACAACTAATAACCTAAACCCAAAAGAACAGCGAACATCACAGCCTTTAACAAAACATAGCAAAAGCAAAGATAATGCATACAGATAAAACTACTATAAAGAAAGATACATATGTTAATGAGGAAAATTTGGAGGTGGTGGAAAATTTCGAATATCTTGAGTCATTAATACAAGCAATTGTGATACATTGGAAAAAAATCAATAGATGATTATATATTGCTCTCCAAAAGCTAAAACAACTGAATACATTATAGAGGGGGACAGATAAAACTACAAAACTTAGATGTTTAAGAGCATGGATCTTTCCCATTGCAACATACGCATATGAGACCTGGACACTTACTAAACAAGCTGAACAGCGCATAAATAGCTTTGAATCAACATGCTATAGACGGGTTTTCAGAATATCTTGGATACAAGAAAGAACACACGAATCCATACGAAGGTTGGCTACTAAAGACGCTAACACAAGGAAAACTGAAATATTTTGGTCACTTGAAACGTCATGAAAGTTTGGAGAGGACAATCATGGAGGGATATATGCCCCGGGAAGAGAATTAACGAACGAACGAACGAACTTTATTTGAGGATAAGCCGCTCCGTAATATGAGTGGATTGCTGACTATCCGTGGCTTCTATAAGAACTGTAAAGAAACAATGAACAAACGAGGAAAAAAAGTATATTTAAGTATATATATATATATATATATATATATATATATATATATATATATATATATATATATATATATATATATATATATATATATATATATATATATATATATATATATATATATATGGTGTAATTTAACGACTGTACACTGTTTGAAAATATTGCAGTTCCAAGTTTTGTACTCAACCTCTGTATAGTTCATGCAACATAATAGGTAAATACAGAACTTGGACCGGCAATATTTTCAAACACTGCACAGTCATTAAAAATACACCCTGGATATATGACGGGGATAATCCCTGCGGTGATACCAAAGAAATTTCATGTGTCAGACAAAGAAGCAGAGTGAGACTAGGCACGTGGAATTTGAGAAGTCTGTATCAAGAAAAGATCAAAGTAGTATGTGATGCGTTTAACAGGTTACGCATTCAAATATTAAAAATTAGTGAACATTGCTGGGAGACGCAAGGGAAATTTAAAAAAAAATTAAATTAAAATCTATTCAAATATTCTGTTAGATACGTCAGCCGCCTAAGTAAAGTGGCATTTTTTTTTAGATGGAACAACAGGAAGCGTTTTAATTGGATATAGCCCGGTTAATGATAGAATCCTCAATATTAGAGTCAGGGACCATACTAAAAACACACACACACAATTCTCATACAGATATATGCAAGTACATCAACAGCAGAGGAGGACGAAATTGAAGATTTCTACACCACAATGCAGGACACATTAGATACAATTGGTCTTAATAAAATTAAAATAAATATATAATGACTGACACACACGCACACGCACACGCACACGCACACACACACACACACACACACACACACACACACACACACACTTAAATATACTTTCTTTCCTCGTTTGTTCATTGTTTCTTTACAGTTCTTATAGAAGCCACGGATAGTCAGCAATCCACTCATATTACGGAGCGGCTTATCCTCAAATAAAGTTCGTTCGTTCGTTCGTTAATTCTCTTCCCGGGCATATACCCCTCCATGATTGTTCTCTCCAAACTTTCATGACGTTTCAAGTGACCAAAATATTTCAGTTTTCCTTGTGTTAGCGTCTTTAGTAGCCAAACTTCGTATGGATTCGTGTGTTCTTTCTTGTATCCAAGATATTCTGATATATATATATATATATATATATATATATATATATATATTCACATAAACACATGTAATTGAGTGTTTCGCATCTAAGGTCACCATGCCCCCCTCTGCCTGTCTGTCTGAAGGGCTTATGTCACACACTCCTGTCGAACATCGAAGGGTTTAATTTCCCTGTCTTGATGAACAAGCGCCCTAAGTCCTCTGTCTATTCTCGTGCGGACATAATGGCGTAAACAAGGTGACCTGATGAAATTACTCACTTCAAGTGGTTTTACACCAATATTGGTTGGCATTCAAAGTTTTGATATAAAAATCAATGTTATTTTGGAGTTCTCAATAGACTTCTCAACCTCAGGGATTTCTCCTCAGTAGGAAGTCTCTGATGTGTGTCGGCCTCATTTAGGGCGAATCTAAATATCTATCCTTTACGTGAATAGGCGAAGCACTCTCGTGCTTGGATAATGATGGATTTCTCCAAAGTATCGCCTACAACAACGAGAAAACAAGATTTCTCAGTGACACAGTAATGGCAAGAGCTAGAACAACAAGTAACAAATAACATCCACAAGCTTGAAGTTTAGAAAAGTAAACAGAAACAGTAAACTAAAAAAATATATTGGTATTACCTTAGTATACATCTAGGAATTATACCACTTGGCTTCTTACTGAAGTCGGATAAAATGAGATATTAATAACCCGCCAGAATATTTCCCGTGTATGCTTTCTGTGCTTGCGTCCGCGTTTGGTCGGCAATGCCCCTAGTTTAAATATTGCTTTCATCCCTAACATGACTTTCATCTTCTCTTCTCACCTGTTCACTTTTGATGATTACCTGGGTGTTTCGTGTCCAGTATTCTTTAATTCTTCGCTTAATTTCATTATGGACTGTAATTATCACAATGCGCCTGAAACATGCTTTTAGATGCGATCGACGCTACATCATTCATTCCAATCTGCTGTCTACAACCTCGCGCTCCCTGTTTTCGGGCATTTTAACTTTTTTTGTTTTTAATCTGTGGTTAGCCAGGTGGCGTCTGTAAGTTCAAACAATTATTCGGCTGAACGTCTCTTTACAGTCTGGACTTTCGCGGTAGCATGTTAACTGGTGGGTCCTTTTCGGCAGTTTCATGAATTAGGAATGTTACACCTCTACGGTCTATTTTCTCTGCTGTAGTGAAGGTCACGAATTGGGATTTTACAGGTTACTAATGGCGGCACCCATGAATTTGACATTTCCAAGTAAAATGTATACAGTTTTTAAGTTCTTGCAATTCTGATAAAAGGAAAACACCTCAAAATTCTATGTCGTGGCCATCGGCGGATTCAGAAGATCGTGTGTCGAATAAGACCACAGTCTGCTCTAGTAAAGGAAAGGTGCTGAAGACGGAGGCAGCCAGCCAGGAGGCGCACCACAGAAATCAGGATGCCACGCAATTACGCAAAATGGAATATGTCGACTATTGCTAAATGTTATGGTGCTCGCCTTGCTTTGAACCCCCAGGCAGGTGCATGCCGGACCCTATATCTGGAAAGGATCTAACCACAACTACTGGAAGTTCTTCTCTGATGCCCTGTGGAGCCAGGGGACCTGAGAATAGAGCGTTCTGGCCATACCAAGCAAAGACTTAAAATAATGCACTGAAATGCAGAGGGAGTAAAAAAATAGTACTAGAAAATATCTTGGACCAAGAAAATGTAAGCGTATGTTGCTTGCTAAGAAACTCACCTCAACGAAAATATAACCTTCAAAATCAGAGGCTACCAGTGTTACCGATCTGACGGAAAGGATAGGTGAAAGGGTGGAGTTCTGAACCTTATTAAAAAATAACATCACTGCTTCCTAAATTGAAGTTTACATGGAAGGGGCTAAGTATCAGACACTTAAACTTAAGACAGGCAATACAGACCTACATCTGATCAATTACTACTGTCCAAGTTACCGCCCACAGGCACTGGACACACTACCAGTAACAGGGAAAATGATTGTGTATGGCGGTTTCAACAGTCACTCGCAGAGCTGGGGCTATGATCACATGGGCCAGAAAGGAGAGAGACTGGAAGAATGGCAGGGTAAGAACAGATTCATCTTGATTAACAAGCCGTCTGACTGACATACCTTCTACTCGAGATCATGACATACTTCAACGACACATGACCTGGCTCTTTATTCACCAGATCTGGAGTGGAACATTCAATGAATTGTTGGGAAAAGGCTTGGTGGCAGTGACCATCGGTCAGTCTTTCTAACTGTAGAAAATGAGCTTGTAAGTGAAAGCAGCACCATATCGAGGTGGAACTACAAGAAAGCAGACTGGGCAATGTGCAAGCATCGCGCCAGCATACTGAACACTGAGAAAGACATAAATAAAGTAGCTACAACCGGCAGCAAGAGAAACAGTACCAAGAGGAGTCCATAAACATTACTAGTGAACTGGAACAGTTGCATAATTATATGGAAGTGTGTAGAAAGCAAGCAGGGGCCAAATACATCCAAAAGCACCACAATAAATACCAGCACGCAAAAGCCAAATTTCAAAGGGCCAAGCTGCAGGCTAGACGGAAAAGCTGGCAGGAGAAAACAGAGTCACTGACCTTTTAAAGAGACACAAGGAAGTTGTGGAAGCTAATACAACAACTTAACAATGAGGGCACAGGGAGAAACTCAAAAATTGCACTGCATAAAGACGGAAACATCTTAACAGGAAAGCAAGCAGCTGAGCATTTTGCGGACTCATTCTCACAAGATAACAATATCGAAATTAGATAAATATACAGCAACATACAGTACAGAATGAAAAACTACATGAGGTTCTGGAGGCACCTAACACAGTCAGTGAGCTGGAGCTAGCCAATTCAAAACTGAAAATGAGAAAGTCACCAGGAGTTGATGGTATCTCCAATGAAATAAATGATCAGGAACAGAGGCCAAAGATAAAGCTGTTTCAGATCTTCAATAACAGCTGGACCTTAGGCAGTGTTCCACAAGCTTGGAGAGAAGCAATCATGATACCCTCCTAAAATCAAGAAGAGATAGTTCTATTGCTTCCAACTACCGACTAATTAGCCTCACCAGCTGTCTCTGCAAAACAATGGAGCGCATCATCAATCACAAACTACAGTGGTACATAGAAAGCGAAAACATCCTTGTGCCACAGCAGGCTGGCTTTAGGCAGTGCTACTCTACGGAAGATCAGACAACCTACCTCTCTCAAGAAAATGAGGATGCATTCCAAGAGAAGAAGATCGTGCTTGCGGCTGTGATATACTAAAACGTCTCTACCAACTTCCTATGATTGATGCTTTAAAACTACAACTCCCTAATAGTTACTGTTTAAGCACCTTACTTTTGGGGGAAGAAAACATAGCTAAACTAATCCGTAGGGCAGCCAAATTTATTTGGCCGTAGTTTAAAATCTGGGCCTGGTAATGGTTAACGTACCTGACCAGACCGGCTTGATTTTAAAACAAAGGGATTTGTAAGCCGTTTTGGTTCAAGAGAGCAAAGGGAACAGACGTCAGACTTTCCCCTGCGGGGGAAAGGAAAAGTATGCTCAAAATATATCACTCTCTGGAGAAATTAGTACGTTAAATATACATTATAAATATATACTCATGTATTTTGATAAGGTACATAATCAATGATTCTTGTAAACTAGTGCTCAGGGATTGTTTTCTACTAAAGCAGCCATACTGTACTACGCTGTCATCTTCCTATTCTTTACAGTTTCAAACTCTTATGTTTAAATAACTTCTATGCATTGTGAAACATATCACTAGCAATGCCTATACACCTGTAAATAGCCTATGTTGTGTCAGATTCACTCTGAAGGACATTTCACAAACTTCCTCTCGATGTGGAAGCATAATCCTGATAACACATTTTATGAACATACGTCATGTTGGAGAAATTGGTTTGCTAATTGCTAATCTGTAACTTGAACTGTCGTGCCAAATTTTGGTACAATATTATTGTTAACATATTAGTAACCACGCCATTGGTGTGGTGGACATGTGGTCATTTCATAAATATTGCCAGGAAAATGCCATGTTTGATGAGTATCATCTCAAGAATAAAGAAAGAAAACGCATGATATAATTGAATGTTCTGATAGGATGTGCCTTCAATCTGCATCACCTCACTGTGCATAAGCGAAGATTTATGGTTAGAAATTGCCAGCAACATTCAGAAGACTGGCCATGCTGCATACGTTATTTCTGATAAATAAGAACATTTCTTACAATAGCAGCAATTGGTAAATTATATCACGGCGTTCACTAACCTCATGCTGCTTGTAAGCAGTGGGGGGGGGGGGAAAGAAAAAAGAATATCCATTCTAGTTTATGGATTGACGAATGAGGAAATCCAAAAACATTGGCTCCTGCATTATTATGTATTATTATTATTATTATTATTCATATATGAGGAATGTACATGTTTGTTTTTCTCTGTATGATATATATATTATATATATATATATATATATATATATATATATATATATATATATATATATATATATATATATATATATATATATATTCTGCTCATGTTTGTTACTATTGCTGTTGGGAACATTCATGTTGATGTTATCCCAGTGGGAGACATGATGGTGGTGATGTAAGAAACCTTGTGCATGTCAGTACCACAAGACGATAATGTGAATGGTATGGTTGATGGCTTGTGGCCTATAGTTTACAGCTATAGAAAGGGACGGGGAATTATGAGACAAAAGGCCTATGGCTCAGAAATCCTTGTCAGGTCAGGACAGATATAACATCAAGCTGGATGGAAAGGATGGATAACTAATCACAAAACTCCCAGTAACAACATAGAATAGAATATTGAGTGAGAAGATACCTTACTCACAATAAGAGCTAGAATAGCTCAAAACCAAACAACGAGGGGCAAGGGATACATTGGAAATACTCTCCTATCTCCTCCCCCTTTTTTGTTTGTAATTGTGTTATAAACATCGTAACATAACACAGCGGATTAATGCTTGGGTTGTATTCTTTGTCATTTCCAGTTCTAGAAGAGAAGCAAGTGGTGGTTTTTATGTGGAATGTATCACTAAAAACTGGATCCTGGGTTATCAGCCAGTAGGAAGTGACAAATGGCAACCTGCCCTATACATATAGTCTGGACCAATACATCAATGTTTACTGCTGCACTCATTAGCTGCCACAGCCAGCAAAAGACAATTTCGAAGACGACTGACAACGTTATTGATGAAGTCCTACTTCACTGGGAATATCAAGGACGGACTTCAGTATCTAGAAATCTACAAAGATAAAGATCTACAAAGTAACTTACAACAGTGTATCGTCTGCTTTACTTCCGAGAAGTACCGCCTGTAGCGTCATCAATCAGCGAAATCAGTGAAACTATGGGACACTCCTACAAGTTTAATAAAACTAACAGCAGAAAGAACCCTCCATCTGTCTGTTGGACTCCCAAGTTCAAAGGATATTCATAAGTATTCTCATTCGAAAGAAAAAGTCACACAGCAACAAAAGTCAACATAAGGTTCAAGACACTAGAACACCAAATGGGAAGAGACACTGAAACACCATAAGCAAGTACAATCAAGGTACCAACTGAATATCAACTTAATATCAACTGAATAACAGCTAAGAAACCAGATTACCTCAAGGTTCAAATCTGCAACACCCTGAAAGAAGCCAGATCCACTCGAGATCTCAGAACCGAAACACCATCAGAAAGGCCATACGAAAGACGCTAGCGGAGTAAATGCCTCTACGCATGCAACAACAAGAATCATCTGATTGTTTTGCGACTCCCAGTTTGTGTGTTGGAATTAATATTCGTCAGTTCCATGCCTTCAGCAGACCAATCCTGGACATAGGTTCTAGATGAAACAAATGAATGACTCTAAGCATTGTATGTCCTACACTGAAAAGGGAAATACTGAAACAGAACTTTTTGCTGGTTCCATGTCGGCCTGATTGCCCCATCACCAAGTGTGGGATGGCATATCAAAATAAACCGGATGTGTGACAATGCCTCTTGAACTAAATTGGGAAATGGATAACATAAACCTAGCTGTTGGACAGTCGTCATCTTTTTCATCGATAAGATGATAAAGGGAAGAACCTTCTGCAAGAGCTTAAGATGAAAATCTGAAAGCTTGACAGACTTAGGCACCAATTTCAATTGGACACAGAGCCCACTTGCATCAGAGCATGCTTGAATTCAGCCCCATGAAGGGGATATATACTTGTGTATAATTCACATTTATTTATGCCCCGGATAAATATGGACATTATCTCCGTCGCTCTGCAGAAGAATAACCGACAGCACGCACCTAAGGGAAAAGACTATAATTAAATAATTAGTTTAATTATTAGTACCAATTATGCTTTCTATGTGGTTGTTTCGTGCCATGGATTTATAAGGTCAGTAGCTTTTTTTCAATGAGGGTATAACCAACTAGTGGTTCTTGTTTTGGTTGAATATTCTGACACCATCTCATTAATTTTTTTTAAATGTGAGAACTGTAACTGGTGTGAGAAACCATTGTTTTATATGTTTGGGGTTTCTGAACTTAGATCATTTGATTGCTTTATCTATGTAAAGTGGGTCAAAGATAGTAGAACCAATTAGGGGTTGTTGTGTTGTTTGTAATATATTGTTTTCCTTGGGACAATGGAGTAAATGTGTTTTTGATATTGCAAATTATTCCCATGCCTGTTCTGGAAATTCAGTGTGGTCATTACAATAATCTATATGTTACTGCAGATCTTGATTTAATGCCTCAACTGTTTGTCCAAAGATGTTGTTGTTTACGTCAAGTACTCGTTGATGTTTGTTCAACAGTGGTTGTTACATATGTTGTAAACAATCAATGTCCTCTAACACTATATACAAGTTAACATGGTGACAAGTGGGACTGGAGACATACACATGAATACAGTTATAAACAGGAGTGAAGTATTTTCCTTCTTGTGTTTACGGTAGAATTCCATGATCACCTTGCATTCTAGAAGTGACAAGAGAATCTAACATAAATACCCTAGACATAAAACAAGCAAATAATTCTCATATACAAAATCCATATCCCACAGCGGCATGGATAGATCTGAAGAAATCCTTTGACAAAGTCTGGAAAGAAGGTCTGATGAAGAAACTGAGAAACTAAAGTCAATGGAAGAATGTACAAATGGGTGAAAGCATACTTGCACAACAGAAGAGCCCGAGTACAGATAGACGGACTCAATAGCAAGAAAGTACTATTGCGTCACGGTGTTCCCGAGGGCGGAGTCTTGTCCCCCACACTTTTCTAATCTTTATCAATGATCTTCTTGCTAATCTACCGCATGGAATTAAAGCGGCAATGTACGCTGATGACCTGGTTCTGGGGAGTACAAATGAGCATGCATCAGTCACCACCAGATCGCTACAAAGAGCTGTAGATACATTTGTTGCATGGGCAAATAGATGGTGTGTCAGCATAAACACTGACAAGTGCAGCACCACTCTATTTACCCTCTCTCCAAAACAAAAGGCAGGGATCATCCAGACAAATGGAACGCCTCTAAGAGAAGATAAAGAACCTAACATACCTTGGAGTAACATTTGATGACAGGCTGACATGGAGAAAACACATCAAAAAGCTAGTAGCACAAGCCAGAAGGAAAATAGCCATCCTGAGAAAGCTAAGTGGAACCACATGGGTAGCCAGTGGGAAAATACTTAGCAATGTTTATCAACAGAGCATACGACCACACCTAGAATACGGGTCAACTGCGTGGTGTTCAGCATCAAAAACCACACTACAAGAGCTGGACAAGGTGCAAAATCAAGCACCTAGAGTCACCAAAGTAGGGATGAGATGAACCCCTGCAGTGGGACGGAGAAGTTGAGGAGGACACAAGTACTGGGAGAGCGCAGAGATACGAAAACGCTACTACAAGCAGAAAAGTTCTTCAGCATGCAGGGCCACCCTATGTAGAACAGATTTCAAATTTTAGCTAAGGGCGGTTAAAAAGAAGTAGTTTTATCCACCAGACTAAACAACTCTGCAGAGAAACCACCGATCTGCCCGATGTTGGTATCCACCTGACAAATATTCCAAAGCGAACTCCATGGAAAGATGAACATAGATTATCACTACAAGTCCAGACAAAAGTGAGAGGAGTATGTGACACGGAAAAACAGAACAGTGTACAGCGCAGAACAGCCACTCCCAGCTTCCTTGATGAAGAATACCCACAGGACCTCTGGATCCGAGTCTACACAGATGGGTCAGCACAAAATGCTGTTCGAAATTTAGGAGCGGGAGTGTACATAGAATACCCAAATAATACTAGGGACACTGCCAGAGTCCATCCATCATTAGCCATGGCGATAAGCGCGGGCGGTCATGTTTTGCCATCTCACTCGATCACCAGAGTCGTGTATCAGCTCCGTGTTTATGTCTCGACCATGCCACGTGGCCAAGCCATCCAGGTATTTACTTCTTGGTCTTCCCCTTGGTCTCTTCCCTTCGATCTTGCCAGTTGTCACCAAGTTCTGCAATTAATTTCTTCGCATAACATGCCAACAAAATTTGACTGTCTACGTCTAATGTCTCTAATCAGTTTGCTATATTCATTTGTTTCTTAAAGGACTTGTTCATCGGTTTTTCTATCTGTCCATGTTATTCTTTGCATTTTCCTAAGAAACCACATTTCCACAGCCATCAGATGTTTTTCAGCTTGTCTGCTCATTGCCCATTGTTCATTTCTGGAGTGGAAGGAAAAGACGCCAATCCGGTGTGAGATTTGCCATTAAGTCGGCCCTCGTTGGCAAACTAGCTGTATTTCCGAAGGCTATAAATTACAGGCTTATGACTATTATGTTACCCTACTTAAAGGAAAGAAGCATGTAACCATCGTGAGTGTCTACGCACCAACTATGACAAACGAAGATGACGTCAAAAACAAGTTCAATGAAGACATGCACAATGTATTAACATCTGTTCCCAAAGGAGACAAACTTATATTCCTTGGCGACTTCAATGCAAGGTAGGCAAGGACACCACCTCTTGGAGTGCCATCATTGGAAAGTACGGAGTAGGAAATTGTAACAGCAATGGGCTCCTCCTCCTTCAGATCTGTGCCGAACACGACCTCCTGATCACCAACACAATTTTCTGTCTTCGCACGAGAAATACGACATCATAGATGCACCCTCGCTAAAAACACTGGCACCTCATTGACTATGTCATCGTCAGGAGGAATGACAGACAAGACGTTCGGGTGACAAAATCCATGTGTGGTGTCGAATGTTGGACAGACCATCATCTCATTATCTCGAAAATAAACATACACATCAAACCACCACGGCATCCTCAAGGGATCTCATCTCATCATGTTCCTCTTGTACATTGCGGTGTCGAGGTGAAGTATAAACTTCGTGAGAGTGCCCGATTACGGGCTTCATATATCGACATTCCCGTGGGTTCTGCAATTCCCTCCGTCCAACGTTTACGTGGTCGGCCTCTTCCTCGTTTCCATCTGATCTGTACATCATTGCTTGTTGTGACATGCTGTTGACTGGTAGCCTACTTGCATGGCCAAACCATTTGACTTGCTGCTTTCTAATAAAATGTAGTGCTGCTTTAACCCCCACTTTAGTCCTGATTTCTTCATTTCTGATATTATCTCTTCTTGATACGTTGAGTATTCTTCTCAGGAACCTCATTTCTGTTATTGTGATTTTTCTTTGTCCTTAAGGGGTAAACATGCGAAAACAAAAGCACTAAATATCACCAGCCTAAACAGCAAAACTATGAAGCTGTCGTTTGAAAACATGCTGGAAGACAGCCTCAAGCCAAATGCTGCACCTAAACAGGATGCGGAATCAGAGTGGAGAGCCCTAAAGGACATAATTTACAACACTGCCATTGAAATTCTTGGTCCAGCCGCCCCCCCCCCCCCCCCCCCCCCTCCCAATCCCCCCTAAAGGATAAAGACTAGTTTGATGAAAATTCTGAAAACATCAACCAATTGCTGGCGGAGAAACGTCTTCTCCTCAAGGCACATTTGAACGACCCGAAGTCAACATAAAACAAAAGATGCCTTCAATAACATTCGGAGAGTAGAGCAGCAGAAACTTCGGCACATGCGGGACTCCTGGCTGAGCAACAAAGTTGATGAAATTCAAGGCTTTGCTGACATACATGATATAAAAAACTTCTTCGACTCAATTAAAGCGGTCTACGGTCCTCCATCACCAGGCATAGTTCCCTTCCTCAGTGCAGATGTGGGGAACATTAGTCACCGATTAGAAAGAAATCCTTCAACGCTAGGCAGATCATTTCAGCAACATCTTAAATGCAACTTCCTTCTTCGATGATGAAACCATCAACTGCCTTATTCAAGTTCCCACTAATGATACACTTGATGACCTGTCAACCATAGTGGAACTAAACAAAGCCATCCAGCAACTTTCCAGTGGAAAGGCGCCTGGTCCTGACTCCATCCCAGCAGAGATATACAAGGCAGGTGGGCCGGTCCTAATAGAGCAGCTTCACCAAGTCTTTACAAACATATGGGTGAACGAGACCATGCCACAAGATTTCAAGAACACCGTCAATAGTCCACCTTTGCAAACGTAAAGGAAACCGCCATTCCTGTGACAACCACCGAGGCATCTCCTTGCTCTCAATCGCAGGTAAGTTACCCGCCAGAATTCTTCTCAGTCGCCTCACGGCCCATCTTGATCAAGGTTTTCTTCCTGAGAGTCAATTTGGCTTTAGTAAAGAACAAGGAACTGTTGACATGATTTTCGCTGCAAGGCAGCTGCAAGAGAAATATCAGGAACAGAACTCTGAAATGTTCTCCACTTTCATTGACCTTACCAAGGCTTTTGGTACAGTCAGCGGAGAAGAACTGTGGAAGATTATGGCGAAATATGGCCGTCCACTAAAGTTTGTGCAAATAGTGCGGGAATTTCATGATGGTACAGGAAAATGGTGAACTGTCTAAGCCCTTTCCTGTCACCAATGGAGTGAAGCAAGGATGTGTCATGGCACCAACACTGTTCAGCCTCATGTTTTCAGCTATGCTGACGAATGCCTTCGAAAATAATGACATTGGAATAGACATCAACTATCGCATGGATGGAAAGTTGTTCAATCTCAGAAGGCTGAAAGCCAAAACCAAAACTAACAGCGACACCGTCAGAGAACTGCTGTTTGCTGATGATTGCGCTCTACATGCCAACTCAGAGGCAGGCATGCAATACAACGTTTCAGCTTTCTCTTATGCGTGTGCCAACTTTGGATTCAACATCAACTTGGAGAAGACTGTAGTTATGTACTAGCCAGCTTCAGGGAATAATCACACCGTGCTGAATATCAAGGTGAACTGTCATAGACTAAGTGGCGTGGACAAATTCACCTATCTTGGCAGCACTGTGTCACAAGCTGCCACAATTAATGACGAAGTGAATGCAAAAATCTCCAAGGCCAGCGCGGCCTTTGGCAGACTGTACAAGAATGTATGGGACAGAAATGGAATAAGCCTGCAAACAAAGCTGAAAGTCTATAAAGCAGTTTTATTATACACATGCTATATGCTTGGGAAACATGGACTGTTTATCAGCGACATGCTAGTAAATTAAACCACTTCCACACAGTCTGCCTTAGACAGCTAGTAAATTAAACCACTTCCACACAGTCTGCCTTAGAAAGCTAGTAAATTAAACCACTTCTACACAGTCTGCCTTAGAAAGCTATTGAAGATTAAATGGCAAGACAAGATCCCAGACACTGAAGTTCTAGAAAGAGCGTCCATGCCCAGTATCCACACTCTACTAATGAAAAATCAGATCCGCTGGGCTGGTCACTTAACTCGGATGCCAGATAACAGGCTCCCTAAACCAATTTTTTTTTTTTTAACGGTGAGTTGTGTTGTGGTAAACGCTCCCAAGGCGGCCAGAGGAAACGCTTTAAAGACACTGAAAATCTCACTGAAAGCTTTTGGAATTCATCTTGACACCTGGGAGATTGTTGCTAAAGACCGTAATTCGTGGCGTACATCATTACAAATGGGTGCAGTCACTTGTGAAGCTACCAGGACTGCAAGAGATGTGAAGAAAAGGCTGGACAGAAAAACCACTGCAAGAGATCCTCCTCTTGGAACGTCAAGCATTCTTTGCCCACATTGTCAAAGAACATTTTGAGCCAAAATAGGCCTTATCATCCATCTTAGAACTCACGGCTCTATACTTTCAACCCCACTGGATGAAATGAATGGTCATCATCATTCTTGATGGACAAACAACAAACAACACATCCATATAAAAGTACAGATTCTAGGTAGCACTTCAACACTCTTTTTCTCGTTTCATTTGATATCTTTTTATTGGTCAGTATGTTTTTCATCTTGCAAAAGGCTACTGTCGCAATGGCAATTCTTGTTCTAATCTCCTCAAGGCATCTCCCATCAGATGTTATGACTGTTCCGACATAGCTGTACCGATTCACTTGTTTAAGAATATGCCCATTTACTTGTATATTACATTGTGGTTTTTCTTCCTTCCTAGTGACGACCATAATCTGTCTTCTTACAATTCAATTTTAACACTAGTTGTTAAACAACCCTTCTACTAAATGTTGCAGGTCCTGTTCAAGCTGACCGCTGGACTGTATAATCTGCATATCTAATGTTAATGATACAAAATGCACACAATTCCCCACATACTCATTCACTCATTATCACTAGTTACTCATTCACTCCTCACTCATTCACTCACTTACTCTCTCTCTCTCTCTCTCTCTCTCACACACACACACACACACAATCCTTCACACACACACACTCTCTCTCTCTCTGATCTTCCTCCAGAAAGCGTGTGAGTGTGTGTGTGTGAAAGAATGCAGAGAGAGAGAGAGAGAGAGAGAGACAGAGAGAGAGTTGAGCAGACGCATGTCATGTAACACGCATGTTATGTAACACGCGAATCCATATGTTTGCGTATTCTCATCTGTCATATTATCAGTTGAATACCATTTGATTTTATCATGTATAATATAAATTTATGTACATTACTGTAGTTTGAGTGAGAGAGTCAGTGAGTTTTAATGAGAGACAGAATGAGTGAGCGTGAGAATGAATGTGTGTGTATGTGTGTGTGTGTGTGTCTTCTCTGTGTGTATCTGTGTGTGTGGGAGCATCACTATTTTATACGTCACACACTGTATATGTACACATTTTTCTCCATGTTTAACATTTTTATGAGACTGCTCACGACGATTGTCAGTGTATGTGTGTGAATAAAGTGTGGGAGTTTGTTCATACTAGTTTCAATACACACGTGAGGCATTTTGTATGTGTCTAGATGTGAGGATGTGTAAGTGCGTGTGGAGGATGTTTGTGAGTGTGGGGATATGTGTGTGGGGGATGTGTGGGTGTGTGGGTGGGGGTATGCGTTTGGATGGGTTGGGTTATGTGGGTGTTGGTGGGTAGTGATATTTATGGGTTTTGATGGGATGTGTGGATGGATGTTTGGGATGGGTGTTGATGTGTGGG